>BLKR01002569.1:0-188896 GCA_011170035.1 Teleogryllus occipitalis
AAAAAATGCGTTCGAAGTGAAATTCATATAATTGACTGCAAGCCCTAATAGTTCACTCTTCTAAAACTTCTGAGGGAAAAGTCGATCCTGGTAAAATACAGTGCTATAGAGCAAAAGTTTACATCGTGCCTACTGTTTCCAGTATTGATAATATGCTTGCGTATATGCTTGCGTATGAACAACCTGGCCACAGAAATAGAGAAGACTATCGAAAGGTGATAAAGCTTTATGAATACAGTTTTAGACAGAGACATGGAAAGAAAATTTACAATTCGACCGACAGGTGCCATGCACCAGGCTCAAAGGATGGTGACAGCTATTTATTCCCTGAAAATTTCGTTCTTTAGTTTAATGAAAATTACGAGCAAGGATAAGGAAGATGTCTGCCTGTTCACCGTGACATCCCACGTCAAGCCATGGATGCAATGCATTTTGCCAGTAATAGCACCTTACCAAGATGGTTTTTGAGGTCAAGGTTAACGAAAAGGTTGCTAAAACCATCTTGAAGGTAGCTTTAAAATTGTTAAGCCAACATTTATCGTATTTGACTGATGAAGTATCTGTCCTTTCACAATTTGACAATGATTTCGACCAAGAAACCGAAGTAAAAATTGTTGTAAATTTAACCAGCAAAAATATAGAAACGTATGGTAAACTTTGTGCTCCATTATACGAGAAAATTATCTATGACTTCAGTTCGGTCAAAAGCAATTTCTTGTTTGAATATCTTAAAATTAATGACAGTTTTCTCAACGAATGTCCTTCTTTGTGGTCAAATAATGCTTCGTTTGAAAAAGCAAGAATGAATGTTTGAACTCTGAGGGCAGTGAAAATTCATCTGAGAGAGCCGTCAAGTTGATGCAAGACTTTCATGGTTGCATTACAGTTAAAGAGGAATGGAAGCAATTTTTATAACGTTGCGTACAAGAAAATCAGAAGGTTTATCCTGTCTGTAAAAAGCGAAATTTGAAAATAAAGTTTACAGAATAATATTTTCAAAATATTTAATAGATATATGAATTGGGTATATTCGCCCTTTTTACCAAATTAACACTGTGTTATAGAATCTTTACCTCAGTACAAATGTTGATGTCTTATGTTTGGCAACAAGTCGGCACGGGTTAACCTTATCCAATCCCAATATTTATTATCTGAGTTTTTGAGGTCAAACAGAAAAAAATAAATATAGAGGGAATGCGTATCTAATTTCGCAAAAACAATTCTGCCTTATGGCTTGGGACACCCTACAGGACTGCTCTTCTACACGTTTTTTTTAATTACATCATATTATTAATACAATTTTATCGAAATTGTTCATCAAAACATATTCGTATGATTTGGTACAACATTTCTGAAACAAGAAAATGTTTTAAATCTTAACTGTTTTTGGTGATATCTAATCAAACATTATGGATCGAATTACCTCAAAAGGATCGTTCTGGACTAGTAGTTTTCCATTCATCCATTCAATTTCAGCGCGCAATTGAACAGACTCCTCGCGTCGAGTATTCAAACATTGAGGATCCGAATTGAGACCCGCGGACCCATTTGAGACCCCTCATCGTCAACGGATGTTGTTACTGAGCTATCTCTGCGAGTTTCAAGTCATCTGAGATGTAAACAACAACCTTACTCCGCAACCTCCCTGACCGGGAGATCCTAGGGTTTGAATTACTAGGCGGCGAAATTTTCGAAATTAGTTAAATAGCTGGGTCGCATTCAGCCGCTGACGACAGGAGAATTCTAGTGGCTGGCTGCTTTGATCGGTAATTATCCATGGTTTCTCTGATCAATACAGAGAGAATGCCTAAGCAGTATCCTGACAAACAGGCCTCGAACCGCCTGCGATCTTCCTTCTTATATCTTTGTCCCCTCTTCTCCCCTCACACACGCACTTACAGACACTACATGCCGTATACAAGCCCTGTCTGCAGTATACTGCAGATCAAGCGACTCTTGCGGCACGACCGAGAAAAACGCGAAAATTTGCTATCTTGGAGATAATACCCTCAGATGCCTCGTAAGAAAAAAACAAGTATAGCGCACAAGTCGGGAGGCCAGTCGCGAGCTTACAGTTCGTCCCGGCTGGGGCAGCGCCCTGCTGGCCGCAAATACCTGGAGGCGGAAATCCCCGCAACCCAACGTTCTGGTCGGCGCCGGATCTCACATTATAGGAGGATCATCAGACGGCTATTACATCCAATGCATCACGAGACTAATAATTCAACGTGCAAACTATTCGAAGTGCCCGGAAACCGAAATATTCAACAAGTCAAATTGACATTACATTTCTGTTGATAGTGTATGAATGGCCATCAGTAACGATCCATGCAATATGAAGGACAGAGTGAGATGAAACGTGAAGAGATATGTAAGACTACACAACCTTCAAGAATTTGCTAAATAAATAGCCCAAACGTCGACACTCTGCAACCTATGGCTTAATGCGTCTTCCACTCAAATCGAATAACATTAAGATAAGAAATATTCTATGAGACAGATGAAACTCATTTCGTAATGAATGATATATGTAATGAATGAAGAGTTTGTTCGTTGTACCCCTTGACAAAATACTAGGACGGCTCAAGGACGTAAGCTCTTGCGCCAAACCTAAAATGGAGATCTGCTGCTTGATGCTGATCAGTTTCCCCCCCCCCTCCCAGTCTTCCCATTCAAGGAATTCATCAACGTCGTATGGAATAGCATGAGTGATAATATGGCAATTGTAGAATGGGAAATGGGCCCCGCTGGTGGAAAATACCTGGAGGGGGAAATCCCGACAAGTCTATGCGGTGTTCGGCGCCGGATCTCACATTACCAGGATCTCGCCGGAATTCAGGCCAGAAGAAAACTTGGCGCTAATACGCTTTGTCCACCATTAATCCCACGTGCATGGAGTACATGGTTTGAACCTCGATGCCTTCGCTGGGGGTCTCCCCGACCTCGCATTCTAGAGTGCACATGTGGGATTCCTTTGCTCCCGTGGAGCTGAGTTGCGGCGAGGCAGCGCTCGTCCTCTCTAGCGCTAGCTCCTAGGGAGGGGTGGAGGGGTGGGGGTGGAGGGCTGCGCAGCGCGGCGCGTGGCGCCATTTGCGGCAGAGGGCGCTGGTGGGAGCGGCTGCTCCGCTCTGCTCTGGGTCAACCACGTGCCCGCCCTGGCCCGGCCCGGCCCGACCCGGCCCAGCGCTGCCTGGCCCGGACGCCTCCCCGCCACACGCCACCCCACACCATGCGCTAACTCCGGCTCCACCCCGCCTCGCCCTGCGCCACGCTGCCCGACCGGGCTCCGCCCCGCCCCGCCCCGCCCCGCCCCACCCAAACTCGCCCTGCCACACGCTCCTCTCAGCCCCAAGCCCTTCCGCCCGCGCTCCCCTCGATCCCGCATCCGCTCCATAGCCACGCCCCCCTGCTACCTCAGACGTACCCACCCTCCCGCCCCAAGCACTATCCTCCCCTCCCCTTACGATTCCTAGCTTTGGACCGCTGCATCACTAGACTTGCTTCGCTCCGCCCCGTTTTTTCGTTCCCGCCCCCTACCCGCGCAGGGCTTCAGAGAGAACAACGAGGGCGATTGAGGCATCAGGGCCGTCGTTGTGATGAGGACGTCGGTGACGAGTCCCTCTGATGTGTTAGGCAGTCCCCTGTCACGCATGAGTTGGAACAGGGTAGAGTACTTACACGCCAGTAGCTGCAGGAGGGTGACGCTCGCGGCGGACAGGGAATGGCGGAAAGTCTATGAAAGGGGAGGATAATGCGTGCGTGTGACGGCAAATCTGCCAGATGATTCTTATTAGCGTGAATATCATGAATCCACTCGCAATAAATGCAACGGTGCCAGTAACTATAGAGCTGATGATGGCCGACTTTATCAGGATGTGCAAACGACAGTCGGCTCGGCAGGTTAGCAAGGACGAAAACATAATTCCGTTGGTAAGACGGGAGATTCACACGTGATAGTTTTGCCTGTTATGTAGTCTTTTTAGAGTCCCTCGCAGAGATGGCTCGATTTTTAATGTGCTGAGGTGCTGCAGTCAATCTTGCGGCCCTTCTTTGAAGTAGTTTTATTGTACTGTTTTAAGTAACGAAGAAGTTGAACTTTACTCGTATCCTTCGGAGGTGTAACCTGTGGCCTTTGGTGAGAGTATATAGCATCTGCTTCACAGTCAGTCGCTGACGTCGATCATGTGAATACAGGTATATTCCTTACCGGCTGCGTGGATGTGCAGCTCAGTTCAAACAGGAACTGAATTTTCGCCAAAGTTCTTAAGACCTTTTCACACCTGCATTCACTACCAAGAGTGCTGCAGAATTTGTAGCCTCAGACGCTGACTGAAGTTGCTCTTCTTGCGATATGCAATTACAGTTTCATTTTCGTAGATAAAAGTAAAATTTGGAAAGCAGGAGTGTCTGCCATATTTCTTTTGCTACATTCACCACATTACTATTTTCAGAGAATATCTGTTTTGTAGAATATAATACGAGGGGATTGCTCTACTCTTTTACACATGGCATGGTCCACAATTTATTTCCCTCTTCATCGACTGTAAAATATTTCCCAAAATGGATGGATTTTATATCATAAAAATACGAAGTGGTCAGCTCCTTACAAGGGTTTCTAGTTAATTTAACAAGTTGAATGGTTGAAAGAAGTTGGGATGGGATATAGTAGATGGTTCCTCTTCCCAAAGCTCTCTTTTTCTCTCTTTTCATTAGTGCATACATTGCGTTTCCTTCATTTTCATTCTAATCATCTCACGACTAGAAACTGGATGATAGAATGAAATCTAAGAAATGTTTGAGCAGAGTAAAGTAGCAATTCAGCCATAAACTTACTCTTATTTGCCCGGCACGATTGTCACAAAAAACTACAAATTGAACATTTTATTCGGTTAGGCATTTGTAATTGTAGCTGCCAATTTCATTCGTGTCCAAAGAGTGTCCCATAAGGATCAAAATCGATGTATTACTTCCATTCACATCAATATTTTCATTATGTCGAATTTTACAATTAACTATCCTCACAATAAATTCAGTCATTGATTCGCCCACAACTTTGTTAATTATGTTCGTTTTAAACCTTCCAATAAAACAAAACAATTCAACTGCATTGAAATACGAACGTTTCACGTCCTGTAACACTATAAAAAACTACATGCTTTCCAACTAATCACTGTTTTATAGATTAAAGTGACAATGACCGTTGAAATGAGTTACCAACCTCAAGAACAAAACCTTTTCACGTTGCCGTTTTGATGAGGAAATATTAAAATTGTCCCGATCAAGAAAGAAACATTTAGACTTGCCGTTTTGAACTGGGTATTTTATTCGAGTTGCTCAATTCTATATCGATTTAACAGTAATTGCATCATTATGCGCAGTTAGGAGTTTATGCCATTTCTATTAGGTAAGAGACTTCAGCGCCCTCTCAAAAGAGCGTGTTTTTGACTAGTTGCACTTTCTAACTGGGCTGTCGATATGTGGAAGTACAGGCACCTTGGAAATCGAGTGTCTGCGATTAGGAAAACATATTTGTTGATCATAATTTATCCATTCACGGTACTTCCTTGTTTCGAGGCGGTCTCCAGAGAAAGTGATTGCGACATCTGAAGTTTGTTATCTCTTTCTAATTTTCGGCTCATTCCAGAAACCGCAATAATGATCCACTAATGTTGGCGTTGTAATCCAAGGTGCATCAACTCATATTTCAACAAATATAGTATTTTAAGAGCAGGTAATAGGACATTATAACAACTTTAAACACTACAAAAGCTCTTAATTTATCTCTAACAAGTAAAGGAAAATAACAACAAAAGGTACCTGTGTAGTGCAATAAACCAACACGTCAGTCATGGAGCCAAGTAAAAGTTCTTTTGATACTGATAAGTAGATAAAATATTAAGACTCCATTTTTCGGAAGGAGCCCAGATTTTTGATAAACATGACGCGAAACTTAACAGATTTGAAATGAAAAATTAAATATGAATTTATTATTTAATTATAACGTCAGAAAGGCTGTTGGACACGATCTGAGAATGAAATATCCCTTATATCCTATAGGAAGATAAATAAGTAAAATAGAGCACGCTTTCTGGATTGACAAAGTTCTGAAAATATTCATCGTAATCTGGATTCACACGTTTCTAAAATGTCATTGGAACGCAATAAAACAAAAAATGACAACTCTTTCCAATAGAGGCCGATTGAAAATATTAATTTGCAACAAATAACAAGGTCTGCTTTCAGATGAAACCAGGAAGGAGGTTCATGGGAATCATGACCTACAAAACGTTGAGAAAAATATATTTTGTGGGAAAAAAGAAAATTATATAACTAATTGAGAATTATGACTTTGCACCAAGAGTAATGGTTAGTGAGCGCAATCTCAATAATATGTGCTAACATTAGTCATTAATAAAGTTTACCAAATTAACAAAAGAATGTTGCTGTTTCAGATAAATACTGCTTAACATTTCGGCGCCGGGCGACCTTGTAAGGACTAGAATTCACTACATTAAACCAAGAAACGTGACCCATGGCTGCAAATTGAATGTAGATCCGCCCCTCATCTAATAATAATAATAATAATAATAATAATAATAATAATAATAATAATAATAATAATAATAATAATCCTTCGAGTCGTAATGGGAATCGTTGCCGTGGGTGGATCGTTCCCCCTGTACCCGCGAGAAGCGCCACCGCCGTCCTGTCTGCTCCGTCCAAGGGTCTCCGGCGCCCCTCCACCGCGCCCTTTGAGCCGGTTCGCGTCGCACCGCCTCCGCCCCTCGCGGGCGAAACACTATTTACCTCTCTCCCCACTCGTAAGGGTAAACTTAGCTCCCGCGCGTGACGCCAACCCACCGCTCCGCTCCGCCCCGCCCAGCACTGCCCAGCCCCTCCACGCGCTTGGGGTATGGATCGCCCGCCATGCTGTCCCTCTCGCCGCCCCGCCCCGCCCCGCCCCTCTCCGGCCCTCACGTGAACAATGCCTACGGGGCGGGGGCGGCTCGACATCGATCCTGCCGCCGCCGCCGCCGCCGCCGCTCGGCTCTTTTCGGCCCCGGTCGTGGTCTACGCAGCGCTCGTGAGTACTCCGCCGCAGCCCTGTGGGGCGTACGAACCACCAAGGTCTTTGCAAGCGGTGCACGCACGGGGAGGGCACTGAAACATAGTTTTTTTATAAAGACGGCTCCACACATTCGGCATTCGCCGAGCAGCGAGCTAGTGCTCGCCCAATCCTGAGCAGCTGACGTGTTCGGCGAATGGTCGCTCACTTTGATGTATCCAAAAGACCGACACGCGGTAGGTAGAGCGAACCCCGAATGTTCGTCACTCGGCAAATAGCAAGATACTCATCCACACTACTCGGAATTCGGCGAGCGGTCGCTCGCTGTTCGCCGAATAACGAATGTGTGGAGCCGCCTTAACACGAGTAAGGATAGCTTTGAAAGTCTCTCCGCAGTGGCACCTAGCTGATAAGAATGTTTGCAACAGAAATTATGTTGGTAGTACGAGCTACAGCTTGAAAACGTAAATTGATAACTCATCACAATCATAATAGATGCTAGAAGTGATGTTCCCTTCACGTGTTTTCCAGTGATCTGGTTGCTACCAACATAAATGCAATTTTTAATGGGAGGTCCTGATTCAACTCGGTGCAGAGAGACTTTCCTGGCGCATTGTACTATAAATATATTCAATAAGTACTAATTTAAATGTACTATTCGTAAATAAAGAATCCTGAGAAATGTACGGTTGTTAAATGAAAACAAATTGACCTCTGGTTTTATTAATGTGTTTTAATGTTTTATTAAGGTCTTTTCTCAAAACCCCTAACAATCGTCCAGAGTAATCCTCTGTAGCACGATATAAAATACAGCATCTCTCAAAACATGAAAAGTATTTTGCTTTCGGAAAATTTGTAAAATGAATAATAATTTGTAAAATAAACGAGTAAATAAGCAATTCAAAGCCCAAACATGATAAGGGAAACAGGGAAAGCGTTTGTAAACAGTTCCAACTATTCTGCCGTAAAATGAATTTTTAACTTTCATCGTAAATATGAAATAAAGATATTTCAAACAATTTAAAACCCTAGGTTGGATTAACAATTGTTCATTTGATTAGTTAGTGTTCTTTTTTATGTATGTCTTGTAATTATGTTATTTTGATATGCGTTTCTTGTAACTGCTAAATATTCTTAGAATATTAAAGAATATTAGAAAAATAATCTTAGAATAAAAACGAAACATATTGAATGCATTTTCACAGTATAACTTCCATGTCTTACGACGTGAATTCAATAAAGGAGGCAGTATTATTATGAACTTTCATCATAAACAGGTATCTGGAAAGTGGTAAATTGTCACTCTTTGCTTGATTTATTTAATAGTTTGATTTGAGTTTATTCGCGAAATAGAAATATAAACACCATCTGTGCATGGGAAACTACTTATGATATTGCAGGACATTCATTCTGTCAAATCGCAGCTTTATTTATTGTTTAAAAATACTCTTTGTGCCAATGCATTTCAAAAACTCAATTAAAAATAGTCAGATCCCTAGAATTGTTGTTGCATCCCATTTGATAAAAATGATTCTCTGTGCACTAATTTTTATTTACAAAAAGGCTAAATGGAAAGGGAAATTTTAAATCGAATAGAAAGAGTAACAATAATATTTTTATATTAATTTAAATAATTATTTAATACAATTTTATATTTGTATATTTTTTCTTAATAATGTCCGTGAAGGCGTTCAATAAGTTTTTGGAACTAATTTCGCTCATAGCAACACTTCGGCCAAGAACAATCTCCTCGACCACAAATCAGGCTCATTTGAGCACTTAGAGATTTCGACAATAATTTAATATCTTAAAAGTGTCTTCAATTTATATTAATCGGTCGTTAAACGTAATTTTTGCTATATTTAATCCCCAGAAATATTACATCTCTTCATGAGCCTTGCAGGGGCATAGCTGCGCGGCACTGAAGTTCCCGAAACCAAGGGCCCCGAATAAGGACACTTGCAGACCCCAATAAAGATGAAGTCGTAGGTTTTAGCGGCCAGAGTCATGCAAATGATCTTCGCTGTCATGCAAATGATCTTGGTAGTCCGGGTGACAGCGCGTCAAAGGCTGTGGAGCCGACGTTGAGACTATCTTGGCGTAGTCTTCCTCAGACAGACCAGCCCTGAGGAAGACCACGACAAGATGGCCGAAACGTCGGCACCATAGCCTTCGACGCGGCGTCACTCGGACAGCCAAGATCATCCAAAGGACAGCCAAGAAGACAATGGAAATAGGCCCCATTTGAACTCTCTGCACAGGGTCTCCCGTAATGTAGCTATGCCTGCACACCAAATGGCTCATTATGTGAATACTTCAAGCCCGTATAGTGCAATCATCTAGTCAATCTCACAAGGAAAAAATATTTCATTCATATTTCAGTGTTAAAGACATGTGATTATCAAACCTATAGTTCCTACGTGGACTCACTTTTCTTAGACCATTCTCGCGGGCCCCAAGAATACGTAACTACGAGGTAAAGTAGATTTGGGGACCTCTCAGATTAATAACCGTTGAGCATTTCGTTTTATATTACTATAAAGGTGTCAAAAAATCGTAATTATATATTTTAATTACCGTAATGAGCACTAAAGAAAACATCAAAAATCGGGAAATCAAATCAAAGCATCAAAGCGGGAAAATCAAATAAACCTTGAAAAAATAGAAAGTTACGCGTAAATCTCTCGTAATCTGTTTCTACTAAAAACAGAAATGGATTAAGATAGAAAAATATGCGACTACTGACGGATTAAAAAATGAAGTCTTTATAAAAGAACTCTAGCAATTCGCAGAACCCCAGAGAGAACAGTGCGAGCTCCCGGTGTTCGTGAACCCTTGCTAAATAACTTCTGATATGGAGTACACTGCGCCTATCACAGTACATGCTACGGAATTGCAATCCTCATTCTAATTTCATTGTTCTTGCAACAGCGTGGACTCAGAATTCCGTGGAAAGCATCAGCAGAACCCTGACGGCGATGTCGGCGGAGCGCTGCGTCGAAAATTGGACATTGATTTCCAACAATCCCTCCCCCACCATCAACGCTTTCACCGCCCTCTGACTGTCGGGCAGACAGTCCTCATTCCCCCCTCCCTGACACCTAATCAACGCACTTGAGATCATTCACATTCCCGGACATGAAGGTTCTCCGGAATGTTTGCGACAGTCTTCAGTGGCCAACGACGAATATTGCTGAAAATGGAGCCCTAAGAGCTCCTTTTAGTAGATTTAAACGTGCCAAAAGAACACCAGTTTCATTTCCTCTATTTTCTTCGCCGCCGTACGCCGCACGCATACATATTTTATCATTTTTCGTTCAGCTCTCCGCTGCTATGCTTCTGCATTCGCACAGCATTCGACCTTGGAGACCTGCCTTCACATTTAACGTCCTTCCGCCCTATGTCACCCCTTTCCATCAACTTCCATCATCTCCAACCTTCCGACTTTGATCGCTCTCCCTTCCCCATTTCTATCCATCACTTCACTTTTCCTCCTCCCTTCTGTTCCTTCTCCTCTTTCTTATCCTTCCTCCTCCTGCTGTAGCGTCATAGACTTAACTCGCTGCTCCTGAGTTGCAAGATATGGGGAAGAGGGTGCCAAATATAGGCTCCCGAACAAAGGCCACCCCTCACGGAAATCCCAGCGGGCAAAATGCGGCGTAGGTGGCACTCGCTTCAAGACGAGTGCGTGGGGGGCAGATGACGCAGGAGGTCATGTGACTCGGGCCTATATTAAGGTGCGTCGCAGGACCCTTCGGGGGTAACGATTCTGGTTTCCTCGCGGCAAACACCGCAAAACTTGTCCGGCCAAGTCTGGCGCGGAAGTGCTGAGAGGCACGAGTAAGGTGTTCGAGGTTCGGACACGGTGAAGTATGCCTTATACGTTCTTCAGGACAGATGGTCTGCCGAGGCACATGAGGTGCCCAGTTGCGAATCGGCCGAGTTGGCTACTCGCAGGCGCGGCCGCAAGGCGCGTGTTGGGAGAGGGGGGCTGCGGCAGGTAGCTCCGACAAACGCCTTACAGTGAGGTTCTAGTTCCTGTAAATAATTTATTGTAAATAAATTGTAAATTCCCACTCGTGTCTGTTTCTTTGTGGTGTAGATCCCTACCCACGACGTTACACTGACTAACATCCGTCCTCGTCCTCCATTCCTTTCTCTTTGCCACGGCCCATCGATGTCGCTTGTCGTCCAGCCACTCCCCCTCCCGCCTCATCCGTGTCCTTCTGAGCTATCGATTAAAACGTGCGGCAGGGGGTGCCCACCTACGCTCAAAATTAATTCCACCGAGAGCGTTCTTCAGACGGGACGAATTCTCCTGTCTTTAGTCCTATCAACCAATTACAGGCATTGCGCCTGTGAAGGTCGTAAGCGAAGCACAGTCGAAAGATCGATTCTTTGAGGCGGTGAAACCAGAGATATTTTCCGCGGAGCGAAGCTGTCATTTCAGACAGCACGTCCGTTTCGTGTTCGCTGATCTCATTCTCAACTTCACTTGCTGATTTCGTCACAACTGTCAAAGATTTCCAAAGTAGCGACGCTGTGAGTGGCTGGCGCTTCAGAAGCCACGATAATGAAATGTCTCATTAAATACATGGCTCAAAGTACACAAAAAATGTTTGTTGAATAATCTTAATATTATTTGTAAAATGATTTCAATTAACACACAGAATGAGAACAATAAAAAATTATATTCGAACGGATTTAATGTCCCCTACCTAAAGAACGCAGATGATTTAGGTGGCAATTACGATATTGGCAAGGTCGTGTGTTCGAATCTCATGTATGGCGAAGTGTAGTATTCATCCACAGATTTTCGAGCTGGGGCTCAAAGTAGACTTCTATGTAATTCATCTCTGTCAGAGAGATAGGGAAGGCCACGACCAGTTATCTGTACCGGACCTTTACGGTATTTATAAGCATACTGTTTTCTATCCCAACAAGAAATAAAAAGAAAGAAAAAATCTGTGCTGTTTTTAAGAAAATGTTGAAAATGTATTATGAACCTCATTTAAAATACCTCAAAAATTAAAAGATTTGTTTCAAATTCTCAGGACAAGTTGAGGTAGATTGATAGGAGAATATTCATTTTGAATAAAGTTCTACGTAACGTCTATGAGCAAGTGTTTACAGAATGAGGGAGACGATTAAAAACTAGTGGTTTCTCACATTAGTTGTAACTTTTGAATTTCTGAAAACTATGAGAGTTCAAGAAAAATGAAAGTGGCGCCATTTTTATAAGCGCGCTGTCCTCTTTTAAAGAAAAAAATGGAGTTTCGTTAGATTTTTTATTGCCTTCATTTAATGTAAAAATGACGCGAAAACAATTCACTTTTTCAAAAATTTGTAAAAATTTAATTTCAATTTCATTCATTTCAAAAAATGGCCTTATTTAAAGTTCTAATTTTTAGAACAGATTTATTAAGGAAACAATACATACCATGAAGATTGTGGTCTTGTAATGTTAACTGTTTTGTAATTTTTGAAATTCAGAGAGGTAAACAAAAATAGGACAAGCATCGTTTTCATAAAAATTCTGTGTAATATTTAATGCCTTGAAGTTGAATCATATCAATTATTTTTATTAACGCTCTAAACGAAACTATAGTAAACTTGCGTTGAATGGCGATCGCGTGTGAAATAAATTTTAAACGTCCTAAAAATATTATTGCAAGAATTTAACAGAAAGAAGTAGATATTCCAATAGAGTTAAGTAATGCATTAAAATGCCACTTACTATAAACTTAATCATTAATTTTTAATAAACTGTACTCACGGGTTGTGTCTCGTGCAATATCCTCAGGTCGTCTTTGATACACGGAACAAGTTGCAGCAACTGACAAGGTGGGTGCCGTCTGGAAGAATGGAGTCTTCAACTGCAGAACCTTTAGCTCAATTTGTGCAACAAGTATTGAAGAACCTTCTGCTCATTCTATCAGTACACAGGTACCACAACAACCTTAAATTACTAGATACATATTGTCAAAACAGGTACAAAATGGTAAAAAATAAAGAAACACAAGACGATGTCTCTTGTACAGAGATCGCAATTAAGAGTCAAGGATGACTCTTACACAGGTGAAGATTATTGACGTAATCGTTTTGCTTTCTCTTGGAATCGTGAGAAGCAACCAAAAACTCTTGATTACCACCGAATCCATACTGGCACTGTTTTTCAGTCTTATGTTCTAATCACTATAAGAAACAAAGACATTTTCTACATCTTCTGTTATATTTTTGTACTAGTTCAGTCTTTTTCTTCATGTTCATAGAAACCGTCACAAAAATAATCGTAACGTAAAGTACATAAAAGTCACATCTAACTCAACCTCAATCTTCACTTTGGCACTGAATTTCCAACCTCGGTAGTAGTATGCAACCTTTCATCACAAACTTGTGTTCACATGCCAAATTTCTAGCAGATGAAGTCACAGCTTCTGATTTACACTCAGAAATTTTTGAATAGTTTAAACATATGTTATTTTTAGTCTAATAAGTTTTATAATTTTTTATCCCAAATGTTATAAGTTTTTTAAAAAAAGTCAGTGACTTCGATTTGAAAGTTGGAAACCATAAAATGACAATATATCACACAGTCATTTTAATATTGGACATAGAATTCTTTACCTCCGGGAAATGTAATATTTATCATATATTTAAGGCCCAATATTATATAATCTGATTGACCAAGACAATTTTATAAATGAGGAATAGCGTTGCTTTTCATGATATAAATTCTCACAAAAAAGTGAACAATTATAAATAACATGAAACTGCCGCAGTTCCGTGCAGTCGCGAATCGAAACAATATCTGAGGCTATACACTTTAAGTATTTGTTTAACAAATGCAACCAACATTAAATACCCAATCACATTTGTTCTTTCTTTATGAATGGTTTCACAATATTTCTTCAAAATTATCTATTACAAAAAATTCAAACTACATAGCATGTTTCCTGCACTTCTTTTGTTAAAATGACATATAAGAATGCAAAGGAGATAACTCATTATGTAAATGTAAATAACTATAAAATACTTCAATCAGTCGTTCTATAGGAACTTGGAATCTCAAAAAATAGCATACTTTCAGCTGCCTTGTAGTTTCTTTTAGATAAGTATTAGAAACGTCATGATCAAAATTACTTGTCAGTACTCTAACAGTTCAAAAACTAGTTTTCCGATCTTAAAAGATTCGTTAAGCAGATGTTAGCTGTTCTTCTTCGAAATAAACATACATTTACATCTACAAAGACTACCACCATTTCAGTCTTCAAACTAGATACTTTGGGAAGTCAGGCTTAGAAAATGGTTCTGCCTTGAATATTCTACATTTTCTGGTGCCTGTCACTTGAGACATAACAGAGAACTTAGACCGTACAGATGCATTTGATGAAGAATGGATTGAGCAAATTCCGAATAAATTGAAACCAGCCAGGAGAGATTCTTAATCCTCCGATGAAGCAGTATCCGAGATTAGCCAACGTTTCTGAATCACCCGGATGAACTCGCGAATCACAGAACTTCGACATGCCCCGGACGTCGGAAGATCTTTAATAATGGAGAACGTCCTTGAGGGTGCGATTGTATGACGATAAGTTAGCTAATGACAGGAATGTAAAATTCTTCGATTTCTCAAAAATTCGAGATGATTTTACTTTTGTCTTTCTTTGGGGCCGTAGGTCGTGAAAACTCATATTTTCATTTTATTATGTATCAGTCTTTATGATTCTTACTTCTATCAGTCTTTTCTGAGCGAGACATACTATATTTTAATACAATAAAATAGTATTAAAATATAGTTGGACTTACAAATTCTGAAATTACAAGAGAATCAAAATTGTTAAAAGTTCAAAGTTCGTAGGAAATGCAAACCTCTAAATGCGAAAAATTTGCGAAGACCAAAGTGTGTCTACAACTCAATTCATTTCTCTCTCAACGATTCTTCTAAAAAAAAATTGGCAATATTTGATTTTGATAGTAACTAGTTGTGATTTCAAAAATGTGATGACAACTGTAACGCTTAAGACAAGCAACTTCCAACTTTTACATTTAGCTTAATACGGCCAACCTCGAATGCTATAGACACATCTAGCCGCTGGTGACTTATATTTAATCAGCTCATATAGTCCACTGGCATATAATTTGTCAGAGATGCATGTGATATAACTGTGTAACTCGTTTACACATACCTCTTTCATAAATTATTGCGGTGAATGATATTATAGTATAAATAATTTACAACTCGTGATGAAATTGCATTCGAGTATAACATTCCTCTGAGAACATCCTAGAGTATTTCGGATATTGATGCAAAACATGGAGTCAAGGATAGTCATATAGGATACCGGCTGGAGTCAAATTGTAGCTCTCCGCAGTCGACCGAGCATTTGTAGTGGGGAAGAACACGACCTGTTGATAAAGCAGCCTACGACACGGCTTGGCTCAGCAATAGTGGAATCATGATGTAGCTCGTTTCTCGCTATAAATGAGACGCGACACGATACTTCGTCAATACGGGCCCCCGTTAATCGTATTTCTGACTCTCATTTGAGACTCTCACACGTTCATTTGTTAGTTTTTGCAATGTGTTAGATTGCCTCCCTACAATGAGCTAAATATTAATACATTGACGACCAATATCACTTTCAGTACCTATTTTACTAATCTCTCGCGAAAAATTGTACTTGAAGTCTCACGTTGACAGCCATTTGAGAACATAATTATAGTCTCACACGGCAGACAATCTGTTAAAGAAAGTAATCCAGCATGAATGACCCTTCTTGAAATTGGCGTCTGTTTCTTAATTGCAGCTTTCTTTAAGGAATTCAAAATGTGAGAAATCACTAGAAAAAAATCTGCAATCCTATTGAGGAGCTGCGATGGAAATGAAGAAGCTTGCGCCAGTTACTGGATTCCCACGTGTCTCCTTTGTCAGCGTGACCGCTGCAGTCCCTGCGCCTGGAGCATCGTCCTCGCCGCTGACGGAGGGACCGGCAGGCGGGCAGCAGGCGGGTGTTCGATGGGGAGTTTAGTGCCCCCGGGGCCGGACTGGGCAAGTGGACGGTGGGCAGGTGAGCGATAGACCTTAAATGCCAGCGACTGGGGGAGGGGCAGGCTACCGCTGGACAGGGTGGTAATGGGGAGCTGGTGGTTGAAAAACAAGGAACGGATGAATGGGTGAGTGAGTGGGTCGGTGGGATGGTTGGTTGGTTGGTTGGGGGTGAGCCTTTGGCCTCTGCGCCGAGGGGCGAGCGCGTGATGGGCAGTGGGTGAAGGAAGGTGGATGAAGGGCGGTAGGTGATGGGCAGTGGATGACGAGCAGTGAGTGATGAGCGGTGAGTGCTGGGTCATGGGCGGTGGGTGACGATCTTATGCGTCCGCGCCGGTGGGTGGGCGTGGCGGGCGCGTTGCGCGGCGCGTGAGCAGGCGCGTGGGACCGGGGATGCGCGCGCGCAGGCGGAGGCCGACGCGGAGGCGGCGGTGGCGCGGGCGGCGCGCCAAGGGCTGCTGTCTAAGACGAGGGCGTGCGATGCGCACGGAGGCGCTGGCGGAGACGGCGGCCGACAGCCAGCCGGAAGCGCACAGGCAGGCGGAGCCCGCCCCGCTCGCCCACACGCTCTCCACCCGTTCCTGTTCCGGCGGCAACGGGGGCGCGGACGGCGGGTGGGCGACGCCGCCGGTCAGCGCGCGCCCCAGGGCGGCGTACGAGGCGCGATGGAAGGCCAGCGACGCCGCGTGGGACAGCACCTGCGCACACCACACACCCTCAGCCACGTGGCCACAATTGCAGCACTCATTACCAAGATATGAAAGATGACACAGCTATGAGAAAGGGGCGGATTTTAATGAAAAGTCTTTTTTTCCTTTTCACTTTTTTGAATAATGCCTTTTAGTATAGGCATTAATTTTAGTGTATGACAATAGAAAATAACCCATTTTTATGTAAGTTTTGTGCATTTTTTGCTGATTTCGACTAAGTCAGTTTTTACATTTTCCTGTTGTTTTTAAAACATGTTTCGCTGATTTCATCAATTTTAACATAATTTTAATGGAACTTCCTTCAAATAATATTTACGACATGCAACAAATTGTCAACAGAATTCCTAAGTAGCCTAGTCGACGTCTTCGCTCATAAATTGTCATGTCAGCCGTTGTATGTATGTAATCTAAGGTTCCTGTGACACCTATCAGCGCCACTGTCGGTTCGGCCAATTTCCTGATAACTAAAGGCGGAATATTTCCTGGTAAAGAACAGTCCAAACCAAAAGTTTGCAAGTTGAGTTCACTTGACCGAAACGAAGAAGCCTCGATTACATCAGTAACGTACACAACTGCTGCAGTTGTCCATTTCAATATTAGCATATGAGATATTATTTTAATACTCTTTTCATGGTATATTCTTTGCTGGTGAGAAAAACGCATAGTTCCATTTAAAAAATCGAAGATGATTAAATTTCTCGAAAACTAAAAATATGATAGACAATTTCTCTACGGCATGTTACTTTCCCCCATGATTCCGCATTGTTCAGTAAAACTGCATTTCGATATCCTGAACCGTTTATAAGTTATAGGGTTCGTCCATAGTTGGTAGTATAGCCCGTATGTACTCAATATAACACAATCTGCAGACGAAGTTGTACAACTTACGAACTGAAGTACAGAATATGCTATTGTAAAATTAAAGGACGGCAGGAAACAACAGCTCAAGAAAACATGGAGCTCTTCTAAAGCTCAATAAAATGTACGCGTGTTATACTTCTCCGCCGTACATCACATTGTTTTCTGTTTGTTTTTTGGTTTTAACGTAATAAACCACATGAAACATGTCTCAGACATCTAATGCCGTGTGCTTCTTCCTCTGAACAAGAAGACAAAAATAAAAGAGCTTCCGCTACGTACGTCTGTTCCTTTCATTTGCTGTACTCAACATGCACACGTTTCACATTTAACATGTTTGTGGAGTTAAATGTCGAATAGTGAAGACATGCCTGAAGCATTTAAGAATAACCCTGAATTTAAATATTATCGGTATAGTGAAAAATCCTAGGTCTCCCATCCGTGATTTGGATTAAGTCAACTTGAAGATTCTATTGAAATTGTCTACTGAAAATCTTTTCTCAGATGGGAGATAAAACCTGCGAATATTCTTTAACACACACATAATAATAATAATAATAATAATAATAATAATAATAATAATAATAATAGTAATAATAATAATAATAGTAATAATAATAATAATAATTATTTATTATTTATTATTATTATTATTATTTATTATTATTATTATTATTATTATTATTATTATTATTATATAATTCTCAAGAAACAAACCAAAACCATTTACATAAAAACAGGTTCAATGATGGATTTTTCACGAACATTTTCCTTCTTCTGAATCTTCGTTAAAAAAGGAAATACTCTATAAGTTAGTTTTGAAACATCAGGACTTAAAACAATTTCACTAATCAAAAGACTAGAGACAACTATCCATCTGTCTGTTTTTACTGGCACAACTGCTCCTGAAGGGCCCAAGCCCTACACGCGGGGCGTCCCGGCTCTGTGGCCATGGGTTAAGAGGTGCGTGTGGCTTAGCACATAGACGAATACATCTGGCCTTCTCAACCTGAGAAGTGAGCTTTCTAATCGTCACACAGCAACATATACTGGGACATTGCAAGGAAAACGCAGCCTATAATATGTTCCAACCGTGAATCGAATCTGGAATTGCGTCATGGAAAGCGAGCACGCTGACCACTGAGCTACCCCCGGAGCCAGAGATAACTGTACTTAAAAGTAATGGAAAAGTATAAACTAGTGGCGCTAAGACGGCACATGCTACTTTCCCGCCCGTATTTTCACGCGAAATTACGTGAAAAGTACTCAAATTTTCGAAATATTGTACATGACTTTATTTCAAAACCTATCGTTAAGGAACAGATTTTTTTAAAGGAAAAAAATTCTGTCTTAATAATTGTAGTTGTAGGAAGAGTTTTCAACGAAAATGAGGTCTGCACCATTCTCTTAAACGCTTAAACTCACACTGTCCAACAACAAAACATAATCAAAAATAACGGAGCTATTTTTTTTTTTTTTAATTTTTGAAAATATCCGAGGGGCTTCATGTAAAGTAATCCCCAAAATTAAAATATCGGTTTCAAATTCAAGGGACCGCGAGATCAGCCAGATCGATTGGGGAATATGAATTTTGGGGAAAATCGGCTGAAGGGTTTAGCCGCTAGCGTTGTTCACAGACGGACAGACAGACGGATGGACGAACAGGCGTTTTGCCGTGAATCGGTTTTTCGGTATCAAGGACACACAAAACATGGATTCTTGCTACACCAAGTGTAAAAGGATTTTTTTCTAAATTTAGCATCTGGATTTATTCACTTTTTCCTTGCTAGACCCCTGTAACGAGAGTTTTTCTACCGAAAATGCGCAGTTTTATGGCGCAGCATTTCATAATTTTCTCTCTACTGCGTAAGCGGTCGCGAGAAAGTAAAAATGGTCTTTCAATTCAGTGTAGGGGATACATAATTATCCTCTCATTCATACGCATCCTTCGCTTGCATTTCACGGCTTGGATTGCATATTGCAGGGGTGTCCACCTTGCAAGGTCTCAAGGGCCACAACTAAAACCTTTAGTGTTTGCAGGCGATTTTTTCATTACCCTGGCGATCCACATGTGACTATGTATTGTTGATAACGGCAGTTTGACTGACTTCTCTGAAACAGAGGAGGGGAGGATGGAATCATGCATGATGTCAGGCTCTAGCATGCATTAGGCAGTGGAACACACTGAGATGATTTTGAATTTCCGAATTTACTAGAAAAAAATTTTAAATCTAAACTTAACTTATTTTTCCATTAAGGAAGTGTTGACTCCGACAGGGCGCGTACGCTGGGTGCAATATTCTCGAGCGACATGGATGCAAGGGTCTTTCACATTTGCCTAATAACCTTTCACGGGCCACAATAAATGGTAGTGTGGGCTGCATGCGGCCCGCGGGCCGCCAGTTGGACAGCCCTGCCCTCTTGCAACCCTATTGCTGAGCGCTGGCGTCTCACCTGCGCGATGAGCGCGTGGGCGCGGCTGGCGGGCAGCGGGCGGTGCACGCGCAGGCGGTAGCGCAAGTTGGCTGAGCAGCGCGCGCGGAAGAGCTCACGCCTGTCCCCATCGCCGGGCGAGTCCCCTGCCCGGGGCGGCGGCGGCGGCGGCGGTGGGGGCGGTGGGGGCGGGGGCAGGCGCAGCGGGGACCGCCAGCGGGAAGTCGTGGCCGCCGCCGCCCGCTCTGGCAAGGCCGCTGCACGCGCGCGGGCTGCCGATTCATGTGGTGGAAGTAAAGAAGAGGATTGTGGCCGTGATGGTGGGGCTGGAGGGGGCGTTGTGGGGAAGAGGGGGGATGAGGGTGAAGGGACCGGTGAAGGCGCAGATCTTAGGAATGTTAATGGTGGTGAACAGACAGGCTGTGATGGTGATGTTGAATATGCTGGTGATGGTGGACGTGGTGATAGTGGTGAATATGCAGGTGATGGTGGGCTTGATGATGGTGAACAAACAGGTGATGATGGAAGTGGTGTTGATGAATATGCTGATGATTGTGGGCTTGGTGAGGGTGACGAATAAGCAGGAGATGGTGGACGTGGTTCTGGTGCATATGCAGGTAATGGTGGACTTGGTGGTGGTGAATAATCAGGTGATGGTGGACGTGGTTGTGATGAATATGCAGGTGATTGTGAACGTAGTGCTAGTGGTGAATATGCAGGTGATGGTGGACTTGATGATGGTGAACAAGCAGGTGATGGTAGGGGTGATGAATATGCTGGTGATTGTGAGTTTGGTGATGGTGAATATGCAGGTGATGGTGGTGGTGAATAAGCAGGAGATGGTGGTCTTGGTTGAGGTGAATATACAGGTAATGGAGGTGGTGGTGAATAATCAGGTGATCGTGGCCGTGGTTTTGGCGAATGTGCAGATGATGGTGGATGTGAAGGTGGTGTCAATGATAGCTGTGATGTTAGTGGTGGTAAAGCTGGTGGTTTTAGTGACAAGACAGCTGATGTTGATGTATAGCATGTTAATTGTGGTTCAGGTGGGTGTGACAAAGTAATTGTTGATGAATGTATCGCAGTTGGGAGTGATGATTGTGATACTGGTGGTGATGACGCTATGGAAGTTGGTAGAGGTAATAGTGGTGATGGTTCAGGTGATAGTGGTAGGTGTACTTGTGCTGGTGATGCTGATGGTGGTACAGTTCCTGGTGCAGTTTGTAGTGGAGGAGGAGAACGAGGAAGTGGGGGAAGGGAGGGTGGGGGTATTTTGGGCAAGGGGGGAAATACTTCAGTAGGTATTTTTGAAAGCGAATGTGATTCCGTTGGAGATTGGTGACGTGAATGTGGAAGCAGAGAAGGTTCCGATGGCAGTGGATTTGGTAAGGGCAGAGGCAAACGCTTTCGAAAGGGATGAGAAGATGCAGTCGAGAATTGTGGTGGAACGAAGAAAGAAGACACACTTGGATGTGCTGATGGTACAGAAGGCAATGAGGATATACCTGAAAATGTTGCAGCTGGAGGAATTGATGGCGGAGGTTTATTGAAAGGAAATCCTGGAATAGTTGCAAGAGACACTAATTTAGAGTAATCGGGATTTTGAGCACTGGAAATCGGATATGCATTTGTCTGCATGGAGCTTGCGGGTGCAAGTGACTGGGATGCAAACGCATGTATACGAGGGTCAATTGGGGCATTTGGACGTGATAAATGTGTCAGAGCAGATGACGGAGATGCAGTTGAAGAAACGAATCCAACAGGACCTGACGGTGAAGGAACGAATCCAGGAGAGTCTGGGAGAAGAGGAACACGTGAGTGAATGAATCTAGCAGAATCTGAATGTGAAGAAGAAATTGTGTAAGGAAACCCAGGAGGGCCTGAGAGTAGAGGAAGATCTGTTCTGGTGAATCGAGAAGACACTGATAATGAAGGATTATTTGAATAAACACAGCCAGGATGACCGGAGGCTGGAGGTGTTTTCGTGTGAACAAAATGTTGAATATCCTGCCGACGGTCGTGAGTTTGAGGTAGGAAACTAGGCTTAGCGGAAGAGCGAGAAGGATTTAAAAAGCCAGAATCTTTCTGTGGACACCTCACGACATCCTGCCGGTGAGAATTTGAAGTTGAAGAGGCCAACTGTAAAAACAAAACATGACATCATCAGTTAATTAATAATTAGAACACGAAACATCTTCTAAGCATTTAACCACTTACCTCTTGGCTGCATTGCGGAGAGTATCTTGGTGTGTTTCTGTAAGCAAAATACGTACTTATTTTAGCAAAATGAAATCTTATTATTGATTCCACTGTAAATATAAACCAAACTACATGTATTGTTTACTGCTTTCTACGATAATTTAATACTGTAATAAAATGAAAAAATTGAATTTTACTCTCTCACAAGTCTCTGGATTGTGCTGTTCAGTTACTTAGTATACGGCTTTGGTTACAAGCAGCTAATTTGCTTGGTTATGAGTTTTCACTTCTATTTCTGTGCAACATTTACTTTAAACCATTATATTTAACTCACTTATACTGCTAGATGGTGCAAAATTTGCTGAAAATGCTTCGAGAATCCTTAAATAGAATCGCAGAATTAAGAGTTGTATTTGTATCGTTGCCTTTTCTTCTTTCTTTCTAGGGCTTTTATCTAGCTTACAGCCGACTATGATTTACGTCCCGATGGGACGCATATTCGATCATGCACTAGACGCCAACACACTTGTGAGATCCTCTAATCCGGGGTCAGCAAAATTTGTAGCCCTCCGCGACAACACATACGTGAGAGGCAAGGACCAAACAACCAAGCCCAAGGCAGGTCTCGAACCCACGACCATCGAACCAAAGCGCTGAGTTGGTACACGCTCTTAGCCACCTCGGTCATCCAGGCCGGCAACTTGGCTTTTTCGATTGATCTACACAGCTACACAACGTTCTGGACTATATTCTGTAGTCGCACTATTTATACTGCTGCCTTACCCAACCTCGTAGCTTTCGTGTGAACAATACGTTTTGCCTGTCGCAGCAGCGGCGAAGGAAGATTTAATCTCTCATTGTTTCTCCTCATTAGTTCTGCTAATACAGCGTGGCGAGATTACCTGGCGACTCGTACCTCTTTAATGAAGGAGTATTCAAAAACTGACACCGGCAAAGTTATCTCAGAGTTATCTATTACCATTGTCTCTACACAGAATCTCACCAGGAAGGTCCTTGGTTTCGAGTACCGCTTGTGAGGAATTTTCGACAATAGTTAGATGAGTCGAATTCAGTCGCTGCATGGAGAAGAATTCTAGCGCCTGGCTGCTCTGACCGGACGTTTTCTGATGTTTCTTCTACCAATATCAGGCAAATACCGAAGCAGTGCCCAAACAAACAACTCACGGACCGCGCGCGATCTTCCTTTTCCTTGTACTATCCCTTACACTTGCATGCACTGCACTTCCACACACGGCGTGAGAGCAGTCAGGAGCATAGATCTCGTCCCGGCTGGGGCTAGTGATGGCAAATTTTAGCAAAACATTGTTACATCTATACTTCGAAACATCACGAAAAAGTTTTCGATGACATCAACAAAAACATCGATATATAAAATATGATGAAATTCGTGCCACCTGGGCATCAAGAACAGTGACTTATCAATGGCTGTCGATTGCGAGCAATCCACCCAAAAATTAGACCAAGAAAATTTTATTTACATCATAAGATTTCTTTTAAAACACATCGATGTTTATCGACAAATATATCGATCTTAAGGAAACTTCGGAAGCAAAACATCGATGTTATAATATCGTTGTTTCTGCTCGAAAATATCGATGTTCTAAAAACATCCTTAGCTCAGGCTGTGCGTAGCTGGGGCGCCTTCATTCATTACACTATTGGGACTAACGACTAGCGGCTGCCGTGCGCCGAAACTTCAATCAATCGAAGGCAGATGGATTTAAATGCACATATTTGCTGAACGTCATTTTTCACTCTTGAAGTGGAAAATCTTATCAAGGATTTGAAGCAAGGCCGATCGGTCGAGTGTGTCGCTGCATGAGTGAACACATCGCCTGTGGCCAATGACTGTAGGTTCGAATTACCTCCTGGGTTTGTCTTCTGTTTTACGTGTGCCTGATGACGTCGCTCCAGTGGGCCTTCCCGCGAGAGAGTTCACCATCTCCCCCCAGTTGGTTAACTTACTGCGCATTGTTAAGTGGCGACCCTTGTTACGGAAATTGTCACATCACAAAATTATTTGGAATACATTCACTACAAATATATTTTCAACTCATGACATAGACTCGTACGTCACTTATTTCACGTTTCACTCAAAATACATACCAAAAACTAATTTCATAAATTATAAACCTCTGCCTTTACCTATTGTTAATCTTATTAAAACTAAGCATTCAATAAGACGATTCTGGTAACAAACTAGCCGTCGAGACATTAAAATTAAACTAAACAAAATATCTAGAATTATAAAATCTAAGCTGGAGCAATACAAATTTAATAAATACAAAAACTTTCTACAGTTAATGAATAATTAATAATAATAATAATAATTAATACAAAAATTTTATATAATTTAATAACTACCAAAAATAGACTACAATCCGACCTCCTGCTTTATACAAATTGGACCTCTAAATGGTAAATTAAAATTAACATTGATAAATGTCAAGCTAAAATCTTTACGCTGTAAAGGTGCGGTCTGAAGGGTTCGGGCGCGAACCGACCTCAAGTCGGTTCTTTGACCCGTACCCATCTCTGCCTCCTACATTCCCCTTCCACCACATCCGTCCTCCCACCTCCTCTACCCCGTCCACTCCGCGTCCTAGCCGTCCTCTCCTATCTCCAACCTCCCTTCCAATTGAAATCAATTCAATGGTGCCTTACTTTCCGTGGCGAGTTTCAGGCCATGAAGGCTCTACCGCCTGACCACGCAAATTTCGCTTCGCTCCTTTCACCGACTGTCTGGAAAAGAAGGTATCACTAGGGCGATGAAACAGGCGCTCTGAATTTTGCTCAGAGACTTAATTTAGACTTGAGAAACTTTTACATGCGGTGCTTCTACAACATGGGACAGCCTGCTTTCCTTCCGTTTTGAAGGAGGGCGTACGAACGATTTTTTTTCCCTTAAAAATCGACGGTTTCGATCGGGTTTGAAGCCGTGAACTTGGGAACAAAAGTCCAAAACGCTAATCGTTACTCTACGGAACCCTATCGGCTCCTAGCCGGGCCCCTCCACCCTGAACCCGCCCATTCCGCCTTCTACGCCGCACCCCCCCCCCGTCTTCTTGCTCCCTTCTGACTCCCACCACCCTTCCCCTTCCAACCCACCCCTCCTCCTCTTATCTTCCTCTCCACCTCTTAACTGCCCCCTTCCTATGCGCCCCCTGCGCCTCCTAACTGCCTCCTCCGTCACCTACCTTCTTCCCCCAATTCCCCACGTGGGCCCGCCCTTATCTCCCGGACGCGCCTGGGCCAACGCTGCCCCGCGTGTGTGCGTGCGTACACGCGCGCTTTTTGCGCGTCCCCGGGGCCCCGCGACGCGACGGGCCTCCCGACAAGGGCGCGTGACGCAACGTCGTCTCGTGCGCGCACGCAACGCGCTGCACCGCCCTGCTGCGCCAAAAAAGAAGGAAACGCACGCGCGTTTTTAGGCAGTTGGCTCTCGTGCACATTCACATTCACACACTGACTTCCCGCTGGTAGAGTTGCGCTCCTAGAACAGACAGCAAAATCGGAGTTCCCATCTCCAACATCACTTTAGCCAGAGTTCGTATCATTTAAGATAAAATAAGAAATTTCAATAATGTACGAATTGAATAATTTAATCATCGTTTAAACATTTTTAATTGTGCAACTCGTTTGCTCCTATTGGTTACCAAATATTTATAAACATGTTTTTGTAGTATGTTGTATTCTTGACAAATGATCGAGTATTTTCAAGATTTTTTTAAATCTTAAATTTGTAAGTCTAGCATGCGCGCAGAAAGTAATATTTAAATAGAAATGCTATGTCTTTCATATTGTCTTTTCCAATCGAGGAAATTTGAATTTAAAACTTTATTCGTAGTTTGATACATGCTTTCCATTTTGATGAATACATGAATGGTGATTGATATTTGACGCACGGAATTGAAGGGCCCTCCAGGTTTTAAATATATTATTGTTACGTACTGGAAATAAATAACACAGACGACTGTTTCTAAAAGAAATATATAACTATATTTACACAATAATTTACAAAAATAAAAATCTCCGGCAACCTTTCGGCTCGCAAGGAAGCGATGCGCGACGCCACATTATCAAGCTCTGGAAAGGAGAAAGTATTTTAGGAAAAGGAACAATTACAAATCGTACTCCCACTTCTCTCACACTTATTTTTCAAATGATAAACATTTTGAAGGTGCAAGCTTTGCATAAAAAAAGCGCATTTATAATTAATGTCCTCCTCCTATAATTAATCTCCTTTGGAGTACAATGGGATTGTACTGAATAGTTTGACTCAGAATTAAATCAAAAAATGATTTGGGCGAAGCCCGCTCGGCCTCGAGCTGGGACGAGCTGATGAGGAGCAACCCCTTGTGGCGGCTGCTTCGCAAGGACAGCACTCGCTCCTCAGCGCCGAATTCCCTTCCAGAGACGCGACACGACGAGCGTTTCAATGCTTCGCTCTCCGCCACCGCTGCCACTGCCGCCACAACCACCGCCGCCACAGCTGCCTCCGCTGTCATGGCCGCCACAGCCACCGCCGCCGAATCAGCCACCACCGCAGCCACTGCAGCCACGGCCACCACCTCCACTGCCGCTGCCACCGCCGCCACCGCCACCACAGCCGCCACAGCCACCGCCACCGCCGCCGCCACCACCACCACCACCACCACACCCACCTCCGGCGCTACCGCCGCCACAGCCGCCGCAGACGACGCCGCCGTCGCCGCCGCCACCGCCGCCGCCGCGGCCGCCGCCGCCGCCGCCGCCGTCGCCGCCGCCATCGTACAGGAATGCTGCGTCACGCCACGCTGCCGCCGCGCCGAATTAATCGCACATCTCCAAGTGTTACGCACGTCCCAAGAGTCCCTGCAGCTGGTCGGCCTTTCGGCTCCCCCGCGTCTGCTCATTTAAAAAGGAGACCGTTGGTTTTAGGAAAGAATCATTATTATGGTCGTTATTTTGGTATGGTTGGCATTTTTTTGAGCCCCTGCCTCTCATTACAAATGAAATTCAAACAATCACCAGTGTTTAAACAGTATTAACTTAAACCTAACACCGTGCATTTGACGATTTTAGAGTACTTTTCCATATAATTACGTTTATTAAAAAAGTTCACTTCGGAGCATAATGGAGAATTAAGGAGGAAGGAGGAGAAAGGGGCAATTATATTTTCGTTGTGAATCTATAACAGTCTGTTCATTAATCAGTGGGTTTTGAGACCGACGAGGTAAACAAGCAGCATGACAATATTTATCTACCTACGTGTCAGTCAAGCCTCCGACCTGCATCTGGATGAACAGCAGGAACATTAGATTGTTACCTCCTAGGTCTCTCTGCTCCCAGGTTTCCTTAGCCCTCATTTATAGGACACATTTCCAGCATCAACTTACCTGCTCTGAGATTGTTCAAGTCAGAATATTTAGTGATCACACTGAGGCCGGGGCCAGTTTCTATTCATTTTGCCCCGTGTGAAGGGCCACTAGCCACAGCAAGTCCAGCCTAAAGGGATTGGCTGGATCCATCTGAAAAACGGGACCTAACAGATCACCCCTCATCCACCACCACATTCTACACCCGTTGACACTAACGAAGAGGGTTCCGGGTGGGATTTTTCAATCCTTCACTAGGCACTATGAATAAAATTAGAATGTGATTGCTAGTCCATCAACACGACCTAATGCCACAGCCACAACCTAAGCAACAGCGAATAAGAAGCTTCAGGATTTGCAGAGTGTTGCCACCGCCAGTTACAGAAGAAATAAATCGCATGGCTGGAATGTCGCAGTTAATCAACGGAGCGACATTACAAGTGTTGAGAGTAAGGTTAGTTATGATAAAATGTGCTGCGGGAGCGGGTTTTATGAGTAGCATTTGCTGTTGGTTTTGTTGTCATTGTTATAATAGGTTATCTGTACGTGGTAGTTATATCTTTACGTGTCAAAGCACGTAATACGCGGTTGACAGCGGACTGCGGCTGGCGCGGCGTTTGCATTACTCTGGCTAAGTAGACTACTTTATTACTTCCGAAGTAAAGAGAATTTTAAAAAATTGGAGCCGTTTTTGAGAAAATTTTGAAAATTCATGTAAAGCTTCATGAAAATTCATGTAAAGTCATTTGAAGCTTCATGTAAAGGACCCCCAAATTTTTCAAAATCGAAGCGTCTCGAATCGAGCCAAATCGACCGAGGAATATCCATTTCGGAAAAAATCCTACGTATGGTTTAGGCGCTAGTGGTATTCACAGACTGACGGACGGGCCGACGGACGGACGGACCGATAGACGGACGGACCGACGGACGGACGGACCGACGGACCGATGGACGGACGGACGGACCGACGGACTGACGGACCGATGGACGGACCGACGGACGGACGGTCCGACGGACGGACAGACGGACGGCCAGAAGGACGGACAGACTGACGGACAGACGGATGGACGGACGGACGGACGGACGGACGGACAGACGGAACGTTTTGATGAAAAGCACTTTTTCGGTATCAGGCAACCCCAAAACGTGTATTTCCGTTGAAATTTCGAAACTGATTTTCCGCAACATTACGTAACTCTATACTAAGTAAATACTCCATATATACGTACGTAAACGAGAAAGTAAAAAGAAGGCAGGTCCTTGTCCCTGTAGGGGGAGAAACCGCAGGGAGGGGAGTATGAAACCAACAGTTGCCGCCCCAGCGGCGCCAACCCAAGCGGCTGCGGCGGTCGAGGCCGAGCCCTTCGTCCTTCCGAGCGGCTGCGCGGCGCGTGTCGGGAGGGTGGCGGGCGAGGGGTCAGGGGCGCAGGGCAGCGCCATGGCGGCGGCAAGATGGCGGCTGCGCATCATCGATCGCGCCCTCCAGGCGCCGCCATCGCCCGCCCGCCCTCCACGCACTCTATGGGACGCTCTGGGACGCTCTGGGCACGGGGCTTGGCGACGGGCGAGCCACTTCACGTTTTAGCAGCGGCCATTCCAATCATTCGAGGCATCAAACGCTTGGATACTCAAACCATTCAAGCCATTGTGTGCTCAAATCATTCAAGCCATATATCCTCAAACCATTGTGTGCTCCGGTCATCGAATCCCCAAATCCTCCTATTGTCGAATCCTCGAATCCCGAATTATTTTCATCCACAGATGTGATTCCCCCAAACTATAGTCTTCGCTGTATTTTCACCTCATACATCAATCCTATCGAATCATTCGTATCAATCTTTTTGTTTCAGTATTTCGTATCATTTCGGTGTTTCTTAATTCTTTGTATCAGTTTCAGTTTTGAAAGTCGTTTTTTTCACCCTTCTGTTTCTAGTGACTTACATTTGCATAACATTTCAGTTACATAATCATTATTTCAACTATTTTAATTCAAGAACGCAGATATTTAATACGAACGAGATTATTTAATAGTGGACTTATTTTGAAATTCGACTTTTTTTTATTTTACGTATTTTTTCAATAGCGCCCAAGAGGTGGATGATATCACCTCAGAATCTCTGTTCAGAAATTGATGTTATAGTTATATTCACCGAACGAGTCACACCTTAACTGGCAACCTAAAAAAGTCACAGAATATTACAATACTATTTTCACAAAATACTCACCTTCATTTGCAATATTTCTCATTAATAATTTCTAAATCCACAGATTTCCCGTATCTTTTAAAAATACTACTTCCAATGGCGTGACTCAAAAAATCTTGAGTTTCACAGTCGACGTAAATTTCAGTGCTATTTCTTGGTTTCAAATGAAGAGATGACTTGCTTCCCACGTTTCTTTAGAGTGTGAGTAAAGTTCAAGAAATTCTAACCTAATCCATCTTACTTTGGGATGATTTGGTTTTGTGAGATCCATGGGATGTGTTATTATTTATAGAAAGAGAAGTGGGGGTGGAAATGGTCTGAATGATAAAAATGTGTAGCTGATTTGGTCGGATTAAGTTTTATTTTCCATTTAATGGAGAAGTCTATTTTATTAAAATGATGCTGGAATTGGTTTCTTAAGAAATTGTGGGTTTGCTGTAGCAGATATTAAAATATTCGTATCGCAAAAAACATCTAAAACGCATTAAACGAAAGAAAAAATTCAATTTCCAAAATAATAATTACGGACGTCAATATTTTTCCTACTTTTACTTCCCTGTTAGAAGTTTGGAACGTCTTTTATCGTTGTGCGCTGCTCACTGATGAGATTGAGCTCATATCTCGTTTTGAGCGAGATGTGTTTTCTGTTCCAAGACGCACTAAACTGCTTTATGAGCTATACAATCGCTATCGGGCACATTACCTCGAGCGGCAAATAGCTTGGAAAGTAACATAGAGAGTCATAAAGGCAATTCTCCAATGCAAGATTCAGACAACTGTAGAAAATGCTCACTCCACAAACCCAACGAAGATTATTTAAAACTTACATTACGCTTGCTAAAATAAAGTGCTTCTGCTTTCCTCTTAATGAAGGGTATTTCTTAATTATACTACTCCTACATTAAATCATTTGGTATCGGATTCTCATGTTTGCATAATAAATTTTCCCGGCGTTCAGCGATAGTGCTATTTGGTATTTTAGTTTCGTATGTTGATATATTTTACTAGTCATACTCGCTGTAACGAATAAATGTGAATTCTACTCTACTACTCCTGCTGAAGGTGATTCTCGGTTTTAAATGATTTTGACACACTCCGGCATCTTTAGAAACCTGCAGCAAGTTAATTTTGAATTGCAATATTAACTCTGTTACCAAGACAATAATTGGACATTCGAAGCAAGATAATGCTCTCGTAACGAAAGATCTCCCAATTCCCCTTGCCATCCTCATGCTCTGAAGATTTTATATTACACCATGTACTGCAATTGAATCTACATAAACCAATGCCTCGATAAAGTTACACTCTTTCATTCCCCACATACACTCATATACACACACACATTAACCCACACGAGTTAATTTAATCCTACAAATTGAACATTACAAAAGATTACAAAAGAATAACGGATTTTGACATATATGGGCGACGATTGTTTTAAACCTATGAAGGGCATTATTTTTCTCATTGGAGGATCAAAAGCAAGGGAGGATCGATACCAAAGGGCACTGTTTTCTGGTCATTTAGTTTCCACAGAAGTACATTTCAGGCAAAAGCTTCGAATTTCTTCGTGCCCTACCCAACGTGACATTTTGTTTCAAAAGGAGTCCAACACGGAAATAAATTCCCAGGTATACCTTCCAATAAGCCGTCTCTGACCACAAAGTCAGGAGCATGGCTAACTGCTGAATTATAGAAATGTGAGAGAACTCAGATCTGTGTCAAATATGAAAGGTAATTTTTGTTTTTCTGTTCTGTTTTTTCGAAAGTCAATGCGACCTTGTTTGTCTCTTACAGCTTTGCGAGACCATAACGGAACGGACTTATCAGAACAATCTGAAGAGGATTATTTGTCAGTTCATTATGGAGATGGGTAGAGATAATTCAATTCCAATCATTGCTGCCTGGCGAAATCACATTGATGACAATCACATTGTATAATTTAGGCGCCTATTGCGTCTGTTGCGACGCCATCACCCCTCCCTATCTATTCCCCTCTATCCCGCTCCGCCTCCCTTCTCCCCTCGTCGCCCCCCCCCCCGCCACGCCCCGCCTCCTCCCCGCCCCGCCCGCGTTGGGCGAGCGACACACAGATCCAGGAGAGGGCTCTCCCTGGCGTCAGCCGCAGGCTGAGATTTTTTGTTAAAATTATACTAAAGTGAGACATCCTGAACAAATTCTCCAAAACAGCCGTAAAGAAATCTCTCTCTAACCCCCGCCCCAGAAATTTACCTATTACAGATAATAAACATCCAAAATTAAATCCCTTAATCTGGCAACCCTAGAGCAACGTTGCGAATAGTAAACGAATTCGTGTCGTCTGGGTATCGACCACAGTGATTCATGTCAGTGGCTGTTGGTTTTGAGAAATTCACAAAAAATTAGTTACTGAAAATTTTATTTACGTCATGAGATTTTTTTAAATCATAGATGTTTCTGGACAAAAATATCAATCCAACTGTTTTCTGAAGAAAACATCCAACACAAAACATCAATGTTAATACATTGATGTTTCTGGTCGAAAATATCGATGTTTTAAAAACATCCATGTTTTTTAGCATCCCTATCCCCGATTGCTCCGTTTCAGAATGAATAGCCGGACCAGCCCACAAACACGAGGAAAAGATTGGAATATTGGACACTAGTGTTTCACAGCCCAGTTTGCTCGAGCCTATTAATGTCCAATCTCATGAGCTAAGAGCATCATTAATGCCATTTTTCATTTATGTAATGGAATATCCTTTTTGAGATGAGTACAACGGTTGCTTAAATGGTTTGCTCATCTGGCGGTAGACAGAAGCAGTTACAAAGGCGGTAGGTCGTGGTAGACTAGCGTAGTGGCCGAAAGAGAGCCTCTCCCCTCTTCTAGAAGATGCATTGGAATGTGGTTCTTTTGAATGCTGTCTGTTCTTCATAAATTCCATATAACACACCTACGTACGCTTTTTATTGCCAGCAAACTAACCTGCGTGAAAATTGCCTTTCGATCGAATGAAATGCAGCATTGGTGGGAAGGACGAGTGGTTTTCGCTCCAGTCCGCAGGCAGCGTGGCGTGCGGAAGTTACGTCAAGGCCTTTTCCATTTAGCGCCCCATGACGACGCCAGCCAGTGACGTCACTTCCGGGAACTGTACCGACCGCGGGCGGAGGCGATCCGCCCCCGGCAGCTCTCGCCACCGCCGTCACATAACCACCGATGCCAAGCCGCGGCGTCATTATTCCCAGAACGAGACGTCCTTTCGCGAAAACAGAAACCGCAACACTAAGAAAACAAGAAAATACTTTTAATGTTCTGGAATTCAGAGACCTAGAGGCCGACTCCTGTAGCCTGTTAATAATCCTGGGATGTTTCATCTTTATATAATGGAGGCAATTTTGGGACGTCCGAAGTTTGGATACTCAACATTAAATAAACGGTCGAGATCTCGCAACAGCAACAAATAGCGCGCCTGCCAGAGAATTGCCCCAAACGACAGCAATACATGTCTTAAATTTCTCATGAACACATCAAAGCGTTAAGTAAATCTATTCCGAACAAAAACACTTGCGATTCCAGCGATTAATATCTATTTGATAAAGCGAAAAACATCACCATAGTGCAGATGATCAGGATGGATGACAGCCTTTTATGTGCTTGAAGCAAGGCGGCATTAAAACTACACAGGCCGCATATAACCTACCACCCGCATATGCAATCAGCCCTTGGCTCACGGTTTCCTACTCAAACCCTCACACAACTGCAGTCCTTGTAGGTACGGGTAATGCATTAACAGCGTTTCAGTAAAGAAGCCATCACTCCAAAAATATTGTATCACATCAAAATTATTCAAATCAATAATATCGAAATAGTCTAATTGATTCCTGGTATTGATGGATATAATAAAAATGTATTTTGGTAATTCAACTTTTTAGATTTACAGCTAAATGATTTTTTTTTTTATGTTAGAGTTATTGTTAGTGGTCTGAGGTGAGAATTTCCACATAAAAATGGGAAATTCGAGATTGAACTTTATAAGAGAACGATACTTGAATAGTGTATCCGTGGAAGGATTTTTGATTTCCCTCTAATTGTAAATTCAACTTATGAATTTAGGAAGATAATTGTATTCATCGAATTGTTATTCACCGGTATCAAAGTATCTAAGTTGGTATCTCCGTTTACTCATCTGACACGCTCACGATGAAAATTCGGCTACATTCTTAGTTGCCTAGCATGTCTATATAAATTACAGTTACTAGTCTGAAGAGACAGGCAGGAAAGCGGCTCTTTTCTGAAGCGAGGCTCTCACTGAGTGGCGATGGCGGCGCGGCCCGCGGCCGTCCGCGCATCATTAGCACTAGAGGGGAAGGGGGGAGGGAGGAGGGGAAGGGGGAGGGAGGCGGGGAGGGGAGGGGGACGGGAGAGGAGGGAACCTGATCCTCTGCATTTTATAGAAGGCAGCGCAGCGGATGGAGAACCAGAGAAAGAAGGCGACCGGCTGTTTCGCTCCGCACCACTCCAGCCTTACTACGGTTACAGTTACCCAGTCGCCGCCGCCGCCGCACCATCCATCAGTGGCGAAGAACACCAAGGAAGAGCAATAGAGCAATCGCCTGGATCACGCTGGGGCTGAATTGGAAGATTGAGTCCACCGGGGCAACACATGATAATGAAGCTCTCCACTTCATTGTTTCTACTGATATTAACAACTTTTTCTCGTTATGTTTGATCATTCTCTTGTAATTAAAGTAGCTTTATACATTTTAATCAAATGCAATTTCATTTCGATAAATCTCTTGATGAGTGATATTGAATGTTACTTTCTATTTTTGTTAAATTCTCTTTCGAAAAAATGTAAATAGTATTGAAAAGTTAAAACTAAATAAATAAATAAGCACCAAAAGCTAGTTTTAATTGAAAATTTAAAACAGAATCTTCATTTTGAAAACTCTTTTTTTCCGGTGGTAGTTAAGGTTCTGCCTCTATTTACGATTTGCCGATCATTAGATATTAAGTCCTATTAAATTCAGTTTGAATCGAAATGAAATTTTAAAATTTCTGAAGATAAGCCCATTAAATAATATAAAAGTTATTTAAATAATAAATAAAATTAATGATCGTGTCGGAAAATGTTCAATCCAGTAGGCCACTTCGAAGTATATTATATTATATTATTTTGAAGTTTTTATTATTATTAGGTAATTTTGTCTAGGCGCATCAAGGGCATTTCCTACTTTTCTTTCATTTAAAATTTTCGATTTCAATTACTTCTTCTTGATAATTATATTTTAAAATTTAAAAATGTAATATAAGAGGGAATAATAAGGGAAGTTACGACTACTTCCTTTCAATTTTTTTTTTAATGCGGTACTACCACCAAACACGTTATTTGGTCGTCCTTCCCATCTAGTCCCCTACTGCTTAGCTACGGCTGACCGGGAGCGGTAGCTCAGTGCATCAACTGATGTCATTGCAGCACCTCTGACCGGGAGGTCCTAGGTTCGAGTCCTGATGGCGGCAGGATTTTCGGCCGTAGTTTTCCAGCTAGGTCGAATTCAGTCGCTGTCTGGAGGAGAATTCTAGCGGCTGGCTGCTCTGATTGGTAGTTTTCCGTGGTTTCTCCGATCAACACCAGGCGGATGCCGGAGCAGTACCCTACCAAACGGTCCACGGACCGCGCGCGATCTGTCCTTCCTCTTCCTTGTCCTATCCTCTCCCCTTACACATACACTAACATGCACTACCCTACCACGTATTCCGGGAAATCGGTCGGGAGCTTAGAGCTTTTCCCGGCTGGGGCGGTGCCCCGCTGTATGGGAGAGTTCTGGTTAGGGGGAAACCCCACTAGCCGACGGTAGGATCTCGCCATCCAGCGGGGGAAGATCACCGCCATCTCCCGAGAAAAAAACATGCACTAACGGGACTAATGACCAAAGCAGTTGACGCGCCCGGAAACACGAAAAAATCAAGCTACGGCTGACAACATAACTGCGGGTTATGTCCAAGTATTCAATTCGTCAATGCGTTCGTTTAGTTTACCGTGGTACCAGACCAGTTTACCATGGTACCGAAATTGACAGTAAACCAAACTCTGCTTTTTTGAAAAAGATACAGTAGAATGGCTAAATGATCATGAAGTTGCTTTTGATCCACCACTCACAAAATCCCAATTATTACAAATCATTCAAAGTATGCCCACTGAAAACGATACGTCGTTGATCAAACAATCATTGAACATGGCCACATTCCACTCCGTCTTCCACCATAACATCCAGATCTAAATCCAATAGAACTTGTTTGGGGATTTATAAAAGGGCGCGTGGCAACAGAAACGATTGGTGAATCCTTAAAAGAAAATGAAACTTTTTGCAGAGAAACGTTTGACCAATACAGTGCCGAACAATGGAAGAAATGTTGCGTGCATGTGCAGGGAATAGAGGCGATATATAGTAATTCAGACCATGTGAAGAACCAAAGATGAATTTGTCATTTCTTTGGACACTCCTGGGAGTGCGAGTTCTTCTTCTGAGGACGGTGGTGACGAGTGACGGTCAGTGCGATCGCTGCGTTTCGCAGTCGCCTCTTGTTGCCTATGCGCTACCTTACCGCCGAGAGGGGAAATCTCAGCTGCCGCAGGGTGGGGGCACCCTCCGAAACTTCACCAAAGGTGTCCGTCAGGATGTTTTTTTTGCGAGCGGTTCAGCTATAGTAATACTGTTGCAGCTCGTAAATATTATTTGTAGCAAGAACCATTAAAATTATATTAAAATCGATTAAATTAGCGAAAAATGCTTTAAAAATGACGGGGAAAGGTAAAATAAATTACTTATAGTCGAAAACAAAGAAAATGCAAAACAAATGCCATATAAAATGGATCATTTGCTGTTGTCTCATAAAATTAATGTCAATACTAAAAGGCATTGTTCTAAATTGAAAAATGACATTTCATTAAAATCCGCCCCAAGTAATCTCTCTATAACTCTCATTCACCACCCTGGCCTTCCCGTCCGTCCGTCTGCACCTAATGATCGCTGTGTCCCCCCCCCCCCATCCTTTCCCTGCTTCCGGCGCTGGCGCTGCTCGCCCGCGCGCTTCGTGCCCGCGGAGCTTCGGAGCAGGCGAGAGAGTGGGGGAAGGGAGGGGGCGTACGACGCTTCCGGTCTCCCGCGCGCGCAAAGCCGCTCCGCCGAGAGCGAAAGCGGAAGCGAAAGCAGCGCGAGTGGCGCGACGCAGCGCGGCGGCGCGGAGCGGAAACCAACTCCATCCCTCCGTTGCCAGCGCCGCCGTCGCTGCCGCCGCCGTCGCCGCCGCCACCCGACCGCCACCCCCACCGCCACTGCCGCCCCATCTCCGCCTCCACCTCCGCCGCCGCGCCCACGGAGCGAATCCCACATTCCTACTCCCACCATCCACCGCTTCGGGCGACACGATTACACGCGCTTAAAGCGATTGTTAGGGCCCGGATACTTCAGGCGGCTCCACTCATTCGGCTTTTGGCGAGCAGCGAGCTACTACTCACCTAAACCCGAGTAGCTGATGTGTTCGGCGAATGTACGCTTCCTTCGATGTGTCATACCGGGAGCGGTAGCTCAGTGCATCAACTGATGTCACTGCAGCGCCTTTGACCGGGAGGTCCTAGGTTCGAGTCCTGACGGCGCGGCAGGATTTTCGACACTAGCTTGTCAGTTAGGTCGAATTCGGTCGCTATCTGGAGGAGAATTCTAGCGGTCGGCTGCTCTGATCGGTAGTTTTGCGCGGTTTCTCCGATCAACACCAGGCGAATGCCGAAGCAGTACACTATCAAAACGGGCCACGCGATCTGTCCTTCCTCTTCCTTCTTCTATCCTCTCCCTTTACACACACACTTACACTAACATGCACTACACTACCACATATTCCGGGGGATCGGTCGGGAGATTTCCCCGGCTGGGGCGGTGCCCCGCTGTTGAGAGAGTCCTGGTTAGGGGGAAACTGCATTCATTTATGCTCTCCAAATGATTTTTAGGATGTTTGTATTACTTTTAAAATTTGTTTAGGACTTTTTTATAAATGTAATTTCGTATTATGTAAATGTGTTAATATAAGTTAATTTTAATATTACTTATTTTATCCGATTTTACATATTTATTACATATTGTTACTGTTTTCATTACATATTTATGTACATATTTTGACGTTCCATACTACATATTTTTCCGGTCTCTGAGTCATAAGACCGACAGGCGATGCGTGAGATGAGCACCGAATGTTTGTCACTCGGCAAATAGAAAGCAACTCATCCACACTACTTGGGATTCGGGGAGCAGTTGCTCACTTCTCGCCGAATAGCGAATTTATGGAGCCGTCTTAATCCGATCCTTAGGTTTTAGGGCCCGGATCCTTGGGTTTTAACCTATTTTATTCCTCACTTCTTAACGGCATTATTTTAATATATCCGTTTCAATCATTTCTGAGCCGAATCCTAAAAACCCATTCCCTGTTGCCCCATTTTTTTCTGTTTGTTCTGTCAATTTTAGCCATAAAAGGATGTTTGAAATCATGCGTTACATAGACTCAATGTTGTTTTATGTAAATTGCATAAATCAGAGCCTCGCTGACAACAGTGAAATGTGATAGTGTGCGATAGTGTTCCAATTTGGTCCTAAAAGTGTTTTCGTATATTAAAACTGAATTTAAAAAGTCAAATCGACAAAACCAACTTCGAAATATAAAAATTGCTCTTGAAATTAAAAAAGAATTTCAAATTTTTAATTCGGAAATCACATATAAATTTTTTAAAATTACATTCATTGGTTGAACAAATATCCAGTTATTCCAATATATGCGTTTCGTATATAAAATCTTATTTCCTTGACGATGAAAAACTACAGAAACTCGATTGTTCACACTTGAGGGGGCTGGACCCTGTGCGTACCTGCGAAATTCAGTAACATCAAGACTCGACAATATACAACAGACGATATCGATACAGTATGCCTGGTTGAACCTGTTAGTTAACATTTAGTTAGCTAATGTTTACGTGGCGAGACTCGGGCCATTATGTCCGCTCTTCCTTGTGACCACGCAAATTTCGCTAAGCTCCTTTCACCATCTGGCGGAGAAATCGTGTACATGCAGTAAATCTACTACATGGGACAGCCGGCTTTACCCCCCTCCGAAGGAAGGCGTACGATGGATTTTTTCGCCCTCAAAAATCCACGGCTTCGATCGGGTTTGAACCCGCACACTCGAGTACAACAGGCCGGTACGCTGACCGTTGTACCACGGAATCCGCGAACTGTATTTTTGAGATTGTAAAAAATCTATAGGTAGTGATCATCTGAATATATGAAACTAGTGTATTAACAATTAATATAGAGAACTATATATACAACGCTACAATATAGGCTATTGTTATCCCCAACATTATTTTTATTCTTCCAATGGCTGTCCATAGGAGCGAGGTCCTTACAATTGACAGTCCACTGACTGTATTTCGGAAGGGCAGTGCGTACATTGTGACGCGATAAGCTAGAGGTGCGGGAGAGGCTCCTGGACAGCGCCGAGAGCGAGGTCTCCTCGTCGCACATCGCCTCCTATTCAATTGCCCGCGCTCACCCGCGACCAGGGGAGCAGGCCAGCGCAGTGCAGTGAGGTGCGTGGGATGGCGCGGGGCGGTGCGACGAGGGTAGGGACCGAGGGGGAGCGTTGAGCGCCGGGGGCGGAACCAACCCCCTCCCCTCTCAACGCTCACAAGGGTGCGCCACCAAAATGGCCGTCGCAGCGGCCGCCGCGATGCCACGCCGCCATCTTGCACCGCGGCCCGCGCGGTTGCTCGACATTGGGTTGGATACAGGGGCGGATCCAGCCAATCGTTTTTTTTTTGGGAGGGGAGATTTGTAGATTTTTGTTAAATAAAAGACATATTTGTTATTATTTTGTATACAATTTATGTACTGTAGATATGATACAATACAATATTTTTGTTTAAATAATTACATAATTCGAACATAAATAAATATTTAAATCATTTTTTCCAAATAAAGAAAGGTAAACGAAAACTCTAGACCTGGGGGGCCTTGGACCCCATGCTGCCCTTTCTGGATCCGCCAGTGGTTGGATTGTTGTTTAAAGGGTTTTATGGTTATTTGTGGTCCCGGTTACAATAGAAAGTTTTAGAATTACCGGACAATTTACCGGGCAAAAACAAACTTTTTAAAGACAAAAATCAAGTTAAATATTATTCATGTGAGTGACGTTTTTAAGTATGGTTATTGTATGTGTGTTCTCATTATTGATGGGGAAAACCTGCTCTTCTAACAATTGAAATAATTTTTGTACTACACAAACTACCTTTTTTTACAAAAAAAGGTTATTTCAATAATCTATTGTTGTTGTTGTTGTTGCTTTTTTGTTGTTTTTTTTAGTGGCTTTGGCCTCCCGGTGAAAACGAAGGTACAAGATATGAAACCTAAACCTGTCGTTTTTGGCATAACCTCCAATGCTAGGAGCACGCCAGATGAGCCTCTGGCCGGCCCGCCTGCCGGCGCTTCGCGGCGCTACCTCGTGGCCGCCGTTTCGACCTTGTCGGGTGAATTTTCCACGCGCCGCGTCATGGAAGTCTGCGCTCGGCGAGGGCGAAGTCGAGCAGCACTGCGCATGGAAGCACGCTTGCGCAGCGGGCTGGGGATGGGGGGCAGAGAGAGGGGCGAGGCCGCGGACAAGGAGGGTGAACGGACGTACGATGGAAGGAAGATAGGTAGGGTTACCACCTCTGCCAGATTCAGGGAGAATCTGACGGCTCGGGATTTACGAGTATTATCGGAAATCGTCAGTGCGTTCCATTTGTTTCAATTTTTTATTACCGAAATATTTTTTTAAATTTCAAATTAATTATTATTAATTTATTAGCGCTTTAATTAGTTTAGCGCACGAATAACAATATTCGTTCCAGAAACAATTTTTGTATTATTCTTTATTCTTGCGAGATAATTTTAATATTCAAACTTAAATTAGTATGTAATTGTTTTAGCTTTTAATGATATTAGTAAGCCGCAACAATGAAATCACATTGCATTGTTTATAATGAATTGTAATCTATGAATACAAATTACTCACGAAAAATATTTTCAAACGCCGTTCTTTAACTTCTTTAGTACATGATTAATCATGTAATATGATTTTTTCTGGCATTTCAAAGTTCGATTTGTGAAACACTGAGCAGTAAACGAGTTTGTTATTTTTAATTATTATTAATTAATCATGATCCGAGAATAAGTGAGAGTGCAACTTCGTTTTAAGGCAATATGGTCATTGGAATTAATAAAATAATCAGCACAAATAAATCGCTCCAACTTCTTTTGTTTTGTTTTGTAAGTGACCACTCGTCCACCTCCCATTCGAAAACCACCTTCCCGCACAAGGAGGTAACACCAACAATGAGAGGGAGGGAGAGAGAATTGCAGAGAGACAGAGACAGACAGAGAGAGAGGGTTGGAGAGAGAAAGATGGACAGCGAGAGAGGGTGGGAGGAGAAAGCGGTGAGTGGGAGGCGTAGCACAGCCGCAGGCCCTGCCATTCATCAAGTGCTGTAATATACGGATGGTACGTACACTCAGCGAATTGGACGCGGAAGCCCGTGTAGATTTTTACATTGACATCAGTGCTAAACATCATCGGCTTCAGAAAATAGTTATGAGGGGAATTTAAAATTAATATGCATTAAAATTATTCAATTGCTGTAATTATTGATTTAAACATTAATTTCCATTTTAATACTTCAATGTATCAAAAGTTTGGAAGTCCTGTGTGAAAAAAAAAAATTAGATGAAATTTACATATCTTTCTAGTATGCCCTACTATCTCTTTTTTAGAAAAAAGTTTGAAATTAAATTTGGTGTTATGTTAAAAATATTGCATTTAAAAAAATACATTAATTGTTACATTAATTACAATACATTAATTGTTAATCATTTTAAAATAAGTTCACAAATTATACATAACTTTGAATTTTTTTTAAAAAAAATTCAATCCACGTCTTTCAAGGCAATTCCACTTGCACCACCCTGCCTAAACTAAAATCCCCCACCCCCACCCTGTTTGGAGATGTCGAGTAGCGGACGTCGATTAAACCACTTTCAACTTTCTTTGACCATCAGGCGTAAACTTTCGCGATGCCTGGAAACACCGCTAACAGGCAAAATCGCACTCTAAACTGCCAAATACATACATAATCTGACCCTAAAATGCCAAATACCTCAATGAACACATCAATGTTGTGAGTACGTTTACTTTTCACGAACCCCTTCCTTCCTCCCTGTTCGCCTTGATCTCAGTCGTGGAACCTCGTGCCTTCCCCTAAAACCGAACGTATGTTTTGAATGGCCGCCTTAGACCGCTAGCCCTGCCGTTGACAGGGCAACGCTGTTACGCAGCGTACTCGCGAATCGGTTTTCGAAAGTCATCAGACAGCCGGAAGAACAACAGGGTTGTGGCCGGAAGATCAGCAGAAGTTGTGCCCTATGAAGGCTATAGCCCTGGTGATATAATTTTTCCGTAGTTAAAAGCTTGATTCCCAAGAAAATATACCGGTTTGATAATCGAAAAGACACCTTATTTTAAAAAGGGAAACCCAACTTCTCACAACAACCGAAGCGCAGAGAAGTCACCAAACACACATGTGCGCGATCACAGCGAAGGAAACGCTCATGTCGTGCCGATAAGGAGGCTCGTCACTTGGGTTTCTGCTGCGACGAGCGCCGGATTCACTTACGAAGCATTAACCTTAGGAAGACAGATCGGGATCTGCCAACCCGGAGACTCCTCTCTTGCGCTCGTCCCCTGGTTGCACTCGTCCTCTGCATGACTTCTGCCATCGGATTTGCCGGCAAGCCCGGAAAAAGAGACGAATGCAGCGGATATGATTGATTGATTGTTAGTGATTCCGGGCGCGTCAACTATTAGGGTCATTAGCCCCGTGTACTACATGTTCTTCTCGAGAGGTGGCGGTGTTCTTCCACCGCTGGGTGGTGAGATCCGGCGCCGACCTACCGTCACCTAGCGGGTATTTTTCCAACCACGTATCTCCCACCAGCGGGGGGGGGGGCGCCCTAGCCGGGACACACTCTAAGCTCCCAACCGGTCTCCCGGCATTTGATTGATTGATTGATTGATTTTTTCGTGTTTCCGGGCGCGTCAACAGATTTGGTCATTAATCCCGTAAGTGTAGTGCATTACGTAGTTTTTCTCGGGAGATGGCGGCGATCTTCCCCCGCTGGATGGCGAGATCCGGCGTCGGCTAGTGGGGTTTCCCCCTAACCAGGACTCTCCCACCAGCGGGGCACCGCCCCAGCCAGGACAAGCTCTAAGCTCCTGACCGGTCTCCCAGAATATGTGGTAGTGTAGTGCCTGTTATTGTAAGTGTGTGTGTGTGTGTGTGTAAGGGGAGAGGATAGGACAAGGAAGAGGAAGGAAGGATCGTGAACGGTCCGTGGCCCGTTTATTACGGTACTGGTCTGGCATGCGCCTGGTGTTAATCGGAGAAACCACGGAAAGCTACCCTTCAGAGAAGCTAAACGCTAAAATTCTCCTCCAAACAGTGACTGAACTCGACTTAACTGACAAGCTAGTGTCGAAAATTCTGCCACGGTCGGGACTCGAACCCAGGACCTGCCGGTCAGAGGGAGTGCAGTGATATCAGTTGATGCCCTGATCCATCTCTCCAATATGTAATATAACGGATATGTAATACAGCGGATAGAAGTGTTAGGGTAGATAGTATGAATGTGGGAAGACAGCGTCTACCAGGGCATCTCAACTCCCATACGACGTGGTAGAAACTATTACAGAGGCGCGCTCTCCTCTTACAGAAACTAAAATACGAACTGCTGCCAACGATACTTAAAACGGGCGTGGCTGCTGCGTGGGTTCGCGCCTCCTATAGTAGCACCCTCCAGCTTTGTCTCTGATTTTGACGGGGAGTTCAAGGCCCTCTGTGGGTAGACAGCGACTACCCGACACAAGGCAGAACTGTGCGCGCGAGGTTGGTGGGCGGCCGTTCTGACTGTCCTACGCTGCGCCGCGCCTCGACCGGGGTGTGGTAGTGGATGGGGAGGGGTGGAGAGGGGGGAGGGAAGGGAGGGGGAGGTACGGGCGGGCGTGCGATCGATAGCACCTGCGCGCCGGCGCGCCCCGGCTACTAGCGTTCCCCCTCTCCGCCCACGTTCGCCAGGCAAGATACAATCCTCTACGACTGATATGAGCACGTGCACCTGTAGTACATCGCTGCTCCTACGGCCGTTGAGTAGTGATGCGTCATCGTTAACAAAATATTGATGTTTAAAATTAAAACATCGATGTTAATAATACATCGACCATGTTTTTTAAACATCGTTACATTCGTGCGCAACAAAATTTAATTTGGCAGTGGCCGTTTGTATTAATTTATAATTACAATTTAAATGAAGACAAAGTTTTAAAAAAGCCTTTCCGAGTGCGAAATATGAAAGATGAAGGAAATACCAGGGTATCAGGATCATCTTGGGAGAAGATTGTCTTTTTCATTAAGGTAGTTCAAACTGCGTTCGTGTGGTTCCAACACATAAACAGTGATACCAACAGTTATTATTTCATATTTTATTTTTTATAAATTTGTGATTATAAGTTTTTTATCTACAAACTTCCACAAATAAGGAAAACGTGAAAACATCGAGCACAAAATATCAACTTCTATATATCAATGATTAGAACATCGATATTTTTATAGAAACATCAATATTTTGAAAACATTGGCATGGATGTCGCACCCCTACCTTTAATTCATACATTGCAATGAAGTGTAGCATTTCCCCTAAGCAACGTTAGCCACAGTGGTTCATGAACCAGTGTGTTTCAGTCAAGAAAGAGAAATAGAGAATGAAGTGAAGTGAAGTGAAGTGAAGTATAGAGTAATTAAAAAAAGTCGTGTATTTATTAGTTAAAAATAACTGTCAACCATAAATATAGAGTTAATACAATTATTGCTATTGTTGTTGCTCGTATTGTTAAAATTATTATCATATTATTATTATTATTATTATTATTATTATTATTATTATTATTATTATTATTATTATTATTATTATTATTATTATTATTATTATTATTATTATTATTATCTTAAAATAATTTAAAGTTACGTTGTATTAATATTCCTAATTGTAGTATGTAAATTGTAGTGTTCTGCCACCAGGATGTATAAACCTAACTGCAGAAATAATAAATATCTTTCTATCTAAATGTAAGTCGCCAGAAGTAGAAAACTCTGGACATTGGCAACATTTCTTTAGTTTGTTAATAATAAAACCCCAAATTCATGCACTTATTTGAAACAAGAACGAAGAAACTTCTCTCCAAAATCGCCGGTACAAAAGTGACAGATCTTATAAACCATCAATTTTGAGTTAAAAGCAGAAATATGTTATGAAAAATTATATTTTTACCCATAAATATGTCGTAAAGTTCACAAATAAATAAACAAACAAAGTTCATAAATACAATCCTCTCAATCCAGGTAAGTTAGTATGTATCGAGCTCCGTATTGAAGAAAAGAACATGTAATAACTAGTGATGGTAGAATTTAGCACTTTAAATTTTAAAAAGTCGTATTTTGAAAACAAGGCTGTAGCATTTGAAGAACTATAAAAAATAAGATTTAGCATTTTGAAGTACTTCTTGAGAAAAAAATTATTATTGAAGGTCTGTTTGAGATTAAAAAAAAATATTTTGATGCTTTTTAGATTTTGCCCTTAAAATCAGGACGTAAGGGAAACTAATTTAATATTTCCCTATTTGTGAACTTCAACAAATATTGAAAGAAGTAATTTTAAATGCGTAGAATTATTCCTGCCTTGTATAGAACTACAGGCTTCTGTATAACACTATTCGAAGGAGAGGAAAATAATTGTCTAGCGATTTGTAAATACTTATGGAAACAACACATTATTTTAAAAGGTTATTTTGTTAAATAAAACCAATTCATATAAATACTTATAATCAATATGTAACACAATCAGTAGAAAATTAACTGAGGGCATATTTCCATGTTGGCTTCCTTTTTTTCTGTCCTATTTCTTCTGTCAGTAACAATGAAACTATATTCAATAAAAAACATTATGCTTAGCCGTAAAAACCGTGTACATTTTATTACGATGAAGCGTATTTTTTCCCAAAACGGAATAATACCTTTCGTGTTGGTCTAAAAAACTTTCATACCATTTGCTCTTTTATATTGTATCGTACATGGAGTGAAAGCGAAACGTAGCGAGGTGAGCTAACACTCTGACCGCTTGAATCAACTGCAAAAGCAAATTGGAGTTGAACTCGTTGGGCTACAGATGCAATGGACGCCCAGTAAGCGCAAGCCGTAAAGCAAAGTGTATCCACGATGCAGCGGCGAGCGTTAAACCTCACGACCTTCGGTGCCTCGCAAATCGCTCCCCTCCCCTTCCCCCCTCCCCCGCCTCGCACGTGCCGCCGCCCGCAGCCGCCGCCCGTAGCGTCGTCGGTGCCGGCAGGTGGCCAAGGGGGAGGGGGGGCGAGAGAGAGCGCGGCGATCGCGGGCACGTGGCGCGGAGGTCGCGAGCGCCCCGCGATCCAATTCCACTACACAGAGACACGGTTCCTCCGCGCTGTGCGCTCACATTCCCTACTCACGCTCACGCTCCTCCATTCACTCCTTCACTCCACGCTCCACACACAGAGCGGTGCGTGCGGAGATGAGAAACTTCTCGTTCCCCACTCCGCTCCTCACACTCCGCTCCTCACTCTCCGCTCCCCACTCTCCTCTCCACACTCCTCTCTTCACACTTCTCGTTCCGCACTCTCCTTTCCGCACTCTTCTCTCCGCACTCTCCTCTCCGCACCCTCCTCTCCGCACTCTCCTCTCCCCACTCTCCTCTCCGCACTCTCTCCTCCGCATTCTCCTCTCCGCACTCTCCCCTCCGCATTCTCCTCTCCGCACCCTCCTCTCCGCACTCCCCTCTCCGCACTCTCCTTTCCGCACTCCCCTCTCCGCACTCTCCTCTCCGCACTCTCCTCTCCGCACTCTCCTCTCCCCACTCTCCTCTCCGCACTCTCCTGTCCGCACTATCTCTCCGCACTCTCCTCTCCGCACTCTCATCTCCGCACGCACCGCTCCGTACTCACCGCTCCGTACTCACCGCACCGTACTCACCGCTCCGCACTCACCGCTCCGCACTCTCCACTACGCACTCTTCGCTCCGCACTCTCCTCTTCGCACTCTCCTCTCCGCACTCTCCTCTCCGCAATCTCCGCTCCGCACTCACCGCTCGACACTCACCGCACTGCACTCACCGCTCCCTACTCACCGCTCCTCACTCACCGCTCCACACTCACCGCTCGACACTCACCGCTCCACACTCACCGCTCCACACTCACCGCTCCACACTCACCGCTCCACACTCACCGCTCCACACTCACCGTTCCACACTTCAGTCTCCGCATTCCACACTCCGCACTCACCACCGCCTTTGCCATGCACACTCCCATGTTCACGCCATGCTATGAATAGTTTGAAGCCCGATTATTAGAGATACATATACACGTTTATTGTTTATTTAATAACCGGTATTTCATTTTGCACAATTAACGTTTGGTTTTTAATTTTATTCGGAGTCTTTTTCAGATTATTCCTATGTGTATGTTATCTAAAGAACTTGCATCAGCTTATGATTTATGTCGATATGAGTGATAGGTCTTTTGATTGAATTTTTTAATCACCCTTGTCAATCTCGTATATTTGTTGATGTTATGTATATTGTTTTCTTCACTCCATCCTCCTCGCTCCACACATTGTTCTCCACACTACGTGCTTCACAAACAAACAACACTCAGCATTTGACTCAGTGATGCACATTCCACACTTCACACTTCTGTTTCACATATATCCCGTTTTACACTATCCGTTCTACACAGCCATAGCCACAGCCACAGTTCTACCCAACCACAATGTATTTTCTCATTTGGTTTTTGTTTTCACGTTGACCTTGAGAAATATGAAGTATTTTTATTTTTTAATTACCACCGAAACGTCGGCGGTAATTAAAAAGCATAATATTTCGATAACAGTGAGGTACAATTATTATAACCAAGTATAATTATAAATAATTAATAATAAATATAATTTATTATTAATTATAATTGAAAACATGACGGAGAACCTAAATGGATATTAAAATAAATATTTAAAATAATTGTGTTATGGTGATTTACTACAACATTCCTTGTCCTGATCCTCTCTAATGTATTTGAAAAACATCGAACAAGAAATTTTTCCTAAAATGCATTCATCTCAGACAAAATTTCCACTCTCGTGACATTGATGAATATTGATTGCGCCACAACGAAAACTAATGAATTCTTCTTTCAGAGGAAACGAACTGCCCAAGGAAGAATCAAGAATTTTTTTAAAGGCTTGAAGAGGTGAATAGATGGAACCTGACATTCTTCAAACCTCGGCTTAGAAAAAGGAACTTTGATTGTCATCCATTACCAAATGAAATTCACTTCCATATTAGTGTTATAAATTCACACATCGGAATTAAATAAAACGCACAATGAATTGGAGGTGCGATTATTGAAACTTCCTACAACCCAAATTTGTTTTAGCTCTTTATTTTCCGCTATAATATGCTAATAATATAAAATGCTAGAATATTTTGTTTCGTTGAAGTTAGCTAATTTTGTCGGACATACTGAATATCACTACATGACATTGACATTCTAAACGTAGGACTACCGTTCAGTCTCTACGGTGCTCTCCGGAAGTTTAAACACAATCGTTGGACACTATTTGCATCTGATCTGGCTTTTTTGACAGCTGTAATTTTGAAGCTTTTTTTCAAATGGTGTCATGTTCTGAAATTCAGAAAATGAGATTGCAAGTGTTCTCTAGCACCGCTTGTGGCATGGCCGATCCCGGACATCACAAGCGGAAAAAAATTTTTAGAAATTCCGACTAATGTGTTGCACACATGTATGAAACAGAAAGGATCAATGCTAGACGTTTCATTCTTACCTGTTCATGTTTTTGGCCCTTATTGTATAGAAGGGTTCAAATACGGAAAATTTTTATGAAGAGTCAGTTAACACCCGATTTTTGGATCAATATATTTCAGGAAATGGAAGTTACACAATTGCATTTTTTTCTAATTATTTCTGCTTTTCTTACAAAAATATTTTCATTACTTTCATATTTGCTGTAAATATTTTTTTAAAAGTCAAGACCACCAGACGCCATATTATATTTACGTTGCACTTATAAAATTTTTAATGCGCAACATTAAACTTGTACGTAATATAGTTGCATACAAGTTTGCGTTGCGTCTGTGAAAGTTACTTTTCCATTACCAGCTCAAACATGATTTCAAATTAACATCTAATACGGAGTGCTATGGAGTTTAGGTTAACAAAAAATTATCCTGGCGAGGTACATGGTCCGTTTTTAAGAACTGTTGCGGAAGCGGTCTGGAATTGATCGAAAGAAACCAAGGAAACAAACGGTCAGAGTTGGCAGACATTGGAATTCTCATTCAGTTTGCTTGGCTTCGGCCCAAGTGTTGTCGAAAATCCTCCAACGTCATGCTCGAATCTAGAACTTGCCAGTCTATGAAACCACAGTTGCGAATTTTATTTTATTGAAGAACAATTCTTTTGCCTTCTTTTCACCACACATGCCCATGCCCCCGCTGCGGCATTGCTTCCCAGTGCGAATGCCCCATTTGATTGATTAGGTATTCCGGACACGGCAACTGCTAAGGTCATTAGACCAGTAAGTGTAGTGCATTTTTATCGCAGGTGGCGGTGATCTTCTTCCGCTGGATGGCGAGATCCGGCGCCGACCTACCCCTCGTCTTGCAGGGTTTTCCCAAACCAGGTATCTCCCACCCGTACTGCACCGCTTAAGCTGGGACAAGTTCTGGTCCTCCTGCATGTGTGGTAGTGTAGTGCATGTAAGTGTAAGAGTATGTAAGTAAGGGGTGAGGATAGGACAAGGAAAAGGAAGGAAAGATGGCGCGCGGACAGTGGCCCGTTTTAGAGTTCTGCTCCTGTATTCGCCTGGTGTTGATTGGAGAAACCACGGAAAGCTACCGATCAGAGCAGCCGGCTGCTAGAAATCTCTTCCAGTCAGTGGCTGAATTCGACCAAGCTATGTAGCTAGTACCGAAAATCCTACCACCGTCGGGACTCGAACCCTAGGACCTACCGGTCAGGAAGGAGTCTCAAGCCGACTTCGAATCGGCAGGACTAAAATCTCGTCGCATGGGTAGTTATGGGTATCGTGCGAAAGGGGAGGGACAGATTCGCATAGTGGATTCGGTGGTATAACGGTCAACGTACCGGACCGTTGTACCCGAGTTTGTGGGTTCAAACCCGATCGAAGCCGTGGATTTTTAAGGGCGAAAACATCCTTCGTACGCCTTCCTTCGGAGGGGAAGTAAAGGCGGCCGTCTCATGAAGTAGATTTACTGCATGTAAAAGATCCTTAAGCCTAAAAGAAGCCTCTGAGCAAAATTGAGATCCTCCTGTTTCGTCGCCCAAGATAATACCTCTCTCCGCTAGGTGATGAATTCGCGTGGTTAGACGGAAGAGCTGACCTGATGGCCCGAGTCTCGCCACGTAAAATAAGGCCTTAACATAACAGAGGAAGCGGACAACAACCGAAGGCCCTCTTGCGCACTAGCTTTTTTAAAATTATTTTTCTGCTTATTTACGATCTGTTTTTATTCAAACATTCAGTAAATGCGATAAATACAAAGTATCATTTAAGAACTGTAATTAGTCATTAATACTTGTACCGTTTGACCCGGAAGGATAAATCCAGAATATGATGCCTTTGAAGTCGTTGTACTTCCTTACTATTGTCCAGTAAGTTACGGGCTAATGGATTTGGATGGCTGTTTAGCTGTATGTAGTTTGGTACGTAGTGCTACGCTGGGTAATTTCTACATAAATCGTAGGTATCTGTAGGTCCCGCTGTAGAGTGTCATTTTTCACGTACCATGATGCATTGGCTAACCTTCGAATACATTTTGACTCGAACCTTCTGAGAATTTCTATGTTGGATTTGCTGGCTGATCCCTAAAGTTGAATACCGTAGTTCCAAATTGGCCTGATAATTGCCTGGTAGAGTCCGGTAGCGGTAGCTCAGTGCATCAACTGATGTCACTGCAGCGCCTCTAACCGGGAGGTCCTAGGTTCGAGTCCTGACGGCGGCAGGATTTTTGACACTAGCTTTTCAGCTAGGTCGAATTCAGCCGCTGTCTGGAGGAGAATTCTAGCGGCCGGCTGCTCTGATCGGTAGTTTCCGTGGTTTCTCCGATCAACCCCAGGCGAATGCCGGAGCAGTACCCTACCAAACGGGCCACGGACGCGCGCGATCTGTCCTTCCTCTTCCTTGTCCTATCCTCTCCCCTTACACACACACACTAACATGCACTACACTACCACATATTTCGGGAGACCTGTCGGGAGCTTAGAGCTTGTCCTGGCTGGGGCGGTGCCCCGCTGGTGGGAGAGTCCAGGTTAGGGGAAAGCCCCACTAGCCGACGGCAGGTCGGCGCCGGATCTCGCCATCCAGCGGAGAAAGATCACCGCCATATCCCGAAAAAAACATGCACTACACTAACGGGACTAATGACCGAAGTAGTTGACGCGCCCGGAAACACGAAAAAATCAATCAATCAATTGCCTGGTAGAGAAGTACCTTGTAGTTCAAAGACAGACTTGAGTGGTGATTGATAAGCCATGATATTTGAGAGAATTTGATTTGTGTTTCTTTCCTTTTTACAGTTACATGATTCCTCCATGTTAATCTTTTGTCCATATGGAATCCTAGATATTTAACACAAGTTGTTTGTGGTTAATAAACATTGTTTAGTTGGACTTTATGCCATTCTTTTTTGGAGAGGGTAATGTTTTTAGATTTGGAAGCGTTTACTTGAATTTGCCACTTTTGCCACCAATACTCTAGTTAGTTCAGGTGCTCTTGAATAATTGATTAAGCTTTGTTTGGGTCTTCGTGCGTTGCTAGAATGGCTGTATCATCAGCAAAAGTTACAGTCATAGTATTTGTATTGCTTGGTAGATCATATGTATACAGAAGATATAAAACAGGATCAAGCACACTGCCTTGTGGTACTTCTGATTTAATAGAATGGAATGATGATAGTTCTTCTTGGTATTTGATCTGGAAGTAGCGATTAGATAGTTATGATTTCATCAAGAAGTAATACTGATGGGGCAAAGTCGATTTAATTTTATGCAAAAGTCCTTCATGCCAGACTTTGTAGAAAGCCTATTGTAAATCGAGAAACATTGCAGCACAGTATCATTTTGACTCGAAGCTTTGAGTAATAACTTCAACAACTCAGTGTGCTTGTTCAACTGTTGAGTGTTGTTCTCTAAATCCAAACTGATGTTCTAGTATTATTTCTTTAAGTAGAGGTTTTAGTAGTTGAAGTTAAACTTTTTCGAATACCTATGATAGAACTGGAAGCAGGCTTGTGGGGCGATAAGATGTTATTTGGTTAGGTGGTTTCCCTGGCTTAGGTATCGCTATGATCTGAGCTATTTTCCATTGGACCGGGAAGTGATTGAAGGATTGCATTGAAGAGCGAGGTGATACATTCGATAACCTTCCAAGGCAGTTCCTGCAGGACTTTCCCTGTGATAAGATCATAACCTGGACTTTTATTAGAATTGATAAAGCGCTGAATTGTTGTTTTAATTTCGTTGGAGGAAAAATATTGTATTGGGAGTGATAATTCGTAGGGAGCGTCATTATATTGAAGTATTTCTTCATATGAATTGTTCTGTAAAGCCACTGGTTCAAATACAGAAGAGAAATGTTCTACAAATCGTTCACTTTTTTCTACTGCACTTCTTGCCCAAGACCCGTCTTTCTTTCTTATTGGTAGTACGTGAATTTTTGGACGTTTAATTTTCTTAGTAGTTTTACAGAGCGAATAGTTTGTTGCAGCAGTTGCTGTTAGTGATTGTACATGTTGTGCAAATTATTCATTTCGTAGCTGTTTCAATATTTTTTTCAGCTGACTTGTAGCTCTGTTTAAATTAGCTTTGTCTTCTGGGTGTCTGGTTGTCATCCATATTCGTCGCAAACGGCGTTTCTTTTATTTTTTCTCTCGCGTTCACGGGGAATCCCATGCGGCCTGTTGAATACAGTTTGTCAAATATTCAGTGGCTTCATCAATATCATCTGAGTTTCTCCGTGGTACGTTTGCTGAAAGGTTGCTATCCGAGATTTCACGAAATTTGTTCCAGTCTGTGAATTTGTTGTAAAGTCATGGTGGCGTAGGATATTGTATTACCTCAGAGTTAATAGTCAGAATTACAGGACCGTGATCTGATGACATGTCATAGTTTGGTTCTACTCGGATTTTGTCTGTAGATATACCTTTAATTATGTAAAAATCTGGGTCTGGGATTTTGTTTTTATCGATGGACCAGTAAGTCGGTTCTCCAGTAGACACTACAGTAAGGTTATTTCGGAGAACACAGTTATATAATCGTCTGCCTTTTGATGAGTTAAGTCTTGGGCCCCAGTAGACATTTTTGCATTGTAGTCTCCGTCAACAATGAATCTTGATCCAATAATGTTGAATTGCGCACTAGTGACAAGGAATTGACAGAATAATTCGAGCCGCACTCAAAGGTAGCTGCTTTGCTGCATATCTCATCTGAGGAAGATGCTCCAATACTGTTTTCTCTCGGGCTGAGAATACAAATATCATGAATTTTGACATTTGAAGGACGGGCCATTCAGCCAATATGGTGATTTGAAGTCGTTAGTCACTGTGTGCAGGTGGACCACTGTCTTTGTCTTCGCTGCAAAGGCTACACAAACGGTTTCGAATGGCTTCGATTCCTGAAACGACAGCGAGATTGCAAGAGTTCTCCGGCACCGCGTGTTGCACGGAGGATTCCAGACACTAAAAGTGGAAAAAATGATTTTCTCATAACTGAACACCCCAATCGCACAAAAGCTCCGTGAACAATTAGCTGACAACATTATCCTCGGTGCCACTATTGTGTCTGCGATTTCTCGAGCTGTGACCCTGCAGTTGCTCGGTACAATGCGTTGCAGTCTCCGTCGCCCTCTGGCATCAGCGCGCCGTACAATGCACTGAAATGGGCCGAAATCCGGTCTTAGGAAGAAAATACAAACTTCTAAGAAAAGTCAAATCATATGATTATCTCTATTACTAATTGGAAACATACACAGAATTGAGATGTATCCTCCGGCCATGCGACAGGTTTCAATAATTTCGTTAAACAGTTAATAAGTTAAACAGTATAAACTAACGTTAAACAGTATATATTTTGTCAGAAAATGCAAATATTTGATTGTGTCAATCCGTAGTTTCTCATTTCTAATGTTACGACTATATTCTCATACCCATTGCGTCACTACTTATAACTCAGCTGACGTCAGGCGTCGAAGAAGAATGAACCTTCAGTTCTTATGTATGCCTTTTCAGGACAATCGCGGCTTGAGAACACCATTTTCCACACACTTGACTGCAGCATTTTTGCTGTTGAAGTCTATTAATATTTATACGTTTCTGAATCGAATTTCAAGTTTTATATCACATTTTGATTGCGAATTATTATTATTGTGTTAAATAATTCAGTTGCAGTAGTTATCAGCAATTAGCAACCCCTAAAACTGCCGGCCTCGATAGCCTGGTCGCTGAAGGCTGAAGGGCCGTAGCTGCCTCGGATCGAAGGGTTACAATTTCGAATCCCACCTCAGACGTGGATGTTTGTGTGTTCGTGTCGTCCTTCGTGTTATTCCTACAGTTCCCCCTTCCGTTAAAACAATCACAGTGGGCGCTAAACGACCAAGTTGTTAAAAAGCGACTTTCAAAAAACCTTATAAGTTAATGACACACGTATTTTCTAAATCCTTCTATTTCAGTCAGGCTTGTGCTCCATTCGAATCCCTGTCACTATCGCGCGAAAATAATTATTACAAAGATCGAGCCATCTGTAATTTAATTTTTACAAGAAATTATTTTAGATTTATATTAAATATCTGTAGCGCGCAACATTTTAAACGCATTAACTTATCATAATAGCTCGTGAAACCCAATACGCCCGTTTCAGCCCGTTTCTGCACATTCCAACCCGCTGAGAGCCAAGGGCGACCGGAAGCGGTAGCTCAGTGGATCAACTGATGTCACTGCAGCGCCTCTGACCGGGAGGTCCTACGTTCGAGTCCTGACGGCGGCAGGATATTCGACTGTCTGGAGGAGAATTCTAGCGGCCGGCTGCTCTGATCGGTAGTTTTCTGTGGTTTCTCCGATCAACACCAGGCGAATGCCGGAGCAGTTCCCTAACAAACGGGCCACGGACCGCGCGCGATCTTTCCTTCCTCTTCCTTGTCCTTTCCTCTCCCCTTAGACACACACACTTACACTAACATGCACTACACTACCACATAATCCGTGAGACCGGTCAGGAGCTTAGAGCTTGTCCTGGCTGGGGTGGTGCCCCGCTGGTGGGAGAGTCCTTGTTAGGGGGGAAACCCCGCTAGCCGACGGCAGTTCGGCGCCGGATCTCGCCATCCAGCGGGGGAAGATCACTTCCATCTCCCGAGAAAAAATATGCACTACACTTACGGGACTAATGATGTAAGGTGTTGATGCGCCCGGAATCAAAAACCAACCAAGGGCGACACATAGATTTCCGTATCGTTGCTCCACTTTTGATTCGCTCTTACAACAGCGGCACGGGACCATCCCATAGAACGAACCTTTTGAGATATTTTGGTACTATGACGCCATGCCATGAGACTCAGAACTAACACTCTCGGAAAGATCGGTCGCTTTTCTTATTTTGACCCCGCAGATACAACTGACAGTGACCTTGTGGAGCAGCCCTGAGTACATCAACATTTCCGACGTGTCGCCTGTAAAGATACACGTTACTTTTTTGTCCTTTTCTGTATGGAAAATGAATAGAAAATTATCTGAGCGGTACTGTTTCTTTATAGAATCTGGAAGACGGAGAAACGGAATTTTTCATAGCAATTTTTTTTAACTAATGCAATTTTAGAAATCTTGGTGCGCGTTGACTAGCGTGGTCGCTTGCTTTGACTACAGTCGGAAGATTGGCCGTCAACCAATCTTCTGGAATCAAGGACCCAAGGAACGTAGATTCTGACTACATAACGTGTTAGAGAAAGTAATTTGCTACTTATAGGAACAAGATTTATCCAAATTTTCGATACTAGGACACCAGAATACCCAAAAATCGTCGATTTCTGGTGGAGCATTACAATAGTTTCTCTTTAGTACGCAGTAAGGCGAGAAAGCAAAAGTGGTATTTCACTAAACCTCTCTTCTTTCACTAATCCAGGCGTTCTTGAAGTCGCTTTTCGCAGCAATAGCATCTGTTGCAGTTCTTGTGGTTAGATCGGGATTTCAAATGGCGAAACGTATTTCTGATAAGATTGTCATGTCAATTTGAGCGTTTTCTTCGCGGTACTTGGGTTGACCCTACGGAGCGGAGCGGGGCGGAGCGGGGCGGAGCGGGGCGGAGCGGGGCGGAGCGGGGCGGAGCGGGGCGGAGCGGGGCGGAGCGGGGCGGAGCGGGGCGGAGCAGGGCGGAGCGGGGCGGAGCGGGGCGGAGCGGGGCGGAGCGGGGCGGAGCGGGGCGGAGCGGGGCGGAGCGGGGCGGAGCGGGGCGGAGCGGGGCGGAGCGGGGCGGAGCGGGGCGGAGCGGGGCGGAGCGGGGCGGAGCAGGGCGGAGCGGGGCGGAGCGGGGCGGAGCGGGGCGGAGCGGGGCGGAGCGGGGCGGAGCGGGGCGGAGCGGGGCGGAGCGGGGCGGAGCGGGGCGGAGCGGGATTGGGCGGGTGTCGCAAGGGGGCGTGGGCTGCTGATCTAATTGTAACAATAGCGCGAGAATGCTGGGAGGCTTGCAACAGCAGCAGGTCACGCGCCATCCGTCGTTTGAGCCTCGCCCGATCCCGCCCGCCGCAGAGGCCCCGGGAGCCCCTTCCCCCGCGCAGCCGGGAATAGCCCTCGCGCACTGGGATCTGGCCATCATCGCTCATTCACGCCCTGCCTCCAAACAGGGGGTTACAAATTTTGGGATTATAGGAAACTAGTGGGCACGTGCGAGAACTGTTGTGTTAAACCACACCATCTTCCCTATTTTTCCATTTCCATATTAAGCCTGTAATATTTCTTCCTCTTCAAGATCTTCTTATCCACCGTCACTTTGATAACAATAAAATACACCCCTGTCAATACAAACTATTCTTATTTAACGTTATTACCAAGCAGAGAGGTACACCCTTCGTTTGGGAGTTATTTAATGATATAGGTTCAAAAATTCGGCCGAGTAATGTGGGTTACATTTGACACAAATGCGATTTTTTAACAAATCCTTCATTTTTTAAAGTCAAAGTATCAGATCTCCGTGAACTTCTCTTTATTTAGAGACTTCATTTAGGAAGATTGGTTGCGTGTGAGAGCCGCAAAAGATATGTATGTTACTGAAATAATATAGGAGGAGATGTATTTAATAAAACACATCAAAATTTAGTTTTTATTAATTAGTGAAACGAATAGAAAAAACCTGAGAAATAAAAAAATGTATATGGACTTCTATTTTCTAAAGAACAAATTTGCTGAATTTATATTTGCTACTGATAGAAAAAACAGTGAAATAATTGACACCATTTCATAATTATTGTTGGTTTAACAACTGCTACTTATAACTATCAGAGAATTCAATTTTTTTTCGGCTTCTTCCTACAACTACAATTATGAAGATAGAGATTTTTCTCCTTAATAAAATCTGTTCTTTAAAGATAAATTTCGAAACAAGATCAATTTTTCGAATTTAAGCATAATTTTGCGCGAAAGTACGGGCGAGAAAGTACAGCCTCCCTCAGGAAAAATGTCGTTCAAAATTCTATCTTCCACACTGCGCCGACAAACTTGGACACCCCTCGGCCTGGGGGAGGGCAGGGGGAGGGACGCGTTGACCAATCGCTAGCAGGTAGAACCACAGTTGTCTGTGATTGGTGCAACATCCCAAGGGGCAGAAAGAACGCTGTCTCAGGGGGAGGGGCTAGTTCGTTTACGTACGAGACGGAAATATCGTCATATTTCCCTGCCGAAGGAGGTAGTTTGCCTGCGCGTACGCCACGACGAAAAAAATATTTCTAAGCGGGGTTTTCCGTCCAGAATGATTGTCTATAGACCAGTAAATATTTATCATTTTAGCAACAATTATTCTAACTTTTAGTAATCGATTTGTAACTCCTGACAAAATGCTATTTTGAGATATTCATTTCAGGCAAATTTGCGGAGCCTTCCCGGCCGTTCTAACGCATATTTCGAATTTGTTTATAAAATTATAAATTGTTGCAAAATTGTTAATTCGCTGTTTTTGGTTCTGGGACATCGGAGACTCTCCCCACTTTAGATTTGCAAAATTTGGAAATTGTTTATAAATTTGCAATTGTTGCAAATTTTTTTATTGTCTAATCTGAATGGCGTTTAAATGTGATGCAAAATTCCGGAATTCGTTCGGTGCTATTATATCTCGTTCTCGAGATATATGTAATTGTTTATAAGAAATTAACATCTTAGTAGACCCCATTTGTTTGCGCTTAATTCATTCGCGCTAGCAGAATAGCGTGGGATGGGCCTACTGAAAAACAGTTCTCCAATGCCGCGCTTTTGCCTGCCACATACGCTTAAAATGCACTTGCTTGTAAACAAATTCTGTGGCCAATTTAATTATGATAAATTCGTATTTTTACGGCGAGTATGAGCCTAACTTTTATTTGGTTTTATATTCTCTTTTAAGTCCTGCAATTTGCAAGTCGATATATTTATCAAATAGGAAAGAAATTGATTATAAAAAAATATTTTTGAAGGTGCATTACGCCCAAACAATTGTTTCTGTTTTTCTATCAAAGGGGTGTTGAGCAACCGAATAACTGTATTATTAATTTTTTTAAGTCCCCTGTTAACACCGAGAGTCAGAAACTATTTGTTCCTCTTGTTTAACCATTACCATTAAAAAATAGGGAAACATATTGCTTAGCTGTTTGATATAAACTGCACTGGATTGGATGAAGGTAGTGTTAAGGTTTTCAAATACAGAAATATTCAATTTTGTGTTTTGAAAGATCACATAAGTAGAATCACACATCACAATATTTACACAAGTATAGAAATTTCTAAATAAACGTATATAAACTTTAAGTTAATACTTTCAATTCAATTTATCATTCCTTTCTAAAACTGTTAATTTCATGATTTCATTGTATAATATTCAAATCAGAGCTTTATATGCTAAATCTACGCATTGTTAATACATATTTTTAAACAACATTAATATATTTAATATACATTTAAAAGGTTTTTAGATTGGCGAACGTTTCACTGAAATTTCATGAATTCCTAAATGCTTGAAAATAAATCCTTGTAAAATTAAATACTTGTAGAGTGTGAAAATATAACAAACTCACGTATTTGGTAAAACGAGTTGATATTACTAAAAGAAAGCAAAACAGATGTTATAACAATTCAAAGAGATTTAGCGTTTGTTTACAGTTTAGTAAATATCAATGCACTAGCATTTCCCAGTGAAATACATAGAACGAACTTGGTGGTCAAGTGATATGACCTTCCCAACACAGACTACATTTCAGTATCGTCAGAGTTCGAAGGTGGTTTGTTGGCCGCCATTTTACGAATCTATCAAAACCTTGAATTTTGCACGACCATCTGTACAGCGAGAACGTAGCGGTTTATTAAACGGAAACGGGCCATTCGAGGTATCTAATGTGCACTCTTTGAAAACGTTTAACCATTATAAACTATCCCTAAGAAAAATATCAAATAAGCAATGTTAAAGATCACCAGCTTAACATTGCCTTTACTATTTGAATGTTTTCAACATCCCCAACACCAACAGAAAACCCATGTTTTTACAGGTTATTATAAAACCAATTCAATAAATATAAGCATTTATTCACGTTATTATTTTTAAAACACTCAAATATCTACGATGTTATTTGATTCATGTGTTCATCGAAGATCTGAGATTAAAAAACTGATAAGCAGAGAAAATTAAAGTAATTTTGAGTGATTGATGAAGTTGAATGATCAAACGAAAAACAATGTTTCTTTCTTCATATAATGCTATCGTGTTTAACATACATGTAATTACATGTGATACCTATATTTAAACATCCAAACTAATGAAAATTTTCAAAATTAAAATCATCAATAAAACGTTGATTCATCAGCAAGGATTATATTATTAAATACTTGTTTGAGATTCATGTGCTCCTGTGTGAATAACGTAGTAAACGTGATTCGTATGATCCAGTTGCTCAGAATAATGCAAAACCTGCTAGACACATACACTAAACATAATAGTTGTCAAATAGTTATTTACGACATGAGTATCATAAGATGTCTTATTACAATACGAAATTGGAGAATTATCAAACAAGACTCTTTAGCCGAAATTGTTAACCAATTGAATATTGTAATATAATGTTACCATTTGAATATCATAGAAAGTAAGACGCAATTTGTCAAAATTCATGTGAACTATAATTTTCTTTAAATTTTACTCCTTATCCTGCGAAAGATGTGTGACAGTACTTATGTTAACAATTATACTGCCATGGGTTTAATTAATTAGTTGTCAGTACGCAAATTATTGTTTTTGGTTTTAAAGAAGCATGGATATACAGAGTATCGGGGAAGGAAACGTCGAAAGTTTGAAAAAAGCTGTTTAAACAATTTTGATCATACTTTGTCTAATAAGCTACATAGATATTTTGAATGGCTGAGCTGCAATAAACACGCAAATTTTGGTTTGAAAATATGATTTCTACGCAAAACTTTGCATTCTAGAATCATGTAAACAGACCAGAAACATGTAACATCTTTATTATTAACAATATAAATTAATATATTAGTTCAGAAAAAAATTAACCGAGAAGTAAAAAAGCAGTCGAACTGTGAAAATTGGGTGCTTTTTTATTTCTAGGTAAATTTTTCTTTCTGATCAAATGTATTCATTTATTTTGTTAATCATAAACAATTTAGATATTAATGAAGTGTTTATATGATTCTACAACGCAAATAGTTGCCTAGAAAACATATATCCAAACCAACTTTTGAATGTTTATTGCGGCTTAGCCATTTGGAATATCCGTGTAGTTTATTAGACAAAACAAGCTTAAAATTGTCTTAACAGCTATTTTTCGAAGATTCGACATTTCTTCCCCGAATATCCTGTATATAAAAGGCTTGATTTCTGTTGGTACGCGACGGAACGGCGTTCCGGTTCTTTGGAAATAATTATGAAATTATATTATATATAAGTAGCTATTGCTATTATATTAATTAATTTGAGGCGCGTTTCGGGGCCTAAGAATTTAAAAATAAAGGATATATGTATCATAATAACTCTTATGACGACACTGTTCTCAGTTACGTCAAGTTTTAATTTAGAGAATCAAAGTGAATGGTCTAAGTTTACTCACCTAAATAAAGTTTATCTTACTATACATACTATTTAGAAAGTGTTTTATGTTCAAAACAAGTGTTGCCTCAACAGCATATATTTTCACGTATTATTCGTAATTGCTATGCAATATTCAATACAGACTATGTGAACCTGCAAAAAAGAAACAACAAAAAAAGACCTACTGCAGCAGAAAATATTTTCTACTCGTCGGGATTCGAACTCGGGTCTTTAAAGTTAACTCACCTGACACGGTTCCCCCTCACCACCAGGTACACGACAAGACTACCTCCTTTCCGATGTGAAAAGAAAGTGAAGCATTTGCAGTTTTAAAAAAAAACAGGGTGTTCAATTTATCTTAATACAAGGTCTATTTTTAAAAAGAGATTTCATTAAACAAAAATCTCTAGCGTTCAGATTGTTTTTCGACAATGTTATAAAGATCAGCCGGGGCTAATATTATACAGTAGAAAATTGGGGTTAATGTATTACACTTTAAGAGTTGTTATTTATGTCCAAAATTAACAAGAAAATGACAAATGATAGGAAATATATTCTATTATAATGACCATAGCAAACACTTAGAATGTAACAATATTTGGGAGGGAAAAAATCAAAACTAAAATGCCTAATTTTTCCAGTCAAAAACTTTACTACCGTGATATAAATCTTTTGATGTTACTTCGTTATTTTTTATGACACGATATTTTTGAAAATAGGTTATCATTAAGAAAGAATTAATATTCTTTTCTGCGTTACATAATGCAATAATAATAATCGTGTCATGATATATACAGCCTCAAATTTGTGGAGCTAATATGATACAACTTAAGAGGCTAATGTAATACAATACGGGTGTCGGGGCTATTTTGATACACTAAAAATTAACACGCAGACAACTGGAAGGGATTTTTTTATGTTTAATATTACATCAAGGCGCTAAAATTCCGATTTGATGTTGATAAACTATCCAAGTGTTTATCTGAGAAAGAAAGACCAGGCGACAATTCATATAGATTTCCTCGTTCTCCTCCCTACCCAGTACATGGTGATTCACTTATGGTTATCAATTGGCGGAAGCTTCTGCTGTTTCAGTGCAGTTACTGATTTTTCACTGGAATCACAAGGAACCAGGCCTACAATAGGAGCTAACACCATCCCTTCAACTCCAAATATCAACTGTTCTCATCCAGTACTTTTGAGATAATACTGTTGGAAAAAAATTTTAAAAAACAGTAGCCCTCCAAAGAATAAGGAAGCGGTTAGACCCAATAGCAGCAATCATTACTAGTGAAGAGTGGATCATTACTAGGAAAGAGTGGAGTGTTTAATTTACATTAATTTAATATCTCTTTTAAAAAGAGATTTCATGAAACAAAAATCTCTAGCGTTAATATTTGTTTTCGACAATGTTAATAGGTATTTGTTCGCAATTTTCGAAAATTCAGATCGTTCGCCCTAAATTGAACGTACGCCACTTTTAAACATCTTGTGCTTCGAGGAATAGATTTACAGAAAAATTGGAGCTCTTTTTGAGGAAATTATGTAAATATGATGGGGTTTGGTGTAAAGTACCTTCAAAATTAAAGATTCGTTTCAAATTCGAAGATTCGTAATATTAGCCAGATCGTTCAAGGAATATCCATTTTGGTGAAAATCGTGTTTACTTTAGGCTCTAGAATTACTCACACGAAGACGGATTCACAAAGAGATTTTTTGGAAAATCACTTTTTCGGGTTCAAAAAACAAGCGTTTTGACAGCCTTGTATATAGAAAATAAAAGAACAATACCAACAATCCACTTTTTTCGAACTAGCTACTTACAAAACGTGTTTTCTGTAAAAATTTCGACACTTCCTCCTACAGCGTTACGTAACTCTCTTTACACGTGGAAGTAAAAATATTCCAGCGTTACTGGGATTTGAACTCGGATCCCTGTAGTCTGTAGGTCAGGCTCGACCGCACTGTGCTATCACAGATATTTCTCAACACGCTGTCCAAGCACACTTATTACGAAAAGAATAGTTACGTGATATTCATTGCACTTAGATTTTTTATTAGAGGAATGTTCTACATGTGTCAAAGGTATCAAATTCACAATAAGAACCCAAACGATTACAACCCACGCAACTACATAGCTCATTTTACTTAGAAATATTTTCAACCAGAAGCCGTGGTCTTTAGAACCCTCTGTGGAAGTCGTTGCCGGTCTTATCTTTCGGCGATTATGTCCAAGGTTGAATTACGTCACAGATGAAAGTTGCGATAACGCTAGAGCTCAACACGGGCGCTTGCAGACGTTCTGAAGCCAGAATCGCAATAGGGGCATATTTATACGTGATTCTTAAAGACATTAACACACTAAAATAAGTAGTGGCGCCTCAAAACACATGCTTTATGTGATATTTATAATGGATACGAATGATTATAACTATACAATTAACCGCAAAATTGTTTCTACCCGCAAAAATTATTCGCCGTGGATGAGGTTCGATCTTACGTGCCTAAGCTTCTCCAACAGTGCGCTTACCTGCTATACCACAGAAACTCTTATAACTTTTGTCTCTCACAAAGATGATTTTAAACTGTCATGTATCACAGATTTGACTAAAAAAGAACGTGAGGCGTTTAGATGCTTGTGTTAACTACAGACGGACAGACAGACGCCAACATGAGATCTACACTATTCTCTTAAACGTTCTTGAGATTATGGAAAAAAAAATAATCAAAACCGATGACGCCGCTTTTGAGAAAATTTTGAAAATATCTCTGGGGCTTTATGTAAAGTACCTCCCAAAATTAAAATATCGGTTTCGAATTAATGGGACCGTGATATCAACAAGATCGATTGGGTATTATCAATTTTGGACAAAATCGGTTGAACAATTTAACCCCTAGCGTTGTTCGCAGACGAAAGACTGATAGACAAACGTTTTGCCGTCATTCAATTTTTCGGTAACAACGATCCACAAAACATGAATTCTGGCTACACAACGCGTTAAAGGATTTCCCCCTTAATTTAGCAAATAAATTTATTCACTTTTTCGTTACCAGGATGGGACGGTTTTTAAGCCGAAAATTCGCCGTATTCTGGTGCACGATTACAATACCTTTTCTTCTTACGACAGTAAGTGCGAGAAAGTAAAAATCAATAAAAACATTTAATCCTTTTTTCCACCCCCATTTCCGTCTTCCTAAAGGCCTAATAAAATAGCCTGTCCAACATAAAATGTATTAACCGCTATGTTATTTTTCCTAGTTTACCAATCCCTGTCTCAGTACAGGGGAGTGGAGGCAAAACTAGGAGAAGAAAAATCCCACACCACTAACACCTGGGTGTAGAGTCCCAACTGGGACTGGGAGTCGCCAACAATGAACTTCTCGGAAACACATCTCAAATATCCATAGTTGAATATTATAACAAGAAAATATCAAATTTTTGTAATAAATGTTCCTTCAAAATTCCGGTATTTTCTGTTTTTCTTTCATGTTATATTTAAATACTATTATTAAGAGAGAAAACCTCATTGAGATAATTTCAATTAAATCAATGCAACTCGAAGAGCAAACGCTCGTGCGATTTGAAGAATAACCGCGTTTTTTGTGTACTCAGAATTTGTCTTGTATATGAGTTAGGGCAAGGGGATACCAAAATTTAAGAAAACGTTCACAGAATACATTTCTCCCTACAGTACATTACACACAATTTTTAACTGTTTTTGACATTAAATGAAAAATACAGCGTCGTAATAGCGCCTTGTCCGTCCCGACAATCATCAGAATTCAAAAGAAATTCAGAATGACAGCTCGTCAAACGAAGCGGGGAAATTCAAATTTGCTATTTCAAAAATTGTAAAATTATCTAAAGTACTTATATTTTTAAACAATTGTATGTGATCTTTATTAAAGGACTGATTATTTGAAAGGAATATTTGAAGATCTGTTTTTGATGAACACATTTCATTAAGGAAAAACTATCTTCAATACTTAAGTTGTAGGAAAACGGCAAAAAAAAGTTTTCTTGCATTTTTGGAAAAATTCATTATATGAACGAAAATCATCTCCGCCATCGTCTTATAGCGTCCATTACGCTATCCGGCAATAAAATTTAACCAGAAAAGTTCATGCCATTTTTTAATTTTTGAAAATGTTTCAGAGGCTTCTTGTAGAGTACCATCCAAAAATAAAATATTGATTTGAAATTCAGGAGGGCTCGACATCAGCCATATCGCTTGCGGAATATCAACTTTGGAGAAAATTGCCTGAACAGTTAGACGCTAGCATTGTTCACAGAAGAAAATACGTTTTACAATTAATCGTTTGTTTTTTGTATTTACTACCCACCAAACCTGGCTTCTGGCTACACCACATGCTAAAGAGATTTTATTCTATATTTATCAACTGAATTTGTCCACTTTTTTTGACACCAGGGCCCGGAAATTACAGTTTTTTTTGTGTGGAAAATTAGCCGATTTCCTCCGTATAATTACACAACTTTTTACTTTCTCGTATACGCACATACATACGGAGTAATATACGTAGTATAGAGAAAGTTATGTAATGCTCCGCGAAAAAAAACGGCGAATTTTCGGCAGAAAAATGTATTGCCGGGCCCTGAAAACAAAGGAGTGGATAAATCCAGTTACTAAATTAAGAGAAAAATCTCTAACACGTGATGTAACCATAATTCCTGTTTTGTGGGTCTTTGATGCCAAAACACCAATTGAAAGCAAAACGTCAGTCTGTCTGCGTCTGTCCGTCTCTCCGTCCATCTGTGAACACTACTAGCGCCTAAACAGATCGTACGATCTTTTCCAAATTGAAGAATCCCTTGTCGATGTGATTCTAGTTGAAACTTTGAGATTTTAAAAATCATTCTTTAAAATTTGAGGGTACATTACATGAAACCGTCGGTCATTTTCAAAAGTTTCTCAAAAACGACCCCAAATTTTTTTCTTTAAATTTCTTCTAAGAATAGAGTAAACTAACTCTGAATTTTCGAAAATTGGAAAAGTTTGAATTTTTCGGCGTTTTCCTACAACTCTAAAATTGAACACAGATTTTTCTTTCAAATGAAATTTGTTGTCCATAAATAATTCTTTAATTTCATAAATAAGGTCATATAATTTTTTTTGAAAGTTACAGACAGACAGACGAACAGACACAAGAACAGACATATCAACAGACACACGAACGTACAGGCTTTTCGTCGTCATTCGATTTTTCTGTATCAACGACCCACAAAACATTGATTTCGGGCAACACGAGTTAAAGGATTTTTTTCTACATTTCACAACATTAGTTAACCCTTTTTACGTTACCAGGACCCGGCATTAACAGTTTCCCCATTGATTCTAACAATAATATTCGAATGTTGTTGAAATAATGCCTTTATTATGATTTTCCTATAGATTTGTTAAGAATACCAAGTAAAGAACAGAAGATTCCTTTCTTATTGTATTTCATTTCATATTGTTAATAAATCTCTTTTTAATATTTACTGATTATTTCATCTTTGGAATTGATTGAAAATTTTCGTTGAATTGAAACAATGAAAAACAATTTTTCTTACTTTCTGCTAATTATGTGGTAAGAAGAAAAAGTATTGTAATCATGCGCCGGGGGACGGGGATTTTTCGACAAAAACCTCTAAATTCCGATCACTGGCCACGACAAAAGTAGACAAATTTTATTCTTGTATATAGTGCATTACGTCAATACGTTTGTAGACAGAATCCATGTTTTGTGGGTCCTTGTTACTAAAAAATCCATTTACGACAAAACGTCTGTTTGTCCGCCTGTAATTAACACAAGCATCTAAACGCCTCACGTTCTTTTTTAGTCAAATCTGTGATACATGACAGTTTAAAATCATCTTTGTGAGAGACAAAAGTTATAAGAGTTTCTGTGGTATAGCAGGTAAGCGCACTGATGGAGAAGCTTAGGCACGTAAGATCGAACCTCATCCACGGCGAATAATTTTTGCGGGTAGAAACAATTTTGCGGTTAATTGTATAGTTATAATCATTCGTATCCATTATAAATATCACATAAAGCATGTGTTTTGAGGCGCCACTACTTATTTTAGTGTGTTAATGTCTTTAAGAATCACGTATAAATATGCCCCTATTGCGATTCTGGCTTCAGAACGTCTGCAAGCGCCCGTGTTGAGTTCTAGCGTTATCGCAACTTTCATCTGTGACGTAATTCAACCTTGGACATAGTCGCCGAAAGATAAGACCGGCAACGACTTCCACAGAGGGTTCTAAAGACCACGGCTTCTGGTTGAAAATATTTCTAAGTAAAATGAGCTGTGTAGTTGCGTGGGTTGTAATCGTTTGGGTTCTTATTGCGAATTTGATACCTTTGACACATGTAGAACATTCCTCTAATAAAAAATCTAAGTGCAATGAATATCACGTAACTATTCTTTTCGTAATAAGTGTGCTTGGACAGCATGTTGAAAAATATCTGTGATAGCACAGTGCGGTCGAGCCAGACCTACGGACTACAGGGATCCGAGTTCAAATCCCAGTAACGCTGGAATATTTTTACCTCCACGTGTAAAGAGAGTTACGTAATGCTGTAGGAGGAAGTGTCGAAATTTTTACAGAAAACAAGTTTTGTAAGTAGCTAGTTCGAAAAAAGTGGATTGTTGGTATTGTTCTTTTATTTTCTATACACAAGGCTGTCAAAACGCTTGTTTTTTGAACCCGAAAAAGTGATTTTCCAAAAAATCTCTTTGTGAATCCGTCTTCGTGTGAGTAATTCTAGAGCCTAAAGTAAACACGATTTTCACCAAAATGGATATTCCTTGAACGATCTGGCTAATATTACGAATCTTCGAATTTGAAACGAATCTTTTAATTTTGAAGGTACTTTACACCAAACCCCATCATATTTACATAATTTCCTCGAAAAGAGCTCCAATTTTTCTGTAAATCTATTCCTCGAAGCACAAGATGTTTAAAAGTGGCGTACGTTCAATTTTGGGCGAACGATCTGAATTTTCGAAAATTGCGAACAAATACCTATTAACATTGTCGAAAACAAATATTAACGCTAGAGATTTTTGTTTCATGAAATCTCTTTTTAAAAAGAGATATTAAATTAATGTAAAATAAACACTCCACTCTTTCCTAGTAATGATCCACTCTTCACTAGTAATGATTGCTGCTATTGGGTCTAACCGCTTCCTTATTCTTTGGAGGGCTACTGTTTTTTTAAATTTTTTTCCAACAGCATTATCTCAAAAGTACTGGATGAGAACAGTTGATATCTGGAGTTGAAGGATGGTGTTAGCTCCTATTGTAGGCCTGGTTCCTTGTGATTCCAGTGAAAAATCAGTAACTGCACTGAAACAGCAGAAGCTTCCGCCAATTGATAATCATAAGTGAATCACCATGTACTGGGTAGGGAGGAGAACGAGGAAATCTATATGAATTGTCGCCTGGTCTTTCTTTCTCAGATAAACACTTGGATAGTTTATCAACATCAAATCGGAATTTTAGCGCCTTTGATGTAATATTAAACATAAAAAATCCCTTCCAGTTGTCTGCGTGTTAATTTTTAGTGTATCAAAATAGCCCCGACACCCGTATTGTATTACATTAGCCTCTTAAGTTGTATCATATTAGCCCCACAAATTTGAGGCTGTATATATCATGACACGATTATTATTATTGCATTATGTAACGCAGAAAAGAATATTAATTCTTCCGTAATGATAACCTATTTTCAAAAATATCGTGTCATAAAAAATAACGAAGTAACATCAAAAGATTTATATCACGGTGGTAAAGTTTTTGACTGGAAAAATTAGGCATTTTAGTTTTGATTTTTTCCCTCCCAAATATTGTTACATTCTAAGTGTTTGCTATGGTCATTATAATAGAATATATTTCCTATCATTTGTCATTTTCTTGTTAATTTTGGACATAAATAAATAACAACTCTTAAAGTGTAATACATTAACCCCAATTTTCTACTGTATAATATTAGCCCCGGCTGATCTTTATAACATTGTCGAAAAACAATCTGAACGCTAGAGATTTTTGTTTCATGAAATCTCTTTTTAAAAATAGATATTGTATTAAGATAAATTAAACACCCTGTTTTTTTTAAAAAAACTGCAAATGCTTCACTTTCTTTTCGCATCGGAAAGGAGGTAGTCTTGTCGTGTACCTGGTGGTGAGGGGGAATCGTGTCAGGTGAGTTAACTTTAAAGACCCGAGTTCGAATCCCGACGAGTAGAAAATATTTTCTGCTGCAGTAGGTCTTTTTTTGTTGTTTCTTTTTTGCAGGTTCACATAGTCCGTATTGAATATTGCATAGCAATTACGAATAATACGTGAAAATATATGCTGTTGAAGCAACACTTGTTTTGAACATAAAACACTTTCTAAATAGTATGTATAGTAAGATAAACTTTATTTAGGTGAGTAAACTTAGACCATTCACTTTGATTCTCTAAATTAAAACTTGACGTAACTGAGAACAGTGTCGTCATAAGAGTTATTATGATACATATATCCTTTATTTTTAAATTCTTAGACCCCGAAACGCGCCTCAAATTAATTATTAATATAATAGCAATAGCTACTTATATATAATATAATTTCATAATTATTTCCAAAGAACCGGAACGCCGTTCCGTCGCGTACCAACAGAAATCAAGCCTTTTATATACAGGATATTCGGGGAAGAAATGTCGAATCTTCGAAAAATAGCTGTTAAGACAATTTTAAGCTTATTTTGTCTAATAAACTACACGGATATTCCAAATGGCTAAGCCGCAATAAACATTCAAAAGTTGGTTTGGATATATGTTTTCTAGGCAACTATTTGCATTGTAGAAGCATATAAACACTTCATTAATATCTAAATTGTTTATGATTAACAAAATAAATGAATACATTTGATCAGAAAGAAAAATTTACCTAGAAATAAAAAAGCACCCAATTTTCACAGTTCGACTGCTTTTTTATTAGAAATAAAAAAATAGAAAATAGAAAATAGAAATTAGAAATAAAAAAGCACCCAATTTTCACAGTTCGACTGCTTTTTTATTTCTCGGTTAATTTTTTTCTGAACTAATATATTGTAATATTCCATGATTCCCCCAAGAATAAGGCACAAGTCAAACAATAAATAGAAAATGCATAACATTAACATGAACTGTGAAAACAGATGAAGGCGATGTCGCGTAGCGATAGTTTTTGAGAAGTAAACGGAAAACGCGACAAATTCACAATTGGGACAAGATAGGGCAGTAGCGTTCGTGTAGCGAAGTCGTTTGCAAGTTATTTGAAGGAAATCGCATCACGCGTTCGAAAGATATGAACATTTTTGTATAGTATAAATTCCAGCTTGTAAACAGACATGATAGCCATTGTTGTGCTTTAAGGTTCAGTAAATCAAAAGGTGTTTGTGGCGAAAATTAAGAGAACGCGTGAAGCAATACAAACAAAACTTTAAGAACCAATAGAATAAATAATTTAGAAAATTATGGTAACAGTCGCAACGTTGGGAAACTTCGAGGGGCTACGCCAGAACAGAAAATGTGAATTAAATTAAATGATGTAATATTTTGTAGGAGAAGCGACAGCGATCGTGTGATGTTAAAAGAAAAAAAGAGCTGACGATCCGGACACAACAATGACGAGGGGGAGCGCGGTCGAAGTAGCTTGAATACGGACGCATGTTGAAACGCTCCGCAAAAATTTTTATTTTTAATAGAAAATTGCGTTCAGTTTGTGAATAGAGTGAAATATATCGTGTTTAGTAACTGTCGAGTTAATGGAAAGATAAAACGTGGAAGAGATATTTATATATTTCACGAAAACAGTGTTCGCGGAACACTGTCGCCATATTGTCGGTCGCAGTTAACAAAAACTAGTATAATAATTAGTGAGTAGTTTTAATCAGGGATATTCTTCATTTAAAGTAAATTTGTCGTTAACAAACGTGTGTGGAAATGGATGGATGCTGTGGGGAGATGAATTAATGGATGCTGCGTGTATACTACGGAGGTGACATGGAACAATGGCGTTACGCGGATGGCCGATTTCTACGAAAGGAAAGTGCAATAACTTTGCGTAATTTAATAGTTCAGATAAATGGGAAGAAAGAACAGACTAGGTTTTAATGTACAAGACCAAGTTTTTGTGGAAATAATAATAGGCTATATTCAGACAGAATAGGGGATGCGCATTCAAGTGTGAATGATTTGTTTTGTTTTTTTGTCGATTGTGTAAATAGTAAGTGTGAATGTGATTTTATGTATTTCAGGTATTGTGTTTTGTTGTTTATTGTGTTGCATTTGTGTATGTTTTTGTTGTTATGTCTCCAGCGGAGTGTGGAGAGAGTGAAAACCAGAAAAGAATAAATAATGCCGGACGTACTTGATTCGACAGTAAGCCATATGATGTGATTTCGTGATTTTGTATTAAACAGTGACATACGCCCAAGTGTCCAAGTATCTCGTTAGGCTCCTGTACAGGCCAACCACAGCCTCACGCCCAGTAGTTTTATAACATTGAAGGAGTAGCTAAGTAACGGGCACAGTTTTAGATAAAGGAGGCAAAAGCTAGCAGGGCATAAATTTGTATAGATTTTATATAGAGTAGAGAGATTCAAGGTATAGTCGTTTTATTACATATTGTCGCCGCAACGTGGTGCGGTTACATACAGATTTGGGATAAGTAGGCAAGACGCTCCATTACAATATTAATTTATATTGTTAATAATAAACATGTTACATGTTTCTGGTCTGTTTACATGATTCTAGAATGCAAAGTTTTGCGTAGAAATCATATTTTCAAACCAAAATTTGCGTGTTTATTGCAGCTCAGCCATTCAAAATATCTATGTAGTTTATTAGACAAAGTATGATTAAAATTGTTTAAACAGCTTTTTTCAAACTTTCGACGTTTCGTTCCCCGATACTCTGTATATCCATGCTTCTTTAAAACCAAAAACAATAATTTGCGTACTGAAAACTAATTAATTAAACCCATGGCAGTATAATTGTTAACATAAGTACTGTCACACATCTTTCGCAGGATAAGGAGTAAAATTTAAAGAAAAATTATAGTTCACATGAATTTTGACAAATTGCGTCTTACTTTCTATGATATTCAAATGGTAACATTATATTACAATATTCAATTGGTTAACAATTTCGGCTAAAGAGTCTTGTTTGATAATTCTCCAATTTCGTATTGTAATAAGATATCTTATGATACTCATGTCGTAAATAACTATTTGACAACTATTATGTTTAGTGTATGTGTCTAGCAGGTTTTGCATTATTCTGAACAACTGGATCATACGAATCACGTTTACTACGTTATTCACACAGGAGCACATGAATCTCAAAAAAGTATTTAATAATATAATCCTTGCTGATGAATCAACGTTTTATTGATGATTTTAATTTTGAAAATTTTCATTAGTTTGGATGTTTAAATATAGGTATCACATGTAATTACATGTCTGTTAAACACGATAGCATTATATGAAGCAAGAAACATTGTTTTTCGTTTGATCATTCAACTTCATCAATCACTCAAAATTACTTTAATTTTCTCTGCTTATCAGTTTTTTAATCTCAGATCTTCGATGAAGACATGAATCAAATAACATCGTAGATATTTGAGTGTTTTAAAAATAATAACGTGAATAAATGCTTATATTTATTGAATTGGTTTTATAATAACCTGTAAAAACATGGGTTTTCTGTTGGTGTTTGGGGATGTTGAAAACATTCAAATAGTAAAGGCAATGTTAAGCTGGTGACCTTTAACATTGTTTATTTGATATTTTTCTTAGGGATAGTTTATAATGGTTAAACGTTTTCAAAGAGTGCACATTAGATACCTCGAATGGCCCGTTTCCGTTTAATAAACCGCTACGTTCTCGCTGTACAGATGGTCGTGCAAAATTCAAGGTTTTGATAGATTCGTAGAATGGTGGCCAACAAACCACCTTCGAACTCTGACGATACTGAAATGTAGTCTGTGTTGGGAAGGTCATATCACTTGACCACCAAGTTCGTTCTATGTATTTTCACTGGGAAATGCTAGAGCATTGATATTTACTAAACTGTAAACAAACGCTAAATCTCTTTGAATTGTTATAACATCTGTTTTGCTTTCTTTTAGTAATATCAACTCGTTTTACCAAATACGTGAGTTTGTTATATTTTTACACGCTACAAGTATTTAATTTTACAAGTATTTATTTTCAAGCATTTAGGTATTCATGAAATTTCATTGAAACGTTCGCCAATCTAAAAACCTTTTAAATGTATATTAAATATATTAATGTTGTTTAAAAATATGTGTTAACAATGCGTAGATTTAGCACATAAAGCTCTGATTTGAATATTATACAATGAAATCATCAAATTAACAGTTTTAGAAAGGAATGATAAATTGAATTGAAAGTATTAACTTAAAGTTTATATACGTTTATTTAGAAATTTCTATACTTGTGTAAATATTGTGATGTGTGATTCTACTCATGTGATCTTTCAAAACACAAAATTGAATATTTCTATATTTGAAAACCTTAACACTACATTCATCCAATCCAGTGCAGTTTATAGCAAACAGCTAAGCAATATGTTTCCCTATTTTTAATGGTAATGGTTAAACAAGAGGAACAAATAGTTTCTGACTCTCGGTGTTAACAGGGGACTTAAAAAAAATTAATAATACAGTTATTCGGTTGCTCAACACCCCTTTGATAGAAAAACAGAAACAATTGTTTGGGCGTAATGCACCTTGAAAAATATTTTTTTATAATCAATTTCTTTCCTATTTGATAAATATATCGACTTGCAAATTGCACGACTTAAAAGAGAATATAAAACCAAATAAAAGTTAGGCTCATACTCGCCGTAAAAATACGAATTTATCATAATTAAATTGGCCACAGAATTTGTTTACAAGCAAGTGCATTTTAAGCGTATGTGGCAGGCAAAAGCGCGGCATTGGAGAACTGTTTTTCAGTAGGCCCATCCCACGCTATTCTGCTAGCGCGAATGAATTAAGCGCAAACAAATGGGGTCTACTAAGATGTTAATTTCTTATAAACAATTACATATATCTCGAGAACGAGATATAATAGCACCGAACGGATTCCGGAATTTTGCATCACATTTAAACGCCATTCAGATTAGACAATAAAAAATTTGCAACAATTGCAAATTTATAAACAATTTCCAAATTTTGCAAATCTAAAGTGGGGAGAGTCTCCCGATGTCCCAGAACCAAAAACAGCGAATTAACAATTTTGCAACAATTTATAATTTTATAAACAAATTCGAAATATGCGTTAGAACGGCCGGGAAGGCTCCGCAAATTGTGCCTGAAATGAATATCTCAAAATAGCATTTTGTCAGGAGTTACAAATCGATTACTAAAAGTTAGAATAATTGTTGCTAAAATGATATATATTTACTGGTCTATAGACAATCATTCTGGACGGAAAACCTCGCTTAGAAATATTTTTTCGTCGTGGCGTACGCGCAGGCAAACTACCTCCTTCGGCAGGGAAATATGACGATATTTCCGTCTCGTACGTAAACGAACTAGCCCCCTCCCCCTGAGACAGCGTTCTTTCTGCCCCTTGGGATGTTGCACCAATCACAGACAACTGTGGTTCTACCTGCTAGTGATTGGTCAACGCGTCCCTCCCCCTGCCCTCCCCCAGGCCGAGGGGTGTCCAAGTTTGTTGGCGCGGTGTGGAAGATAGAATTTTGAACGACATTTTTTCTGAGGGAGAGGGTACATTCTTCGAAGTCCCTTCTTGAAACTGAAAATTGCTAATTTTCATCCTGTTACCAATAAACTTAACAATCAACACTAGATATTCGTTGTTTGTGGAAATGTGTTTTCTTTGTAGTGATTGGATGATACGGATACTTCGTAAAGACATTACTTCGATCTCTACCTTTTACTTGCGTTCTGTAGGTCGCAAAGAGAAAGTATTGTTAACATTAATTATCGTCAAAAACAATGAAAAAATGTGTATGATGTACTATGAGGAAAAGTGTATTCTGTGCACGTTTTCTTACATTCATTTTCTGACTTTCTTGAACTGTAATGGCAGAAATCGAGGAGTTTTGTTGCTTTTTTCTACAATTAAGATAATAATATAAGATAATATAAGAGATTTTTTTAATGCAATTCACTATTCAACGATAGGTCTTAAAATAAGATCATGCACAATTATTTTTTGAAAATATCACTAGATATCGTGTAATTTTTGTGTGAAATAGGGGCAAGTTTAAAACCAATATTATCTCTAAAATTCCTGCAAATGTTTTCCTTACATTTCCCTCACGTGTAGCAAAGGTCGTTAAGTTAAAAAAAATTGTTGCTAATCGTATTTTCGAAAATTGAAAAAAAATAACTTTTCAAAACTATAATACTGATTATAGAATTTTTTTCTTAAATAAAATCTGTCATAAAATACAGCTTTAAAATGTCAGGCACACTTTTTTGTAAAAAACACTTGTTTTCGGGTAAAGTATACTTGAAATTAATGCAATCTATTTTACAAATCTCAAAAACGGCACCAATTTTTTCTTTAATTTTTTCCACGAACAGAAAGAACGCATTAAAATGGTGCAAGTCCCATTTTTGTTGAACGTCTTAAATTTTGGAAAACTGGAAAAGTTAGAAAAAATGTGGCCAGGTATGTGGTGTGTAGTACAACGTGTTCAACGCATCCGTAAGTATTCCATCTTCCGGCTAGAGAAACTTTCATACATCAGACTGGTTCATACATCTGTACTAATTCGCTGCCATTGCTATCATATATATTAATGCTGTAAAAGATAACGATTTTAATGTCCCTCCTACTCTATTCCTACTGAACGGTTTTAAACAAGTGAGGTACCAAAAAAGTAGAAAAAAATAGAAGTGGAGATCACTATATATTGAATACATACCATCTTTCCTTTGTTAATAAAAAGCTTCGCAATTTGCATTGTTTGAAATGCTCTGCTAGAATGGAAACGGGAAGATGGCGTCATGCGCAACTTGGAAAGTTCGTGGAAAATAGAAGAGCAGTTCATTTTATTGAGGGAACATCGTGTTGTGTGATCGTTATAACGATTGTTTGTGACTATCAATTGTAAATTTCAATGTAGTTTCTTAAATACAACATCCTCGTGATATCTACGGAAAATATCAAAGAGATGAGGGAGTTCTGATTATTATCTGGAAATGGTATTTCATACATTTTGTTAAATACATTAATGTATGATTGAAAGTATAATTTGCTGTTATAGGCCAAATCAATATCCATGTATATGAGTGTAAAAATCTTGGTAAATATAAAACATAATATACATTCACGGGTATGCTGTATTTTCTGTCGTAACGTTTCTGCAGCACTTCCTCCTATGCGATGTAATCGCACGGGTTCAGCTAGTTACTGATACTGCTACTGCTACCGCCGCAACTTCATTTCCACTACCAACGTCGCGCGACACCCCGCCCCTCCACTGTCACTAGCGCCTCTATTGACAACAGCAGCGTCACTGCCTTCACCCCCACCAGCGTTGCCATCGCCAGCGTACTCTCCCATACCACCGTCATCGCTGTCACCACTGCCACCGGAGCCTATGCCAGTGGTCTCCATATGAAGACTTACTTTGAGTCTAGGACCTCCCTCGGCTCTATATTTGTTTTTGTTTTTTACGTGACATCTGTGGGTAGTATCTCCAAGATCGAATTCGGCACGACGTTTTGGGTCTTTCTTGGTCCTGCCGCAAGATGTCGCATGATTACGACCATATCAAGCAGTGTAGATCAGCAATGCAGATCAAGCGACTCTAGCGGCAGGACTGAGAAACCCAAAACGTCGTGCCGAATTCTATCTGGGAGATTCTATCCACAGATGTCACGTTAGAGAAACCCAAGTATAGAGAACGTCAGAGAAATTTTGTTACTTAGATTTGATTCTAAATACAGCCTCATTCGTTGCATATTACAGCTACTTACTGCTCTAGAGTAGTCTAGCTTCCGCCACTAACACCACTGCCTCCACCACCGTCATTACCTCAACCGTCCGCACCGCCATCCGTTTTTCAGCTTCTTAGCCACACACAGTAACCTCTAGGTTCTTGGAATTGCCTTTGCCACCACATACGCGATCTCACCCACCACCAGAATGCATTGCCTTCCCCCACCGCGCTGACAACAAAAGGCGCAATCAGTACTATTTCCGTCTGCACAACGCTCATCACCATAGCCGTCACCACCGTTCTCGTCCTCTACTGCGTCCACGGACGCTACCGCTGCTATCACCCCCACCGCCGTCACCGCCACCGCCACCACCACCGCCATTGCAATCACCGTCTTCACGACCGCCTCAGTCTGCATAAAAGCCCCGCTGCCATTTTCAGCGCCAAACGCCAATATCACCCCCACCGCCGCCACCGCCTCCTCCATTGTCATTGCCACCACCGTCTTCACCTCCATCTCCGTCTGCACCAACGCCCCGCTACCATTTTCAGCGCCAAACGCTGCTATCACCCCCACCATTGCCACAGCCTCCACCGCGGTCTTCACGACCGCCACCGTCTCCTCCAAGGCCCCGCTGCCATTTTCAGCGCCAAACGCTGCTATCAGCCCCACCATTGCCACAGCCTCCACCGCGGTCTTCACGACCGCCACCGTCTCCTCCAAGGCCCCGCTGCCATTTTCAGCGCCAAACGTAGCCTCAAACATAGTAACAGCTGCCCAAGCTTTATGGAACTGCCGTTGCCCGCGCAACGCTATCAGCGCCGCCAGCGCGCACTGCGCCTCGGTAGCCTTCCCCACCTCCCGCGCGCGCCAACGAAAGGCGCAGCCCTCACCACCACATCCGCCTGCGCTACAGTCATCGCCTCCGCCGGGGCCCGCGCGGAAGCGCGCCTCGCCACAACGGCCGGGCGAGCGGGCAAGCGAGCTCGCGGCCGACTGAGTGCGCGGGGGAAGGAGCCAGGCGAAGACGCGAGCGAAGGAGTTCTAGGGCGAAGCCAGGCGAAGGTGCGGGTGAAGGCGCGGGCGAAGGAACGGGCAAGCAAGCTCGCGGGCGAAGGAGTGAGAAGACGTTGGCGAAGGAACGGGCAAGCAAGCTCGCGGGCGAAGGAGTGAGGAGAAGACGTTGGCGAAGGAGCGGGCAAGCGAGCTCGCGGGCAGAGGAGTGAGGCGAAGACGCGGGCAAAGGAGTGAAGCGAAGACGCTGGCGAAGGAGCGGGCGAGCAAGCTCGCGGGCGAAGGAGTGGGTGAGTGACATCGCGGGCGAAGGAGCCAGGCGAAGACTGGACGAAGCAGCGGGCGCGTGAGCTCGCGGGCGAGTGACTTCGCGGGCGAAGGAGCCCGCGGACGAGGGTGCCTCTGCTGCGCGAGGATGGCCAGCTCAGCGCAGGCGGTGTTCCGGGTGTGCACGCACCTCTGCGTGCCGGCGTGCGGCGTGCTGGCCGGCGCGTTGGTCGCCTCCTTGTCCGGCTGCCGTCGTCGAGGGGCGGGCTCGGCACACCGGCGCGCCCTCACCGCGCACGTCGCCACCCTCTTCTTCGTCCAGCTCGCCCGCATGCTGTATCTCTTCCAGGCCATCCCTTGCCCCGACGCAGGTACCGTCCGCTCGCACACGCCTTCTCGGCAATCACACGTCTTCACACACCGGGACAAGTGGATCAGGGCATCAACTGATAACACTGAGTCCTGCGTTAGACTCCCGATGAAGGCAGGATTTTCGGCACTACCTACATAGCTAGGTCGAGTTCAACCGCTCTCTGGAGGAGAATTCTAGTGGTCGGCTGCTCTGAGCGGTAGTTTTCAGTGTTTCTTCCCGATAAACATCAGACGAATGCCGGAGAAGTACCCTTACAAATGACCCACAGACCACGCGCGATGTTTCCTTCCTCTTCCTTGCTCTACCCTCACCTCTTACTACACACACTTACACATAATCATTTACCCAACAAAATCATATATTTTAAGTTTGGTCATTAGATAGGTTAACAACTGATCTCATAAAGAATATCTAAAGTGCTATTTACTCGAGAGCAGCTTCATGGCCGCCAGACCGTTAGACAGAGCTAGGCTTTGGGTAAACCCCTGCGGGGTCTCAAAGAAGTGCGGTACGACTCTCGCTCATGCGAACTGATTGACTCATATTTCTTTCGAAACGGAAACCACTTCAAGTGTGGAATGGTTTGTGGGATATATACAATTGTCACGATGTCTACATGCAAAATACTTTCACATTCTTTACCAGTTTCTTTTCGACACGTTACGTGTTCCTATAGTTACTAGAATTGTGACAAATACTCTTCTGAAAAAGTTCCTTCGCTGATAGCTTTTACTCCTCGAAATGAAAATTCTTAACAATTTTGTAACCACAATTTAATTCTGTAACTATAGGCGAAGTATCCCGTCGAATCGAAATATTAGAAAATTATATCAAATTTAAATGAGATTTGTTTCAATTTTATTTTCTTCATTGTTTTTAATCGTCTTTTATTTATTTTCTCGCTGACTAATAATTTTATATTCACATTTATTTTATCTTTAAATGGAATCCTGAATTTTTGCCAAATATAATTATGAACCAGTGTGGCATTAGTAAAGCAAATCAACAATTTGTTACATTTTGGTACCCTTTTTACATTATTTGTTAAAGATATTCATGTTATTTGTTATGAAATGTATATGTGTATTATTCAGACACAAATTGTATATTAAAATGTCAACGTTTGTGTTTCAGTGCCTGTACAGAACTACATTGAACTTTCAGCTTATTGTTGGGTTCACACTATTTGCATAAATTTTGCGCTTAGCTTTCGGTAAGTAAACATTAAATAGAAACAATAACGAACTTTTGTTAGAAAAATGTTTCAGCTTTGCCTTACTTATAAAACTTCAAATTAATGAAGTAAAAAATGTTATTATTAAACAATTACATTGTTTTTACATATTTACAAATTAAAATATTTTTTTAAATTTTTTCCGCTGATGAGATTTCATCCTTTGGCCTGAGATATTCAGAGAACTTTTAAGAAAGAAATATAACAGTATGTATGATCTCATTACTCGACTTTATTTAAAAATCACAATTGAGGTGCAAAAAGTCTCCGATGCCTTGAAAATATTCACTGAGTAATTAGGGGAAAATCTATAATATTAAAACACGGTCGTATGAATAGTATAATATTAATAATAATATCAATAATAATAATAATAATGATAATTATTATTATAATAATACATATTAAATATTATAATATTATTATAATTATTATTATTATTATTATAAAATATATTATAATGATAATAATAATTATTATTAACTATTATTGAAAGTGAATAGTGAGAAGACGTCAAAAACTGAAACAAACCCACTGAGAAGATAACTACCGAAGTGGCAGTTTTGTAAATGCAAGAATTGTAAATACTTTTCTTGCCTTCTAATATTCAATTATTTTGACCCAAATGTGAAAAACCGGTATTTCGGGATAAATTAAAATACTTTTGGTTTCAATATTTTTGTTTCAATTAGACCAAGCAGTGTATTCGGTAAATTTTAATTCTGTGCAATTTGCTTGAAGCAATAATCTTTGCTTTGCTTGAAGCAAAGTATGCGGTAAAATACATCTGAGGGCAAGTGACTCGGAAAATGGATCATCGAGTGTGATTGTCCAGGCTTATTAAAGGCAAAAGTTAATTATATCTACTGTTTAAAACCGGAGAGACTTATTTATATCGTTAAAAATATATTCATTTTCTGTTGTAATGCGCACGTTTGTGCATGTGCATTGCCATGGCTTTTGCAAACGTTACTATAACCTCAAACTCATTCGCTGGCAGTTACCATATTATTGAACTAGTGCTGCTTTTAATCCGTTGATTTCAACTTGCACAAGAAAAAAATTAATTAACAAATGACGGCAGATAAACGTTTATTCTATTAATTTTATTATGTTATTAATATTTAGTATTTTTGCTGTAAGGCCTGTTCAAAATGCAAGCGATAACATATCTTGAGTCTATTACCTCTCATTTAAAGCCAAAATCCCAAACTTTCGTTGAACAGAAAGCTCACACGTCTATCTAAACAAAAATTGCAATGTTTAAATAAATAGTTAATAATAATTAGTAATATTGATAATTTATTTCTAAGGGTTTTCTCCTGATCCTGAAATATTTTCTTTCTCGTTATTTCTCTATATGAAAATACTACTCTCTACTCTGTGTGGCTGATGTTATATTATAAGCTATAACTATTTCTTTCTTTTTGAAAAATAGTCAAAGAATAGTTCAAATTCGTGTGCTCAAAAATGCATTATTTGAGTCCTTAACTGTTAAATATTATTTAAATTTGCTTCAATAGAAATAAGTAAGTGAATTTTTATCATAGCATTAATTTCATAATGACCTTAACAGTACTATAATCCGTAATGTAATGGCCTTGAAAATATCTGGAAATTAATTAAATTAACTTTTTCCTTATTCTAGAAGTAACCAGAATGCTAGAGACAGTTACATCAGCATCCTTTTCGGTCTAGCATACGCGTGGAGCACTCCAATGGTTCTTCTGGTCACCTTAGAACGGCACGTCGAAGGAAAATGGTTAGCCTTCCCTGGTCTACTCTACGATATTAAAACATGTTTATTCGAAGGTAAGAAGGTTTCGTCTATTTTACGGAAACGTCTAGCTTTATTATCTTACGTTCACCGGGTATTTATTCATTCGAGCAAAATGGAGCTGGGACGGTAGGACGGAGCAGGGTGGGAATGGGTAGGGCGGTGCAGAGCAGGCTAGGAATGGGTTAATGATACAACTCATTCCTTTTGCAGTAAAATAATTAATTGTGATATTACTTCCAATAGGATTCGTAGAATTCAATTATTACATGTTTAATAATAGGAAGACAGTCGCACAACTTTGGGGAAATGTAATTGCCTTTAGAACATAAAATAATTCATTATTTTCAATAATCATTCTTTTTCCAGTAAAATAAGCAATTGTTATAAAAATCCGGTCAACGCGGGGTACTTCAGATAGATGAAATTATTACTTCCGATAGGATACGTAGAATTCAATTACATGTTTAATAATCGGGAAACAGTGGCACAACTTTAGGGAAATATAATTGCCTTTAGAACAATAAAATAATTAGAAAGATTGAAAAATATAATTTAACAAAGTTATATAAAATAATAAGAGATAATATCTTAATAAAACATTTCTTTTCTAATATTGCATTGATTTCGAAGATTGTCTAATTTTCCTTTCAGAAAATGATTCTTGTATAAGAAAGATTATGTATTCACTATTCCATCAACAAATCATAAATATGTTATATTTTTAAAGAGTTTGTAAAACAATATTAGTTTACTGATACTCTTACTTTTTTGAAGTGTCCATTTATTGGAAATGTCCCATAATATCACAACCTGCTTTCTGAATACAATTGATGTACGTACGTATTAGAGTTAATATTGATTGAACTGGAATTGATAATTTAACTTTGATTGTAGAGTTACACTCAAGGAATTCAATTTAAGCACTACGACACTTCTTCAACGTTTCTATTCTGATGATTCAGTTTACATATAAAAAATTGCTTGAAACGAGTGTTGAAATTTTTACAGGCCGAAACGTACCCAAAATTAATAGAAATGGCCATCCTAGAAGAAGTGTTCTCCTTGCGCTATTGACACGTTAGTGCGTACTAGTGCCTTGCAGAAGAAAAAATCTTTCTGAACAAACTCACACAAAATGGTTTTTTAAAAAAGTAGCGCATACACCTCTCAAGAACAATACATAAAATACTTTCGTATGTCACTGCAATAAATTAATTATTTAATAAAAATTCATAACGAATATTTCAATAACATAGCAAAGTATATTATGTACACAATACTGTAGTTTTTTTAAACACCAAGAATGTATAAAAAGTGCTGCTACATAAAACAATACGTACGCAAATAATTAATAGCGGGCGGCCCTTTCCTGGGAGTCTTTCTGACGCTTGTCATCTGTGTTGTTAGCAGTGACGCATTGAGAATAAGAATTCAGTCGGTATGCGTAGGGTGAGGATAGACGAAACAACAAAATATACTTAGTACATTTATCAGTAAAAATTATTTTTTGTTGTATTTTTGAAGTTTTTTTCGAGTTTCTGGATATCTAACCAAACCATAGACATCTCTCATATCCGGTGGCTGCATATTAGTCTTTGAATTTCTGCACACATTAGAAATTAGTAATATAAACTGCTATTCATTTCCTCTACTGGTACCTCCTTGCTCGTTACTGGATCACGTCACAAATCCCATCGCCCAGGTCGTCCATTTTTTCAAACTGCCGTTCACATTTGGCAAATTTCTACAACTTGTTTGAGCTACTTTGAGTGCGATATTATAAGTAGAATTTTACATACAAATCTTCAATATGTATTATTCATCAGTAAAAATCAGAATAGGTGTCAACGTTACAAGTTCCGAGGATCCCTTGTAAATATTACTGACGCATTGGAAATTTCTGATAATTCCACTTATTTCGCAATCTGGGGGTTTACCAAACAATTTCCATGCACTGGTGATATTAGTTATGACCAATAACAATGAAATTGACTTCTAATGTAAGTATGTAATTCTGAGAACTAAAATCGACATTTAATGTTTCAGAATCACCAATGCTGACCAAAGGAAGAGACATATCTCTGCAACTGGCAATATTAAAAGGAATCACTATATTAATATCGTCTTGCTTTTTTATGTATTTGTCATATAAGACTGGTTTCCAAAAACGGCGTGCCGTGTTATGCCAAGAGGATACTGATAGTATATCAGATGTAAATGCCAGGCAGATTCAGTAAGTACCATGATTTTTTTTTCTGTGCTTCTACTTTTTCACAATTAATTGCATATGAACTTTTGGTGATTATTTCATTATATACAAGTATAGAAAACCATTTACAATTACAGAATTAATAGTAGTTACCCAATGGCAACATTGTGTCTACAAGTATGTGTCTTTACAGTCTACTGGTTTCTCCGGTGCTATCCAATAGGTTAGGGTGATTTTAAAGTCTGCTGGAATCTGGAACTGAAGCTTGTTATTATATCTTTGAAAGAGTGCTTCTTCACAATAAATAAGTCTATAAGATTTGAGATTTTGCAGGTTTCTTGTGACCCATTCGTGGATTGTTCTTTTGAGTAGTACGATAGGTTCGTGGATATAATAGCTTTATTCATAGGAAGCGTAATTCTTGTGCCTTAAGGGTTCCGTGAAAGTTAGTTTTAAGGGTATGGAATGGATTGTTTATGAGTTAACTACAAGTGCTAAAATTGAATGTGCACCAGCTATTTTCTTTCTATCTGCAAAATTCTCATTCGTTCGTCTTAAAATGTTGAATTAATTCCTTTGAGATAATTCCGTATACAGCAACAGCACACTACCGGAATTTAGTGACGAAGATGGAGGATAATTGGCACAAAACTGTCATGTTTTCTTAGCCATACACCTGGAATATTGGGCTCCAAAAATCCACAAAAAGAAGAAAAGACATTTAGAAGAGAAATAAAATGTCAAGTTTTATAACTAGCATTTCAGCATTAGAAAGAATACTACATTGTTCACGATAAAATTAATCCTTTTTTTATGATCAAATGTTACTTTTCTAACATTTCAGCTATTTATGGTTATGGTTTCCGTCTTCTTTCTTAATATCAGCGCAAATTCGATTATGTCGTAACCATTCATTTGATGGAAATTTTTTTTAAGTTATGTTCAGACGCAATACATGGTTTACTCAATTGAAAACAGACCTTTTGGACTATTTTATTCTTCGCCTTCACAACCGTCCGCATTGAAGGCGGCTGAATTGAACTGTCAACTGTTTGCGCAGAGCCTTGAAGTACGTCCTGACGATGATGGGCACGGGTGCGGTGGAAGTCACGCTGGACGTGGTGGCGTGGTACTTCACGTACCGCTACACGATGGGCATCTTCCTTGCGAACGGCGCATCTCCGCAGTCAACGCCTTCGCCCACGTCCATCCCTGCAGACAGCGCACGCGCCCTCATATGCCAATGGGTCACCATCAGCATCTCCCTCGGGTGAGTTATTACCGGATGAAGTAGCTCAGGCCGTCAATCGATGTCCCTGCGGTACGTCTGACCGAGAGGACCTAGGGTTGGAGTCCCGTCGGTGGCTGCATTTTCGACACTAGCTAGACAGCGAGGTCGGATTCAGCCGCTGTCTGGAGGAGAATTCTGGCAGCCAGTTGCGGCTGCTAAGATCGGTAACTTCCGTGGTTTATCCGATTAATACCAGACGAATGCCGGAGCACTACCATAAACGGGTCAAGGACACCGCGCAATCATTCCTTCTTATTCCTTGTCCTATATTATCCTCACCCCTTACACACACTTTCATGCCCTACACTACCACACATGCCGGGAGAGAAGTCAGGAGCTACAGATTGTCCCGGCTGGAACGGTGCCTCGCTGATGGAAGGTCCCTGGTTCGGGGAAACCTCGCAATCCGCCGAGTTGGTGGGTGCTTGATCTCTCCACCTGGCGGGGGATATTTTATTTATTTTATTTGTTTTATTTTTAGGTCAAAAACTGTTAAGCTGTGTGTGTAATGCAACGGGGAGAAATGAATTCTGTACACATTTGCATAATTCTTTAATCCCTACCCTAAGCCATGTACTTCTTGAATTTTGAATACAGAAAGAAATGAGAGATTTTTGCAAGGATTGTTAACACAAATATTCGCTCCGCTAAAATCTATTTTCAAGGGTAAATCAGCTATAAATTTGGTCTCTCATCCGTCATCATGTCCCTCGTGAAGGAATATTATTTCGTGCCGCGACAACATGAAGAACGGTAATTTGAATACCTATATTTCCCACTGAATTCTAGAAGACGTGCTCAGATAATGAAGTTACATTTATGTCCAAAAGGAAAACAATGGGCCATCTCAGCATTTTCTACAGTCATTGTTCACTGAGTGATCACGGTCATTTGCCGCGAACAATACAAGCGCTACACTTAGGGGACGAAAGACCTTCGCTGTTGCCGCGCCCGGACCCACTAACCAATTAATCCTCGCGCGTGTTGCAGAGTGGACTTCTTCCGGTCGCTGTGGTGCTGTGGACCCATTAACCAATTAATCCACGCGCGTGTTGCAGTGAGGACTTCTTCCAATCGCTGGCGGTGCTCCGGACCCACTAACCAATTAATCCTCGCGCGTGTTGCAGGGTGGACTTCTTCCAGACGCTGGTGGTGCTCCGGACCCATTAATCAATTAATTCACGCGCGTGTTGCAAGGTGGACTTCTACCGGTCGCTGGTGGTGCTCCCGACCCATTAACCAATTAATCCTCGCGCGTTTTGCAGGGTGGACTTCTTCCGATCGCTGATGGTGATGTGGAACCATTAGCCAATTAATCCAAGCCCGTGTTGCAGGGTGGACTTCTTCCGGTCGCTGGTGGTGCTGGAGCTGCTGTGGTGGGGCGGGCCGGGCGCGCGCAACGCGGCACGGGGCCGCGACGCCGACGAAGACTCGCTGCCGCCGTACGAGCTGGCCACGCGCATGCCGCGCCCGCCGCCCCGCGCCCTGCACGCGCCGCCGCCCTCTTACGCCTCCGTCTTCGGGGAGCGCGGCCGGTGCGCGGATGACCAGGCGGCGCTGCTGGACGCGTCCTCCACCTCCCTCGCGCTCTACACCCCGCCCTCGCTCTCCCCCGCGCCCTCGCCGCCGCCCTCGCCCTCGCCCGCCCCCGCGTCCCCGTCAGCAACCGCCTTCGCGCTGCCGCCAACGGCGACCTCACCCCTCGTCTTGTCCTCGCACACGCTCCCGCAGACATCTGTTTAAGTCGGCCCGCTCCGCATCAGTCGGAACGGAAATGCATGCCACACTCTTCAGGAAGGAGACGCTGTGTACTACAAGAGCAGGCTGTGAAAATGATACCTGTTATATAGGTTTACTATTGATTGAGATAATCTTCTATTAGATTTGAAGAGTGGAAAGCAATCAGTTTTAGTTACCAGAAAAGATCATGCTTGAAGAAGAAAGAGACATGATCAAGTGGTGAAATCCCTAAGTGCGCGTCGGTATCGTATTCACTATTTTCTACTTTTCTAACGGGTAGAATATGTCAGGGAGTTCTGAACAGTTTCCCTTGCCGCGACTTTCCATCCCTTACTCTATCTTTGCTTTTCCTTATGTCCCCCTCTTTTTTTGCCCATGCCCTTGCTCTTGCCCTTTTTCTAAGTCTTACTGAAGGGTCAAGACCTTTCGTATGTGAGTTATCGCTTTCTACATCAATATTCACAATGGAAAAAAGACTCTACTCTCAGAACGAAGATCGAGAAAGAACTGTGATCGCTGTGTATTTTTTACTCGAACTTAAGGGTGCTGTACTAAAGATAAAATGATTGCATTAATCCCTAGCATTACCTAAGGGGGAGCTCAAATGCTCTTCGATGTTTTTTTTACATTTTGAAAGGATTTCATTTTTTAAGAAGCTTAAAATCATTCATATTGTCGATGATGTGCATTTCTATCAAATTATGATGCAATTTATTTCAAGCGTTGGTTATAATTTGGATTGTTATGTTTCTGGCAGCAGATTAAAAAAAAGTCAGGACTAATCACTCAAAAACCGAACATTTAGACCACATTTTGGAAGTATTTGCAGTATTGTAAGTCGTAGTTTAGTGTAATTTAATATATTGCAATACTATGTAGAATCAACGGTCTCTCTTCGATATAAAAATTTAATGTGTTTTGTCAAATATTGATGCAAATCGATATTTTCATGTAAATAGAAATTAAATATTTTTAAATGAATGCACATCTATAGAGTTAGTTTTCTTTGTTTATTGAATTATCAAAATCGGTAGAAAATTCCATGAAATCAAAACTTTGAACAGCGGAGTGGAATCTCGGCGCCCCCTTCCCCCCCTCCACGGTAATGCACAGGACTTTGATACCTTTATACTGCTAGGGTTGATTCCACGGTGAACATGTTTGTTCATTTGCATTTTTTTTATAGACAGAAGGCAATATCAACAAACTGAGTTTGGAAAACTATATGGAATTACAAGATATGAGAAACACTCTGTGGTAAAACTGTTTTTATTTACTCTTCGCCTATTTCTACGTTTCTAGCAAAAGAGTGCTGCTGAGTAACGTCCGCTTGCAGCTTTGATCCTGACAGCGCCCTCCCACGCCCTGCGGGATTCCCCACCCATTTCCCCTAGCATTGCTGAATCAAACGCTCTGTAGTGCGAACTGACCGCGCTCGACGCCTCAGACGTCCTCAATTGGAGCAAAAGCAAGCACCGTCATCGCTATTGCCATCCTCATTGTCAGAACATGGCCACGTTTCATTGTTTTTGTAAGAATATGTAATTGCGTTTGTTTAATTACGTTTGAATTAATGAAGCACTTGCTATAGTACGTTCCTCGAGATGTACAACCTTTTGTAGAAATCAGAACGTGAAAGTAAGTGCCATGAAAGTAGGGAAAATCCCTTATACTTCAAGTTATCAATATGTTTACCCTCAGACGATAACTTTAAAACCGCGTATACAAAAAATTAGTAAATTGTCACAAATTGTCAATAAGACATTTAAATTTATCCTTCGGAAAAGTTTGGTAATACAATGTTATTCTATTTCAATATTACAGTTAAAAGATGTAGTTAAATAAATGTGTATCTTCAGAAAACGCAACGAATAATTAATGCTTTTTCACTAAGATTATTCACTCTTCTCAACTGTTTTAATTTTTAATCTTTTTTACTTTTTTTCAAAATTATCATTGTATATAATTAAAATTAAAAATGGATATATATCCTTTCCATTAGTAAATTGTATACCATGGGAAAAGACTTTGTATTACATTTTTCTGAAATGCCCAAAAAGCAGTTCAAAATTTTCAATAGAAAAGAAATAGAGAAGAAATAGAAAAATTTTGATCTTAGGAGAGATGTATCAAAACATGGCCATGTTTCCTTTTCTCTCTGCCAGGCATACAGACGTTACGTGTAGTGATAAATACACTGCTTAAGATGACATAAAAGCTATTTTGCTGAAGTCTTTGTTTTTCAAAATTATGATATGTGTTTTTTATTTTAAATATTTTTCACGCCATTAATATGAATATTTTTAGCTATTTGTATTCATTATTGCATTTGTGAGTGGACTTACTTCAAATGAAGTTTCTCGAAAACCGAAAAGTTTTCTGTAAAAAAGAGATTCAAATTTCGCATTTACGTTAGCCCTTGACCGACCTTTTCTTATAAACGGCTCAAAATTTTTCAACACAAATTTCCATACAGAACGAGGTTTTACTCTTCTACAATATTATTAAAGTAATATTGCAATTACACCACTAGGAAAACGAAAAATTGAGAAAATTCTAAAATATGTACTTTGGGCGGTGATAATTAGCAGTTGGCAAGAAGATGGGGCAAGACCGAAAAGCCAACCAGACCAAAGAAAATATAAAATTAACTAGTTCGAGAATTACTGTCTCGTATACATACGTATATTCGGAGTAAGCGAAAAACAACAACAACATAATTTTTCGGTATCAGGGGACCCCAAAACGTGTATTTACGCTGAAATCTCGAAAGCGATTTTCCGCAGCATTATACGTTCTCTATATCACATACGTATATTACTCCGAATATACGTATGTACTATAGAGAACGTTATATAACGCTGCGGAAAATCGCTTTCGAGATTTAAGCGTAAATACACGTTTTGGGGTCCCCTGATACCGAAAAATTATGTTGTTGTTGTTTTTCAAAACGTCCGTCCAACCGTCTAACCGTCTGTCTGTCGCCTGTGAGCAGCACAAAATTGTAAACTATGCGTAGGATTTTTTTCAAACTGCATACTCTTAAGTCGATCTGGCCTCAATCGCAGCTCTGCGATTTTCAATAACATGCTTTAATTTCGGGGGGACTTTAAATGAAGCCCCTTGAATATGTTCAAAATGTTCTCAAAAATGGTTTCAATTTTTTTCTTTAAATTTCTTGTAAGAATAGAATGAAATGCACTTATAAAGAATACGTATGTTCGACTTTCACTGTTGACTCTAGAATTTCGGAAATTTCAAAAGTTTGAATTTTTATTGGTGTCTTCCTACAGCTACAATATTGAAGATTCAGTTTCCTCCCTTCCAATGGAATTTGTTCTCTATAATTAATTCTTTCATTGAGGTCGTCTTTTGAAAAGTTTAGTTGTTTTAGTGCAATACTGCATGATGTAGATGGCAGCTGGCAAGAGCGTGGGGCAAGACTGAAGCAAAAGCTAGACCAGACCAAAGAAATTAGAAAACTAACCAGTACTAGAAAAACTGTGCCATTCTGTAACACCACTAGTTGGATCTTCAAATAATGTCATGCACACGAGTAGTATAGTTAGAACACTAAGAGAAGGAAATGTTTAGGTATACTGCAAATTCCCACAAGTTTTTTTTTTTTTGTTTTATTGATCTACTTACAGTTTTCTGAACAATTTGATACACAATTTATGGTGTAACTTAGAATATGCTTTTACATGCATTTATTTATGTCTACACATTTGCAAGGCGGCCGAATGTGACACGCAAATTTTAAATGAGCATAAATAACATTATAAGCATCTATAAGCCGTGGCTTCGGTTGTATTAGTCACAAAATTTCATTTCAGAGATTGCATATACTGTCATTGTTGTATTTATATATTTGTAAGAATTTTTGGGTGTTTTTATGAACGGTTAATTGGAACTATTGGTCACTTTTGTATTCCTGTAGCTTGTTGAGGCTTAGCTTGTTGAGGAAGAACTGCACTATTGGGGATAAATGTTTCTTACTTTCAGAATCTAGTTTAGAAATTATTCTAAAGTTAATACTCTAGATTTCAAAGTAAACGACACAAGTTTTGTATGCGATTTATTAATCTACGTATACAAATTAAAAGTTATACCAGGATTAAGATTCATTTTTCTATCGAATTTAGATACATTATTTTTTATAAAAAATATTTATTGTAAATTCAAATATTATAAATTACTAAATTGTAAGTGAAAGATTCTAATTTTTTATAAGTATTAAATCTCAAAACTACTTTAAATATGTATTGAAAAAAAGGGACTTAAACGAAGTTTAACTTAGAATAGAACTGGCTGACTCCCATTAAGACCTATCGATCCCGTTTCAGAGCCAGGATAAGACTTACACATTATTTCTCACATGACCCTTTTCCCATTATCTCATCAGGCCACACCCAGGTAGCGCCTTTTGAAAGAAGGAGGAAAAACTGACAACATTGACAGTCACTGACAACACAGTCAGCATATACGAGTAATTAGCTCATCGCCCAAGATTTCCGCAGTTCGAGTTAAGGACAGTGACGCTGGCAGCGACAACGAATATCCTGAGTGGAATAAGAAGAACTGCAAGTAAGATTCTGATTCACAGGGAAAGAGGTCATTGACACTCTACGTTGCCAATATTCTATGTTCGGACCAAACACTTCCTTCATGTTTGACACACACATCTTTAAAACTTAACTATCGGAAACCTCTGTATATTATCGTTCAAACGTGAGAAAAACATTAAGGTTATGATTGCAGAGATTTATATTTATATACGTATTACTTCGTTACTATATGTAAATACAGCTACTCTCGATGACAGTGATAAATATAAGACGTGTTAAAATTGCAAAAAAAAATGAAGAACAAGAATAAGTAGAATGTTGGGTCCTGGCCTGACATTATATCACTCGTATTTCTAAATAGTGGGGAACGGAACGTTGTGGAACGAGATATTATATATTTTCTGGCTATAAGGATGGGTCTGAATAGATTCTAAAGAGGATAAGGACGGATCCACGCCATCCGGGTTCGTTTACAAAATATTTTCTTCAAACTGATCAGAGAAATACGCGGAAACGATCGATTATTACAATTTTTATTTACAATTCTTCAGCCAGAGATTAGCTACGGCCAATCTCCGAGGTTCGAATATAAAGTTCTCCAGCGTCGGCACTCGCGTAAAAGATCAGCCAGACTATGTTGCTTTTGCTGCGATCTCGAAAATGAATCAGCTGAGAACGTTCTTCGGACAAAACTACAGTCTGTCAAAGAACACTACCAACCAATCCCTCTAATCAGTCGTTTTCGTGCTTTCCAACGATTAATTCCAGTCGTCTGCTTAAACAATACAAAAACAACCGACATCAGGCAATCTTTCCTTCCCATCATTCTTTCATGTTTCCCTCAGCTTGACGACGGACTGCTCTACTAATGCTGTAGACTCCATTATCCTCTCAAACATTTCTCCCAGAAGTTGGATATGTCAACTGAAATGAGAGTTGTAGGGCTCCAAAAGCAAACAAGTGTAAATAAAACAGCACATGCATTCTCGCATTCTTTGCCAAAATTGGAGCCGTAACTGAAAAAAACTTCTTTTAAAACTGCCTTTATTTCGAGTAAAATTACGTGAAAACGTCTTATATGTTCAAAAAAGATGAACAATGACATTATTTAAAGGTCTAACTTAAGAACATCTTTCAAATAAGGAAAAATTATAATCTTCTACTAGTGAGAACCCGTCAAAATTTGACGGTGAGATCTGAGATAAATGTAAAATACTGTACCGAGACTAATGTTCACTACATATTGCATTGTTTGGATCTTGAGGGTATAATGAAGATATTCTGTGATGAGTTCCCAAAATTTTGAATACGTTGTGACATACCAATATGTCACTGAATATTGTACAATTATTAATTATAAATGGCGTCAATTAAAGGGGATAAATTATGTGAATATGCTAGCATAGCAACGGTAAGCGAGCCGTCGTCAAGGTCAACATATTCATGCAGTGACAATCGCGGAGACGGCTAGTTAATTCTATATAGAATTCTGGGATTGGCCGAAAAAGCAGTGACAGTCGTGAAGACGGCTAGTTCGTTTTGCAAGAAATTTAGAGATTGGCTAGGTACTAAAGTACATCAAATGTTATCTGCAAATAAACAATCGAAATTAAGAACCGAGCTTTGCAGGGCTGAAAGAATACGAGAGACACTCATTCTGACTGATGCCGTGCTCATGAACGGATCGTGCTCCAATTAATGTTAGGAGTTTTTTTCTTTGGGGACTTGTAAGCATCTACAAGGGAATGGATGTTGAGAAAACATCAAAATTGGAACTCTAAGTGACAGTGGAGCTTAAAATATTTCATGTGAACGAGTTGGAGGGACATTGAGGTCTTGGGCGAAGTTGTCAGTGATTGGACTGGAATGTTAGCAGCAAATAGTTTATTGATTTGATGAACGGTGATTGAAGTGAGCTTCCGAGAAAAGAAGAGAAGATGGTGTCTGGACCTGAGGACGGCGGCGTCGGAGATGGATAAAGATGGCCGAAAAAGCGCGCGAAGACATAAGGTTGGAACGATCATGACAAACGTTTGATTTTATATTGGGTAAAGTTATACAATATAAACAATTGTTTTAAATTGTTTAATAAATGTACATGTTTTTGTGAAATGAATATATGATTTTTCATTGAGCCAATTCTAGCAATGAAGTAGAAAGACAGAAAGATATTTGCTTTTCACATTTCTCGACCGAGTTTGTTTGAGTATATTCAGTTTATTTCAACGTATAGCCCATGATCAGGTGGCAATGCAATATCGGCACAAAAGATATAGAAACTATTATACTGAAGGATATTATTTCTAAAGTTTTTTGATGTGTCATCTCCTATTACCAACTGTTTGATTTCTTCTGGCATATTGCTCGAAGGTATACTTATTTTCACATTTAAGCAACACACAGTAAATCGTTTGCAGAATTTTTCTCACATGGAAAGTACAAAGCAGAACAAAACTGACATTTCATAGACAATGACCCAATAGAAAACAAAATGACCTCACTATCACGACACCTACGCTGACTTTCTCTTTCCCTGCGTCCAGTTAATGTACGTTTGCGTCTTTTGGGGCGCGTGGACAACGATTCGGGATTCGACATAACCTGTAAACAAATTCACTACTTCAGTACAACCGAGCAAAACCCACTGTGCGAATGTTCTCTACAAAATACACCACAGAAGCAAATACATGCAAACTGTCAACACCACAACGCAATTATTACACTGAAACAAAACCTTGACGAATTGTAAACAAATCTCAACAATCAAAACAAAACATCAAGCAGCATGGACTCACATCTATGGACTCATGTATATCAATTTTGAAACTGCCACCCTTTGAAAGAAAACAATTGATTATTGATAAGCGTACTATTAAAGAATGATTTAATTAATTTACACCGTAAATGTTGGTGAATCAATACAAACAATATCTGATAACACATCTAGGGATCATATTCTTTCATTTAAAAGAAAAATAAAACAATCGGTTCAGAAGAAGCTCTAAACGAAACCATGGCAGAATACCTAATTTTTTTAAATATATAGATAATACAGTGTATGCAATTGATGTATCATGTTTAATGTTTCCAATTTTAAAAAATTCAGTGTTCAACGAAAATCAGACCTGCGCTATTTTAGAAGCACACTTTGCTCTAATTTTAAAAAAATAAAAGAAAAAAGTTTGAGTAACTTTTGAAATAATTTTGAAAATGTCCTTCAGGTGTCATGTAAAGTACATTGAAAAATACAATTACTGAAAGAAATTGTATTATTTTAAAACAAAGTCAGCCCCAGTTGAAGCGCCATTTGAAATAAACTGTCTATATTGATGATTTATTTCAACGTAATCCGTTCGGAATTTGTATAAATGGGCGCCAGGAAAAGATGAGCAAATACTATCATACAAGTCAACCTTCAACTCTAATTATAAATAAATTAGTTTCCGGCTACCTGGGTCGATGGGTTTCATAGAAATAATCACTATTGTATGCTAATAGATGATTATCCGATCTGCCATCTATACAGAGTGGTCGAGGAATCTGAAAAGCAAATATATTTCTATCTTGCTACTTCGTTACTAGAATTGGCTCAATGAGAATCATGTATTCATTTCACAAAACATGGAAATTTATTAAACAATTTTTGGTACTTGAGAATTCTACACAATATAAAAAAAACCTTGGTCATGACCTGTTCCAACCTTTTAATGTCGTATTCGTCTTCGCACGCTCTTGGACCATCTTCATTCTTCTCCGACGTCGCTGTCCTCAGGTCCAGATACCATCTTCTCTCTTCTTTTCTTGCAGAAGAACACTTCAATCACCGTTCATCACTGTTTCCGAAGTTAATAAAGTCTCGTTAATAAAATTCGTTCGCCAATTTACGAATTCCAAGTTCATCCCACGCGTATGCTGAATACTCAACGATCAACAAACTATCTGCTGTTAGCATTCCAGTCCAGTTACTGATAAATTCGCCTAAGCCCTCAATGTCCTTCTAACTCGTTCACTTGAAATATTTTAAGTTTTACTGTCCACACATAGCATTCAAATTCAAAGTTCTACCAATGTCTACTCCCCAGTAGATGCTTACAAGTCCTAAAAAACTCTTAACATTAATTTTGCTTGATCCGTTCAACACCACGGCATCAGCCAGAATGAATGCCTATCATATTCTTTCAACCCTTGAAAACTCGGTCCATCTTTTCGATTGTTTTTTTACAGACAAGACTTGATGTACTTCCGTGCCTAGACAATCCCTAAATTTCTTACAAAATGAACTAGCCGTCTTCACGACTGTCACTGCTTTTTCGGCCAATCCCTGAATTCCTTACAAAATGAATTAGCTGTCTCCGCGATTGTCACTGCATAAAGATTGTTGACCTTGACGACGGCTCGCTTACCGTTGTTATGCTGGCATATTCACCTATATTTATCCCTATAATTTATGCTGTTTATAATAAATATTGTACCATATTATGTCTCACATATTGGTATGTTACATTACCAATTAGAAATTCAATGGGCCGTGACGTTAGTGAAACAAATCCGGGAATCTTAGTTTTGGTAAAATCCTGGCTACAGCTTAACCGCCAGCGCTGTTCACAGACAGATGGACTGACAGATGGACGGACAGAGACAGACATACGAGCAAACAGACGGACGGACAGACGAACCTTTTGCCGGAAACCAATTTTGCGGTTTCAAACAAAGAATCTGACTACTAAACGTGTTAGGGAATGTAATTTAAGAAAACGAATTATCCACTTTTTCGATATCAGGAACCACAATACGATTTTTTATTCCTAATAATCGTTTTCGCTGCAGAATTACGTCACTTTCTCTATACTACTTACGTAACATGTGAAAAAGTAAAAAAGAGGAAGAATAAATATAAAGAAAAACTTTACACCGCTAACAGTAACAATAAAGACCATACAATTGACCCATCAAAAAGGTGCGGAAACATGGGCATAAACGTGAAGAGGCGTTGCCACACCCTGCAAAGCAAGATCGTGGTGCCCGGCGAGGACAGGGTCCAGACCGGAGCATCGGCCAGGCGGCGAGGCCCGGCCGCGGTGAATAATTGAACACCAATAGCGTTCGGGAGCACGGCGCTAACAGATGACGCTGCCGCAACGCCGCGCCGCGCCCCGCCTCGCCCTGCCTGTCCCGCCTCTCCGCCCCGCCCACCCCCGCCACTCCCCGCCCCGCCCCTCCCCGCCCCGCCGTGCCCCGCCCCGCCTCGCCCCGCTCCGCCCCGCCCCGCCCCGCCCCGCTCTGCCCCACCCCGCCCCGCCGCTCCACTCCGCGTCGCACCGCGTCTGCCTGCTCGCCACGCAGCAACACGCACTAGATTCGCCCGGGGCGCAGTGATAAGTGGCGTGGGTTCGAGCCCCGACAGGAGACTAATTACGGCGACAGTGGTCTGTTTTTACATCTCATTAGCATATGCGCGGAAAAATGTAATGAGTGATTGGCGTGGGCAGGTGACGGAGAGGGCAATCGCGTGGCGGGTGACGCGGTTGTCGCGTCGCGACCGGCGCTCGGGAGAGGGTAGGGGAAGGGAGGGAGGCATGAAATTGCTGGTTATCACGTGCACCGCTCTCCAGGAGGTGTGAGGGCGGGGAGTGGCACACACACTGGACGTTGGAGAGAGATTGGTGAACGAAACAATTGCAATGAGCTGAATTTGTTATTATCTGATCAAAACTCTCAATAGGCCTGCTTTTCCCTGTGTTATTTTTTCATGGTTGATTTGTTTATCTATGCACTAATTTGTGTTTCTGGTTTTCTAATATATCATTGATGGTAATCATCTGCATGTGTATCACATACACAGTTTTTAAGTAGTTATTTATAAAAATATATCATTGAAAAACTTCCATTAATTTATTTTACACAAACAAAAGACGTTGGAGGAGACGAAGGTGAGAGAAACAATTGCAATGAGCTGAACCGAATAAACGGTAGTGAGCTGAATTTGTTATCCCCTGATCAAAACTCAATTAGGCCTGATTTTCCCTGTGTTGTGTTTTTCATGGTTAATTTGATCCTCAATGCAGTGATTTGTGTTTCTGGTTTTCTCATATATCTTTGTTGGCAACCATCTGCATGAGAATCACATGTACAATTTTTAAGAAAATTCTGTCTAAAAAATATTTCATTGAATAGCTTTCATTAATTTATTTTTATCCGGAGTCTCAGTATTTACCGAAATGTTCAAAATTTAAAATTATCAATATCCTACAAAATGTTTTATGTACAAAAAATATTTTAAATGCCATGTTCATGTGCATGTAATGAAAGTTTATTAACTGTTTACATTTCTTATTAAATTGTTTGTGTAATGATTTCGACTTACTGTGTTACGTCCATTTGCTTGAAATTTAAAACATTTGTACATCATATTGGTTTTTATTTAAACGTCATATTTCTATTTACTTTATTGCTTAGAAAAGATTAAAATTTTAATAATGAAATATACAGCATAAAGTAAATTATTCTTTGAAAATATTTCACCATTCATATCCGTCGTATGATCTTTTAACACTCATGAATCTTCAGCATTTGGGATCGTTGTCATTACTTCAATTGCAAAAGGATTGTTCAATGGCTTTTCTGCGTAAAAAAATCAACTAAAATAAAGCTCTGAAGTTTCTTTAACTAATGAGAGAAACCCTTGTTCGTCAATAACGTGTTTTGACATAGAAAGTAAAAGGATTTCTTTCGAATGTGAATATGGCACGAATAATAAGATTCTGTTCCTCAGCGTTAGGGAATGTTGCGAGAGAACAACTGAAGATTCATAAGCCAGAAGATCATAGGTTTGTTTCCTAACGCTGGCATATTGTCGACACCAATTAAGTAGCCGAATCGGCCAATGCAATTGTCTGCATGTGGTATACAGCAGCCGGTTGGTCTATTCATCTTGTAAGGTTGCCAATGATCAATTCCAGACTAATGCCCAAGGAATACCTTAATAAACTAGTGGAGGTCTAACAGCACGTACTTTCTCGCATTGTTTCTCAATTTACAATTTTCGAAAATGCAGAGAGTTCAACGAAAATGAGACTTGCACTATTATTTTAATTGTTCCTTGTTCTTTCTGTGGAAAAAATAAAGAAAAACTTTGTGTGGGTTTTGAGATGATTTTTTATACAATTTGCATTAATCGCAAGCATAAATTGCGTGATATCCTGCTTGTTTTTTCAAACAATTGTACAATACCTTTTTTAAAGAGCAGATTTTGTATGAGACAAAAATTCTATCAAATTCGTACTTTTGGAACGTTACCTTTTTGCAATTTTCGAAAATACAGTGAGTTCGCCGGAAATGGGGCGAGGGCCACTTTTTTTCTCATTCTTTGATACATACGAGGTGCAAACTTTAAAAAAATGTTTGAATCCGTGTTTGACATAATAATTTGTTAAAATCTGCCTATATTTCACGCAAAATTACGTTACGCGAACGTTTCTCATATTTTCAAAAAATAGTGCATGTTATTTCAAGATGTTTATAACGAACATATTTATTTATGGAAAAACTATCTACACTATTATAATTGTAGTAAAACGCCGAAAAAAAATTGAACTTGCAGTTGTAGGTGAGTAGGCAATATTGAGTTGCAGGGCTGTAGAAAAAGAAAAATTCACAGTTATCTGGTGCATAACTTTCTCTTCTTACGAATTATCTTCGTAAGGGGAGAAAGTGATAATTCACTCAGCCAAATGGTAATAGTACTACTCGCGCAAGTTTTCTTGAACGATGACCTTCCTTCCCCCTCCATTGAGCAATAAACAGTTGAAGGCAAAAGCTCGCAGCGAGTACTGGTGACAACATTCCAAGCATTAAAACTTCGTTGGCGCAAAACAGAAACTAGTCAAAGTTAGTTGCTTTCATAGTCGAGAACTTCTGTCCAGCTTAATTACCATTATCTAAAGAAATGATTTAGGCAGATCCAGGTTCTTCAAGGGAGGCACCTAAAACTCCCATCTAGTGTCCCTGCTGTTATCTACCCAGAGCGATGTACCGCACACGTAGCAGGTATGACTGATTTTTTCAGAGGTTGGCATTACAGTAAATACTCTAGTGGCTGACTTTGAAACTAATACCCCCACTCCGCCCGCATTTCTTCAATCCATCGTTCACGAAAAGTTGCGCGAGTAGTATCTCCACCATTGCACGAAGCGCAGTGGAGTCACGGTTCTCGAAGACGCGGGCGATGTCAGTAGTCGGCAGCGCCGCCAAGGAGAGGGTAATGGCGACACGGGACACCTCAGCTGCCTTACGCTGTACAATGGGTGACTAAAGGTCAAATATGCAAAGTATTACTTCAAGATGCAACTTTTTGGGAGAATTATGAGCTAAGTTAAAGAATCAAGTATCTTTATGTGTTTGTTTTAACGTGTTTATTCTTAAAGGGAAGGAAAATGTTAATATCGTATAATTGTAATTGTTTATACTAATAAACACAATTCTTGAAAATGTTTATGTAAAATGTATATGTCAATTTGGTTGGTATATTTTATTTCTAAGGGTATTTTTATATATATATACATATTTAAGACCCACTATTCACTGTGGTGTGCAGTGAGTACAGAACTCTTGTACAACTTTGAAAATGGCAATTTAAAGGTAAAGGTAAATGTAAATAAACAACGACATGCTTAATTAGACTGTGTGAAAAGTTATGAGTAGGACAGAGATGAAATAGTTCGCCGTGTTCTACATTCTCCAAACTTCATGAACACACGTGACTACAAAAAAATTGAAAGTAAATAAATATTTGGTTGATATATTCTATTTCCAAGTTTTTTGTTTTTTTTATTTATGACCCATGTTCGCTGTGGTGTGCAGTGATCACAGAACTCGTAACAACTTTGAAAATGGCAATTCGAAGGTAATGGTAAAAATAAATAAAAAAACACACTGTTTCATTAGACTGTGAGAAAAGTTACGAGTAGTTTGCCGTTTACTACATTCTCCAAACTTCATGAACACACCTGACTACAAACAACTTGAAAGTAAATGAATATTTTGTTTTCATTATTACTCTCTCTCCCTCCCCTCTCTCTTTGTCTCGAGCACTTGCTCTTGTTCACACACACCACACACTCATACACACTCACACTCTCTGACTCATTTAATGATTCACTCACTCACTCACTCACTCACTCAGTCACTCTGAACAGTACAAAAACAGAACGAAGAAAGATGACAATTCCTTCCTCAGCGGAGCCCCCATGTACAAGAGGAAGAACGAATTCCACCATTCAGTGTTAATGGTCTTTGGCATTCTTATTAAGACCGCAACGGTGTCCGATCCAGCTACGCACCCAAAGTCACAAATCCGCCATTTCTCACGCTTGAACTTCCCAATGTTCTGAGAGACGGATGAAAATTCCGCACTACACTCGTTTGTTACGTTTGTGTTTGGCCGCACATCGTTTATAATTTCCCGCATTTGTCAATTTTAAATATTTTTTTCAAAACCAGGCACACAGTGTTTTGTCCACTGGCGATGCACTTTCGGCCCAGTGCGCTCCGTGGCTGCACGGCGCTGTGGCGCTGCGGCGGGCGCGCCGCCAGAGATTTATAGCCCGGCTTCGCGTCGCCCTGGCAACGCGCGCGCCAGCGGCCGATCGCCGCAGCCTCTGCCCGAGCGGCGCGGCGGCCGCGCTCCCTGGCCCACGCCCCCGCACTCTCTACGCCCACGCTGTCGCCACCCCCCGCTGCCACCGACGCCCACTCGGCCGCCATTGACGCTCCGTTGATTGTTAGTGATTCCGGGCGCGTCAGCAACTGAAGTCATTAGTCCCGTAAGTGAAGTGCCTGTTTTTTGCTCGGGAGGTGGTGGTGGTGGTGGTCTTCCCCTGCTGGATGGCCAGATCCGGCGCCGATCTGCCGGGATGAACGCCTACATTCTCCTAAAACATTCGAACATTCATTATAGACTTGAATAGATTTGAACCACCGGAGGCTTCCTTCATCTAACAATGGTGCCTAGAGGGACAATGGCGGAAGGTTTTGGTGTAGTTTTAATATTTGCTTCCAAAATGTTTTCTTCTTAGTCGCTGAACAGGGAATGTCAGGGCTAAATGTAAAGTTTACCCAGAAACAGTTTTTACAAAAACAATATAAAAATCATTATCTTTAGTTTTTTTCAAAATAAGCCAAAAGCCATCCATTTTGTACTAGCAGTTACACTCATCAGCAACTTACATTTTAGTGCCATTAAGTTTTTTTCTCTCCATTTAGCTTCAACGAAATTCGTCTCCGTTACTGTCCTGGCTGCCTCTCTCCCTACAGCCACACTGTCGTCACAATCGACGCTCTCGCTACCGTCACCGTACAAGTCCCCACTGACACTTCATGAGACGACCCGAAGGTTATAAGGAGAAAAGGGATGAAATCACTCACGTACCGCATTCTCACAAAAAACGCTCGAACACTCACTCACTCTAAACGGGACGCAAAAGTTCGCTAAGGCTGCCATCCTGATGCACTGCCGCTACTGCTCTCGCTGCCACCCTTATTACTGCCTCAGTGGCCATCACCGCCGGTGCCGTCGATGCAGACGACGATGCCTATGCTGTCACCGCCCCCACTGCCACCACCCTTCTTGCTTCCGTGCGTGGACCTTCGGCCAACAACCTGCTCAGTGGACACGGGGCAGTTCGTGGAGCAGTTTAAACACTTGTCCGGTTTGTTGATTATATTCGACAGTGATCCATGTTACAAAGGTTTTTTTAATACAACTTTTTCTAATTTGAATGGATTTTCACCTCGTCTACGCAGGAGCAGACACGTTATCAGACTCAACACTGAAATGAGGGCTTGATGTAAATTAGATGAATGAATCAAAATTATGTGTGTGCAATCATTTAATGACATAATATTACAATTTAGATAAGAAACAGTAAACTCGCAGCAAAGAGTATTCAAATGAGCATTATTTTACAGCGTGTTTCAGAATTCTGCAAATTAATATGACACTGAATTTACTGTTCTTGACATGAAAATCTCCTACCTTTACAAGAGAGATCATCATTATCACCATCAGAAATTAAAAAAAGTCAACGTGTTCCGGACGTTTCGGTGTATCAGAAACTCCTCGACGTGCGACAAGTCTTTCGTTAGAATTTCTTCGGACCATGCAATACGTTGCACGTCTGTTCACTTTTCACTTAGATGCTTTTTGTGTGTAGTTTCTTTAACTTATGACTTTGTACATTACTTTACTTCCCTTCCAGTGAAAGGCACACGAAATACTGATTTTCTGCTCTCAAATGTTTTAGAGTAGAAATAAAGGGTTTCACGGTTTTTCTAAATGATATTCAAGCATATCAGGCACACATTTTTGGAAACTCTCTGTCAGGTTTAGTATCAACTCACGCACTCCTCTCACAACCCAAGAAACAACAAATTACATTCTAAAATTGCCCTGCTGTTTAATAACAAATTTAAGATATACATACCCGCACTAAACTTTAGTTTTTGTGAGATATCTTGCTTATTCTTAATGCATTCGCTAGTTGTTTTTCGGTGATTTAATTTTAATCCTAAAATATGGTTTTTTGAAACCAATAAATACAAGAGAACACAAGTACTTTCAATTGCGAAAAAATAAAAAGTATTGAAAAGATTAGAAACATAATTCTTAAAGTGTAGATATTGTCAGCGAGTCATTATTGTACTGATTTTCTCGAATTTCTTTAGACAAAAGTCATGAAGGAGAGTAAATGTTTGCATTTTAAGCAATGGCTCTGAGAAATAAAATAGCATTGAAATTCCGCAATAGCGAGTGGAGAAAATGGAACTTCGCTAAGAAACTATGACGTTGATGATAACGTTTGCACACATGAACATTTGAAAACGCGATATGTTTAGGACATGGCTTAATAGAAAAGTATATTTCATTGTCATAGTTTAGAACTAATTTTCAATGCTTTGGAAGAAAATCATATCTCAATGTGTTTAATTCATAGTACATAAGAAATGTAATTAATCAATTTCAAATGGAGCACTTAACGGGTTAAAGAGATTGACATCCCTGTCTTAGAAATATGTATTATATCTTCCTTCTTGAGAAAGTAAGAAATGTTCAGACATGCTGTCAGGGTTATTTATTCCACAGTAGAATAATCCTTGTTTAATGCGTCTAATTACTCAAAGTATTAATTTTTTCATTGCGTATATACGCAGAAGGAAAGAATATTTTATTGCAGTTATTTCAGCACAGTGTAGATTTGACATTTTACTTGTAGGTTATTTATTAATCATACTTATGGTAAATATTTTGAGATATTTCCATAGCAACTGGACAATAAAACATCTTTTAATTAGGAGAAAATAGTATTACTCAATTTCTCCCAAGTATTATTGCCAAAAACCAATCTCCCACGAATATCTTATTTTAAGAAGGTATGTAAAATTTTGTTTCATTGTATATATAGGCCCAATAATATTGAATGAACAGTGGATCTCAGAAGGATAAGTAAAGGCTAATTTTCTAAGGTTACGTTGTAACGTTCTTTATTTAAAAACATTTTTTGTATTTTACAAGTGGAAACTCCATATTTAATGTGAACTTCAACAAGTTATTCGGTCAGAGAATATAATATATTTCTGACAATGGAATTGTCAATGTTATATAAAGAGTGTTCTGCCGTTGAACCATTTCAATTTAACTAATTTCATTATGATTAAGAAATCCGAAGTTAATGGAGATACAATATTAACTTCTAGATAAATGTAAATAGTGGCAATAAATATCAAGTTGAATTTATTATTATATGTTATAAATTTTCCAGAGTTAAATGACACATTATGTTTGCTTCACTTATAATTTCTTTACAATATTTACTTGTATTCCTTCACAATATTTAACAATCGTCTGAGTGTAATTCTTTTTGTAATATTATTAATGATATGTACATTATGTGACATTAATGTATAATGCAATTATTAACTCATGAAGATTATATTACATTTATTGAGGAACTGGAGTCTAAAAACGTAAATGAATCAACGCATGTCGTTAAGTGGTCAGTTCTTAATAATAATGCCTCATTATGAAAGAAAACGTTGACGTTGACATGAGAACTAATAAAATGAGCTCTCGACATTATCTTGACCAAATAATTCAGAATTATACCCACACGTGTAAATATAAAGGCTACTATTTATCGATCATGTTTAAATGTTAAAATCATGCTCATGATTATTTCAGCATGTTAATAATATATAAATTAGAAATCTAATTCAGACAGAAAAAAAACTAAGTTATCGTTAAATGTTCATATGTTATACGGTGCTGTTTTCAAGAATACTAACGTAATAGCTTAAAATTCGTAAACATTCACATTTATATTTCATATTTATAATCACGTTTATGTTCTTCTTTTCAATAATCCCATCGAAGAGGATGGTAGCCAGCTATTGCGACATCGTTACATAACGTCATTGATGACAGACAACCTCCTAGGTAAAAAAAACATTTTTCACAAGGAAACACTTTTTGATGTTACTATTGTACAGCTGGCTGAATACGTAAGGCATTCTACACTTCTATATTATAGTATTAAATATTTATTGTAATATTTTTTCTGAAAGCATCTTACGATTAACCCCCATGTGGCTCTTACCACATCCGAGTTATTCTATTATCAAGATATTTTAAAGTGGCAAAGGAGCATTTTTATTTTCTATTTTAAGCCCACAATTCCCAGTATTCTTAGAAAATTTTCTTATCAAACTAAAGAACAAGCAAATTCTGAATCGTTGATACCAAAATGTAAATTAGCAAACTCCGTCACGTGGGAGGTTGTCCATCATCAAAGATAACATGATTTTTCTTTCTTGCTACAGCTCACGCAGTGGCGAGAAAAGTACTCAAATTTCCGAAAAATTGTTCATGACCTTATATCAAACTATCTTTAAGGAACATATTTCATTAAGCAAAAACATCTCTTATCTTTTATATATTAGTTGTAGGAAGCATCGGGAAAAATTTTACTTTCAAAATTTTCAAAAAATTAGAGTTTTCAACGAAAATGAGACCTGCACCATTCTCTTAAACATCCTTCACACTATCCGACATTTAAAAAAACTTAATATAAAATTATGGAGCCGCTTTTTTGGAAAGTTATAAAACGCCCCAGGGGCTTCATGTAATTTACCCCCCCCCACAAAAAAATTAATACATCGGTTTCAAATTCAAGGGACAGCAACATCGAACACACCAGATACATTGAGGAATATCAATTTTGGAGAAAACATGTTGGCTACACGTGTTAGAGGATTTTTCCCTCTAAATTTTACAACTGGATTTATCCCCTTTTTCGTTACCAAGACCCCGTAAAAAGAGTTTTCTGCCAAAAATTGGCCGTTTTCACGTATTTGATAACTTTCTCTCTACGCCGAAGCGAGAAAGTAAAAACGGCAGAGTTTCGGCATAAAAACGCTAATTATAAGGCCCTGATCACGAATAAGCGAATAAATTCCGTTGCTAAATTTAGAAGATAAAATCTTCTAATACGTGGTGTAGCCGTAACTGATATTTTGTGGATCCTTGATACCGAAAAATCGAATGACGGCTGTCCGTCAGTTCGTCGTTCCGTCGGTCGGTCCGCTGGTCCGTCTGTTGGTGAACAATGCTACCGGCTAAACCACACGGTAGATTTCCTCCAAAATTAATATTCTCTAATCAATATGGATGCTCCTGCAGCCCCTTGAATTTGAAACCGATATTTTAATTCTGGGAGGTACTTTACATCAACCTCCAGATATTTTCAAAATATTCAAAAAAATTGCCCCAACATTTTTTATTTTTTGTTGGATAGTGTAAAGGACGTTTAAGAGAATGGTGAAGGTCTGATTTTCGTTGAAATTTCTAATTTTCCGAAAATTGCAAATATTCAAAAATTTTCAGCGTTTCTTACAATTACAATCGTAAAGATGAAGATTTTTCCCTTCATGACACCTGTTTCTTTAAAGATAGATTTTGATATAATGCCATAAACATTTTCCCGAAAATTTGAGTATTTTCTCGTAATTTTGTGTGAATGTATGGGCGAGAAATGACGTGCTGTTTTTGCACCACTACTATGGTACCGTCACGAATGGTCCGTCGGTGCACACAGTTTCGAGAGCGGCCTCCGCAGCAGCATGGCGCCAGTGAGGCGGCGAGGTGGGCGTGGCAAGGGCAGGGGCGCGGCGCCCTGTGTGCCTGCGTCGCGCATGGACCGCGGTGTCGCCTTCACCCTGGACTTCCTCACGGAGCTCGTCGGCGATCCCGGCGTGCAGAAGGTAAGGCAATGCGCGCATGTGCGTAACTGCAGGGGCATTTGACGATTTAATTATTTGTTTCCCTTTTCGTGGCCGCCAACTTCTAAGGTAATTAGACCCGTACGTGTGGTGCATGTTTTATCGTGGGAGGTGGCGATTACCTTCCTCCCGATATATGGCTTTTGATTGATTGATTGCTTTTTTCGTGTTTCCGGGCGCGTCAACTGCTTTGGTCATTAGTCCCGTTAGTGTAGCACATATTTTTTCTCGGGAGATGGCGGTGATCTCTCCCCGCTGGATGGCGAGATCGGCGCCGACCTACCGTCGGCTGGTGGGGTTTCCCCCTAACCAGGACTCTCCCACCAGCGGGCACCGCCCCAGCCGGGACAAGCTCTAAGCTCGCGACCGGTCTCCCGGAATGTGTGATAGTATAGTGCATGTTAGTGTGTGTATAAGGGGAGAGGATAGGACAAGGATGAGGAAGGAAAGTTCGCGCGCGGTCCGTGGCCCGTTTGGAAGGATACTGCTCCGGCATTCGCCTGGTGTTGATCGGAGAAATCACGGAAAACTACCGATCAGAGCAGCCGGCAGCTAGAATTCTCCTCCAGACAACGACTGAATTCGACCTAGCTGAAAAGCTAGTGTCGAAAATTCTGCCGCCGTCAGGACTCGAACCTAGGACCTCCCGGTCAGAGGCGCTGCAGTGACATCAGTTGAAGCACTGAGCCACCGCTCCCGGTCCGCTGGATGGCGAGATCCGCCTTCGAACTTCATGTCTGCTAGCTGGTTTTCCCCTACTAGATATCTCTGATCAGCGAGGCACCGGCCCAGCCGGAACGATAAGCTCCAACTGCTCTCCCAACAAGTGCGGTCGTGTAGAGCGTGTAAGTATAAGTATGTGTAAAGTAGGGAGTGAGAATAGGACAAGAATGAGGAAGGCGGTAGGATTTCCCTAGCTGGGTCGAATTCAGGCGCTGTCTGGAGGAGACGACTAGTGGCCAGCTGCTCTCATCGGTAGTTTTACACGGTTTCTCCGATCAACACCAGGCGAATGCCGAAGCAGTACCCTACCAAACGGGCACGGACTTCATGCGATCTTTCCTTCTACTTCTTCTCTTTCTTCTTCTTTTTTGTCCTATCATCATCCCTTACTTACACACACATTCACCACACTAACAAACATACCGGGAGACCACACGGGAGTTGAGGTCTTATCCCGATTGAGGCGGAGGCTTCCTTAGTCTGAGATACCTGGTTCGGGAACGCCCCGCTAGCCGACGTGTAGAACTCGTCGGACCTCGCCATCCAGAGAAAGATCTCCACCACCTCCCTCCGTAAAACATACACTTCTTATAGGACAGATGACGCGCCCGGAAACCAATCGATCAAAAATGTTAGCTCATGTGGAGTGAAATGATTTCGTTCCATCTATTAAGTTCTAATAACATTCAACCACGTACGTAAACAAATTAAATATCTGTTCGTCAAACCGAATAGAACTTTCGTCAGAAGCTGCGAGAGGGGTGAGCAACGAAGCCAACCTGGGGAATGCCCTGCTTGTTGCAGGCCACCGTGTTGTCGGTGATGCAGTACGCCCTTCGCAAGGGACTGGCGCGGCGTCGAGGTCGGGACTGGTACCAACTGCTGTTCATTGGAGGTCACGGAGAGCCTAGCGACCAGGAGAGCGAAAGCATCAAAACGTCGGGAGGGTGAGGTTAAGCGCTGTTAACCGGTGTCTGCCCCGTCAACCAACCATGTTTTTTTTTTTTTTTGCTTCACACTTGAGAAATCTTGAGACTTCACAGCGATTTATTTAACGCGGCGCCTCAAGGCCATGAACTGGACGAAGAGGGAGACACTGTCATCCAATCTGGAGTTTCGTTACGATTTAAATTTTTGGTTTGGCGTTACCGATTGGATGACAATGTGCACCTCTCCTTCTAGCTCGAGACCTTGAGGCGCCACGTTAAATAAATCAAAGTATAAACCAGTAATTGTTGGCAGATTAATCCGATTATGCAAGCTTTCCTTCTTGCCATCTCGAAGTGATGAAAGTGTGCAATTGTAATATTGAAATCGATTGCAGTAGAAGTACATGTTCATGGATGACACATCTGTGGTCGTCGTAATGGCCCTACAAACATAACACTTTTCTATACATTTAATTTTGAGTGTACGATGATTATGGGTTTCTAAATAAAAGAAGGCGAGCATGTATAAAGCTTGGCAAGAGAGAATTGATAACGCTGCCTCAGTTTAGGGCATAAGACTATCAAGCACAAAGATTGGTTACGCGGTATAACATGGCTATTGTGGCTTAGATCTATACTAATACTAGTCCATTTTAAGTTAACCGGTTGCTGATTTAAGCTTTGTGTCAGTTTATACATAGACTCCATCTTCTGGATTCTTGTTTTGCATATCTAAATCTATATCACACACGGTTATCAGAGTAAACAATAAAATGAAAAAATACATTATACAAGTAGGTGTGCTGGGAAAACTTGCCGAAGAATCACTTTTTCCCAGGAATTTCATCATTTATTAGGTAGTACATATTTATTTCACTTTCATTAGCAATAACATCGTATTGATAAATATAAAAATCAAGCTTGCATTGTATGATATCGTCGATAGTTAAAACTCTGTTCTACGTCCTGGTTTGGACATGGTTGTCAAGTATGTTCTCCCTCAAGGTTGGGCCTACATCACAGCCTTGGAGAAATTTGATTTACTTGTCTGCGATAACGTTCAAGTAATAATGCGGGCCGATATTTTCACAATCGCAGGGGCAGAATATGCACCGAAGACGCGCTTACTACTTGAGGCTGCGGCGGGTTGCGTAGAGCAGCTTCTGTACAGCGGTGCTTGAGTCAGCATAAACGCGTAAAATCATCCTCAACGGGCGTCTATTGGACAGTGGGAATGTGCGTATGTCAGTTGAACGCGCCTTCCTACTGTAGTATCACTTTATTCTTCGCACAAGTGCACGGAAAAGTTTCATCGCAATCGGACGAATGGTACGGCAGCCCCAAAATATGAACTAACATTAATTTTTATAAATTAGATTTATGGTGGGATGTGGATCACGGAATTGGTCAATGTGATCCACATCCCACAATTTATTAATGGTCGTGAATTCTACAATGGTATATTAGATTTATATGTACAAAAACATTGTTTCGAAAATTTTGGTAATCACCTCGTTTGGCTTTGCAAGGCCTCATTTCTTTAAAGAGAGAGCGATTGAATATGTTTGCCACGCAGCAAGTCCCCTGCTCAGGCGTCCCGCGCGCCCTCGATCACCAACCTCTCGGAGACCCCCGACGCAGACGCGGGGGAGCGACAGGAGCCAGCAGCGGAGGAAAAGGTACAGAGCGACACGTGCTACTCGCGCAACTTTTCTTGAACGATGGATTGAAGAAATGCGGGCTGAGAGGAGGTATTAGTTACAAAGTCGGCCACTAGAGTATTTACAGTAATGCCAACCTCGGGAAAATCACAGCTCTACGTGTGCATTTGAGTCATCGCTCTGAGTAAGCAACAGCAGGAACACTAGATAGACGTTTTAGGTGCCTCCCTTGATGGACCTGGAGCTGCCTCAACCATTTCTTTAGGTAATGGTAATAAAGCTGAACAGAAGTTCTCGATTATGAAAGCAACTAGCTTTGGCTAGCTTATGTTTCGCGCCATCAAAGTTTTAATGCTTGGAACGTCGTCATCAGTGCTCCTTGCGAGCTTTTGCCTTCAACTGTTTATTGTTCAAGGGAGGGGGAAGCAAGGTCATCGTTCAAGAAAAGTTGCGCGAGTAATACAAAGTTCAGTCCTGAACCAATTATTAGACTAAAACTTGTTTCGTGTTTTTCTGCAAATGTCTTACAAGTATTGCTTTGTGCTTGTCTATTACATTTAGTACTGGCACCAAAATGTAACTATAACTTGTAACAAGCAAGACAAGGTAAGGTACGATGTTGGAAGTTGTCGTAACTGCTTTGACAGCCTGTTTCCTTAGTGTTCAATGCCTGCCAGCGTATCAGCTATTCAAACTTGAACTCTTTTAGAGTAAACACTCCTTTTAGCATCGTGAGTATTGTAAATTGAGGAGATCTGAAGATTAGTGTTAAATATTAGTAAAAAGTTATAAATTTCATTTTGAGTCCAGTAAAGATATTTTATAATAACTTGGCCAAATTTGACATGATGAAGAAATTAAGACTGCGTGTATTAATCTTGTGACAAGAATGCCTAAAAGTCTTACAATGCTCATCAAGTACAAGGGAGTGCATACTAAATATTTTAAAAAAAACTCGTATGTTGTAAGAAACGTTTTTTGTATTTGTAATTGAATTGCAATTGAAACGCTCTTAGTCAAGTAATTTGGACAAGACTGTAGTGGAGACTGCAACTTAAATTGTATGACAAGGAATCCCCACGGTGGCGGATTTGCAAGCTGAGTAACTGAGTCAGCCGACTAATAATATACCCACCGATTAATAATAATAATAATAATAATAATAATAATAATAATAATAATAATAATAATAATAATAATAATAATAATAATAATAATGCCGGTCCCGTGCGGCAGTTGGGCGGTCCCGTTGAGGCAGCCGTCGTTTGTTCCAAGGAGGCTGCAGGTTCGAGTCCTGTGTAGGCATGGTCGTATTTGTGGTAGTCCCTTTACCCCTCATAACCATCCTATCACCTCAAAATTCATAATTTACGGCGTAACAACCTTTTCTTACCTAGGGATACAGCCGGAAAGCTGATCCCCGTCATGAGACACGGTAATCTCCCTCCAGGATGGAATGCGACTTGACCTCCGAATAGAATATGTAGCGTGATCAGTAATTATTATTACTATTATTACTATTATTATTATTATTATTACTATTATTATTATTATTATTATTATTATTATTATTGTGCTCCCTTAGACGCACGAGGACGTGGAGAACCGAGGAATGGAGACGTACATTTCGCGCCTTCGCAGCAGCTCAGTGAGCAGGAGCGACAACGGTAAGAACTCCGCCTCCGCCCCCGCCGTGGATCCCGTCGCCGCCCCCGCCCCCGCGTCCGCCCCTGACCCCGCCCGGCCCCTGACCCGCGCGCGAGCCAAGGCGAGGCGCCAGCGGAGAAGCAGAGCGTCTGCACGCTCCTAGGCACTTTTCGCACGAGGTGACGAAGGTCTCCATGAAAGTCTGCTTAGTGTCTCAAGTAAGAATCAGTGAACTATTTGGAAATGTATTTACTTCAGGGCGCTTTACTTCGTATTCTAATAGAGATCCTGTCTAGTCGGGGCCCTTTAGATATTATATGTATGTACAACAATGGAATATACAGCTATTATATGTAATTTTTAATAGATATATGAATGTAATTCCATGCACATATTAAAGAATGTATAACAATATAGTGTGTGTGTTATCTTTTAAGACATTCGATTAGGAGGAAAAGAACGGGTGTCCGACTTCGTTGCTATTTATCATTTTTTCCCGAGTTTTTTTTTACTTTCTCGTATACGTACGTACATTCAGAGTAATACACGTAGTATAGAGAAAGTTATGTAATGCTGCGGAAAATAGATTTCGAGATTTCAACGGAAATATACGTTTTGGGTTCTCTTGATGAAAAAGCGTTTTTTTTTTAAACATACGTCCGTCCGACCGTCCGTAGGATTGTCTCCATATTGAATAAATGTCTATCTGGCTCTAGTTGAAGCTTTGAAATATTGAAAAACATTCTAAAAATTTGGGGATACTTTCCATGAAGACTCTAGGACATTTTCAAAATTTTCTCTAAAACGGCTCCAAATTTTTTTCTTAAATTTCTTGTAAGAATGAAATAAGCCGACCTGGGTGGCCGAGGTGGCTAAGAGCGAGTACCGACTCAGCGCTTAGGCCCGAAGGGGCGCGGGTTCGAGTCCCGCCTTGAGCATGGCTGTTTGTCCCTTGACTTTGTGTGTGTGTGTTGTCGCGGAGCCTCGCGTTCTGCTGACCCCAGATCAGAGGAGCCCGCAAGTGTTTGTCTAGTGTATGGTCGAATATGCATCCCTTCGGGACGTTGTGACCGTCCGTTTTCTTAACTGCTTCGAAAACGTGTCACATGAAACCTAAGAGAGAGCGAGAGAGATGAGCAGTTTGAACGCGCGCCAACGCGGAAGAATACGAAAGAATGCTAACTGAAAATTAGGTCAATAGAGATTGCCACAATAGATCGTGCGAGACCGGTAGTCAGACGAAAGAAAATGTTCTTTCTGAGGTTAGCAGCTGAACTGGGCAGACGTAATGACAACGACACGCCAGGATTCATATTGCAGCGGACTTCAGATAGGCATCTTTTATAAAACTCTTCAGGAAGATAAGAAGAGGTAAATATCCCATTATAAATTGATTTGAACGTAATCTTGAGAGAAAGATAATAAGAGACGTTGTGAATTTATAATAGGAGAATGAAGGGAGAGGAGGTTTTGAACATGTGGCAGTAAATTAATAGTTGCATTCATTTCTTCTTTCCAGTTTTATTATTTGCTCTCTTAAATTTTGTGCTCGTATAAAAGAGGTTGATCTCTGGATTTAATTCAACATTCTGAATATCCAGTTGATTATTAAGTCATAATTGGAAGTCAATTAAAATTTATATGAGAGTACGAAAGAATATAAACCTTGTACGAGACGGAGAACGCGTTTCTGGTGGGCAACTGTGTTCTCAACCCGAAGCTCCGACGCTCCAAGGCCACCAACACCGAGGAAAGGGTAGAAGAAAGCACAGCTGATTTCCCGACGCGGCCAAGAAGAATAAAAGTAAGGTCGTGCCAAATGAACTGTTTTTATATTGAAAGGAGTAATTCATTTTAAACAGAAAGCTTATTCTGAATTCTTTACGTAGAAAGAGGGGAGAGTAACATATTTGCTATGCTTAAAGATAAAGAAAGTAAAAGTACATTTGTTTCCTATTTCTAGCACGTGAGGACAGAATCAATCTTTTCTTTTAAAAGGATTCGAAAACGTAAAATTGTAAATTAGTGAATAAGAGTCTGTGTAAGAGACGAATTACAATATTAATTATTCTCTGAATTTTTAGAGAGAGAGAGAGTATTTCATTTTAAAGCAGTGTTAGTTCAGAGTTACTAGCTTTGATTTTCAATTTGTTTTCTTTTGTATAAAGTAATATTTTTAACGATTCTCAGCATTGCTGAAAGTGTGTGTTTATTGAAAAATTGTGTTATAAATGAGAGTAAGAAGTTGTGTATCGAGTCATTAGTGTGTGTTGGGTTTCTTTTCTTCCAGCCAGTCATAATTATTCTGTATTTGATTTTTTGAGTGTCATTTCATGTAATTGTCACATCAGCAATATTTCTAGAATATACTAAAATAAGTGAAAAGTGATTCTAACTCGAGTTTTAGTAATTTGCATCCAATCCAAAACGTTCTTCACGACCCTGACCCCCCCTATTCTTCTTCTTTTTTATTATTTGTGTCCACACTGGGACGTCTTACTGAGCTAGCTGACCATCCGGCGAATTGTCTTCGCCACCCCCAAGACGTCTCAGGTCGGGTGCTGGCCTTACGGCTTGAAACCGACGCGTGGGTCGCGACGTAAAGAGCAACCAGATGTCGGCTGGATAAAAGCCCTAGGGAAAAAAATAATGAAATAAATTACACTTATAAAGGTGGCATATGTCCGGTTTTTCACTGTGAACTCTGAATTTTGGAAAATTGCGAAATAATGATTTTTTTGGCGTCTTCTTACAACTTCAAAATTAAAGATAGAGATTTTTGCTTTAAAATAAATTTGTTGATCATAATTATTTCAATAAGGTCATGTGCATTCTTCTTTTTTTTAATTTTAGTTGTTTTCGCACAATATTGCATTTAATATGTGATTAAAAAATCAAAAACCCAATTTTCTCAAAAATGGCTCCAAATTTTTTCTTCAAATTTTTTCCAACGGGTTTCCAATTTTTTCCAACTATTGCACTGTTTATTATGTAGTAAAGATAATTTTGATGTATCCTTTTGTTTTTGAAAAAATTACACAATTGTAATTTCTTTACACTCTTTCAAGCCGTTAATACGCGCATTTTCTGCAATTTATAAACACTATTGCATTTGTGAATGGAAGTGCTTCAAATGATTTCAACTGAAGTTTGACTAAAACTCAAAATATTTTAGTGAAAAAGTCCTTCAAATTTAATTAAATGACGTTTTATCTGTCTTTAATATTCTTAAAGTAATATTTCGGTTCTACAATTAGGAAACCGAAAAATCGAGAAAATGTCAAAAAAGTGCATTTGGACGGCGATAGATAGCAGCTACCAAGAGGATGGGGCAAAGATCGTAAAACCAGTCCACACGAAGGAAATTAGAAAACTTTATTACGAGAAAGTCTGTGCCATACTGTTGCACCACTAGTCTTTTTTTCTGAAAACTAAAATTAAGGAAACAATACAACAATAAGAAAATCCGGTATGTAAAGATAAATTAGTTCTACAATGATTTCTACTTTCACAATATGTAAACAGAATTTGCACGAGCCACTGTCTCATATTGGTCAACAAAGACAGATCACACCGTCAGAAAATTTTGCAATTCACTTCATGTCACGACCAGGTTCCAAATCTGTGCTTCAATTCTCTTTAGCGTGAGTTTTAAGGCAAAGTAGGGTCTTCATATGTAGCTGGGGTCGTAGGCGTTCACATTCTCAAACGATTGGGGGGAATAACTGAATTTCTGGGCTCTTTCTCACATCAAACATTTTTACCTTCTCGCCTTACGAAGTGCTTCGTAAGAAGTTAATTATGAAATCGTGCGCCGGTAAACGGCGAATTTTCACCAGAAAAACTCTTAATGCCTGGCTCTAGTATTGTGTGGATAAGTAAGTGGATAAATTCTGTCCCTGAATTTAGAAAAAAATTGTCTAACACGTGGTGTATCCAGAATCCATCTTTTGTTGGTTTTTGTTTTTTACATATGACACATTTTACTGGTAAAATACAAGGAAAACGAAATTATAACTGTAAAGATTCTATTAATGAATACTACTATTCAACTATTGGCAGGGTTGTCAAATCGTTTGGAGAGTTTTTTCCCACAATATTCTGAATCTATTCCGCACTGTGTCAGCTTAAAAAGAGGGAAAATTATATTTACCCCGACAGTGACTCAACCCGATCTAGCTGTCTAGCTAGTGTCGAAGCCGAGATCAAGTAATCGGCGACAAAGAAGCACGCAAGAAGGGATGAATCTGTAGGTTCCACCAGAACAGAATAAGCGACACCACGACCAACACGGAGACTAGGTGTGCGGGTGAATGTACAGACGGTAGCAGTCGAGATCATTGATTATTGATTCCGGGCGCGTCAACAGCTAAAGGTATTAGTCCCGTAAGTGTAGTGATTGATTTTATCGCGGAAGGTAGCGATGATCTTCCCCCGCTGGATGCCATGATCCAACGCCAAACTACGTCGACTTGCGGGGATTTTCCCCAATCACATATCTCTCACGAGTGTGGCACCACCCCAGGCGGGACAGACTGGTTTTCCAACAAGTGTAGAAGTGTAGTGAATGTGAGTATACGAGTGTGTAACTAAGGGATGTGGCAAGGACAAGAAAGAGGAAGGAAAGATCAGCCCGAGGCCCGTCTCTTAGGGTTCTGCTCCGGCATTCGCCTGGAGATGATCAGAGAAACCACGGAAATCACTGATCAGAGCAGGCGATCACATTATTCTCCAAACAGCGGCTGAGCCTGACCTAGCTGTCTAGCTAGTGTCGAAGCAGAGATCAAGGAACCGGCGACATAGCAGTAAGCAAGAAGCGATAAATCCGTAGGTTCAACCAGAACCGAACAAGCAACGCCACGAGCTACACGGAGAGTAGCTGCGCGGGTGAATGTACAGACGGCAGCAGCGGAGCGTGTGGGCGACGAGGGGGGCCGTAATGGGGGCGAAAGCGCCGCCGGAGGGTGTCATCCGAGGCGACAGCGGCGCGAGTTGCCTGCGCCGGGCAGAGCGGGTGCGAGGTGTCGCCAGAATTTAATTAAGCGGGGGAGGGACTGAGCGACCGGGTACGTGGGCAGGAATTGCGCTTTGCGCGGCACGGGCTGAGACCGCGCCCAGACAGCGCTTCAGACGGCGACAACTAGACTGCCTCAAGACAACGCGACGGCATCCACTGGTTTGTGGCAGACTGAACAAGGAATGAATTCAACTAGTGGCCTGAAGCAGCAAAACCGCAGAAAATGGTTTTCCAGACAGTGGCACACACACTGCTCAAGAACGACAAATAAAATACCCTCGTATATCACTGCGATAAACTATGAAACGAGTGGATAAAGAGGGGTATAATTGCATGAGTGGTATGTTCAAGAAACCGAGCGACTAAACGAGCGAGGTTTCCTGTATACCACGAGTCCAATTATACTCCTTTACCCACGTGTTACGTTCAATATTTTTTCGTTTCCATTTAAGAATAATTTAAATTGTGAGAAATTAAATTACATCTTTACCTTTCGAACTATGCATTTAATGACGTCGTATCGATTCTGAAAAGGATATATTTTAGTGGGCCTTGCATTGTGTTTGTTTGCAAGAAATATTAGCATATGGAACGTACTTAACACATCGCAGATAAAATATTAGAAGCTGACAAAGTCATAAAAACATTACTTCCCACTAAAAGTAGACAGGTATGAGAGAGACTACAACATGTATAAATATTGGGAAGAAAAACAACACTAGTCACTTTGGGCACAGTTCACCTGTAGCGTACTTTTTAGAACGGGTAAACAACCGACGTTTACATTTTTGTAACCGTCCGGTGTAGCGTCGCCTGGTCCGGCGCCGGTGCGTCGGGCCGCTTCGGGGAAACCCGCGTTAAGCCGGATGTGGATGGGGGTGGAGAGCGGCGGCGCCACGCCGCGCCGGTTGGAAAAGCCCTTAGGAATCCCGGCTGGAATTTCCTTGAAAAAGGACGCGCGCGGAGGCGAGTTTAAGAGATGTCGGTTGCAGCTCTGGAAAGGCTGGCCAGCGAGCCGTATGACGCCCGCTGCTTGTAGGGTGGGGGCGAGCCGGCGGATATTTAAGGCCGCGCCGACAGGCGCCTCGCGGGATACGCTGGGTGTCGAAAGACGAGAGGTATCTCCAGTGCTATCATTGCACGTGATCTTGGGTCGAAGATCGGTTTGGCGACAAGCCATGTAACTGGTGTAGTTACGGGACTCTATGTCCGACAGCTTCGCACCTCGCGTTGCTTTTTGCTGCTTCCGAAGCAGTGGTTCTGGGCGAAGGCCTAGGGACGGTCGCGGGGTTTCGCGGCTAAGAGAACTGAAAGGTTGCCAAGGGGTTAGATTTTTGTATTATAATCTTTGTACATTAATTGTAAATATTCTGTAAATATATTGTATATATCAATCAGAACAGTCGTCTGTGGTTTTCATCCTAGTACGTCACACCGGCCAGGACAGGAGGCAGGGCGTGCCAGTGGCACCTTACTCGTCAGAGTGCTAGCAACAGAAATTATGTTAGTAGCACAAGCTGCAGCTTGTAAAAAGTAAATTGCGTACTCAGCACAATCATAACAGATGCTGGAAGTGTTGTGGCCTTCACTTGTTTCCAACAGATCTGCTTGCTACCAACATAAATGCAACTTTTAATACGAGGCTCTGACTTAGCTAAGTACGGAGAGACTTTTCTGGCGCACTGTACTACGTAACAGAGACGGCTCTAGAATGAGAGCTACAGAACCACCACGTACTCTACTTCTCTGAAATAATGTTTTTTGCTCGAGAAAGACAGCTTCTCTATTTTTGGACGACACACAGTCTGTGTTCACTCTTCTAGCGATTAATTTGCGAACCCAATCGGGCACGCGGCGTTCTTGCAGGCATCCGTGAGCAGCAATTTGAAGCTCCTTAACATTTAGCTTTGCTAACAATCTCATTTATTGGGCGGGGCTTCGTCGCCCATAAGACACCAAATGAACTGTGCTCGAAGCAGCTCTAAGATTCCGAGGAACCCCGAATGATTCAAGAGAAGTGCCGAACCGCATGACGCAACTGACCTTCCAACCTGCATCACGCAATTCTAGGGCCGCCGGCTTTGCTTACCTCAGTGGCAAAAGTCGGGAAGTCGGGTTGTGTGCAGAAAGAATGTGTCACGGGTTTTTTATAGCTTTCTGGAGCTCCGGCGGGATATCGGATGTCGTTTTGTGTCTTCTTAGAAATGTCTCAGGTGGGGGGGGGGTCAATTTCTGAGGGAGGGGTGCGTAAAATTATTAACAGAGGGACACAGGAAATTTAGTTCGTTCGGCGAGGAGAGCTTCAGATATCTGCTTGGCTTGAAAAATTAGAATGATTTCTAAAGAGTTTCTCTACTAGAATTTATTTTTTATTTCAAGAATTTTAATGTCTGAGTCTGGGTGGAAGGTGTGTGGCCTGTGTTTATAAGATGTGTAGCAATATGCGATCTGATTGTATTATGTTTCTATTCAAGTAAATGTTCTTTAACTCTGGCATTGAAGCTTCTGTCCGTCTGGCCTATGTATTTTGCTTCGCAATTCTGGCAGTGGAGTTCATGAACTCCTGACTTCGTCTGAGTGGGGTGGTGTTGCGAGGTGAGAGTAGGTGTTTGAGGGAATCCTGTGTGGTAATGGAAACGTGAAAAATGTATTTTCTAATAATGTGAGCTACCTTGAATGATATTTTTTCAAAGAACGGAATAGAAATAAATTTTGATGGTTTCTGGGTGAGTCGTGTGTACGTTTCCAGTTTTCTACTTTCACGAATACTTACGTATATTCGGATTAATGTACGTAGTATTGAGAAAGTTATGTAATGCTGCGGAAAATCTATTTCTAGATTTCAACGGATATACACGTTTTGGAGTCCCCTGACACTGAATTTTTTTTTCTTTTTGAAACGTCCGTCAGTCTGTCCACCTGTCTGTTGGTCTATCTGTCGCTATCTGTCTGTCTCTTAAAAACAGATCTAAATTTTTCAATGAAAATTGATATTTAGGACGAGATTTTAACCTTCTTTTCTTAATATTCTATTCCTTAACATTCTTAAAGTAATATGTTGTGGGTAATAGTGTAATAAGAAGTTGAAAATAGGTGGCAGCTGGCAAAAGGACAGGGCAAGACCGTAAAGCCTGTTCCACACCCAAGAATTTAGAAAACTTTATTAGGAGAAAGTCTATGCCATTTTTAACACCACTAGTTATTATATAATTTGCGACTTAGTATCTTGTCAACGAGAGTGGTACTGTATCCATTAGTGGTAGCTATGTAGTTACGGTTATGGTGTATGTTTCTTTTTGAATATTGTCTTGTGGTAAGGGAAGGCTGACAAGTCTGTGAATCATGGTATAAAAGCAATGTGAATCATGGCGAGGTGCGCAAAACGGCTAAATTTGTTCTTTTCCTCTTTATGTAATATTATTTGCTATTGGTTTTAATTATTAGTAGTATCCTCCCTTTTTGTGTATTTTGCAATTTCATAATGTGTATTTTCATTATTTGTATTTCATATTTTGGAATTGAAATTGCTATTGGTCTGTAACTATTATAATATTAAATTATCCATTATTTATCTATATTAATGTTCCCCATTGCATTTCACATTTCATAATTTTATTTGCTATTGGTCTGTAATAATTATAATTTCAAATTTATCTATAGTTTATATTAATCCCCCACTTTGTCTTATTTTGTATTTACTTGCTATTTTATTTGTTTTATTTTGTTTATATTTGTAGCCTGATGATAATGGCAAAGCCGTCGAAAGTCGGCTGTTTAAATAAAAATATAAGTTGATGGAAAAGACATTTAATTCTTCAGTAATTATGGCAACAATACTACATCAGAATTTCCATAATTGAATAATCAAGCTCAGTTATCACTTGTTGGGACAAACGTAGACTCACAACTTGATTCTCTTTATTTCTCAAATATTCAGAAACACAATGAAAATATCAGCAAAACAGGAATGTTTTTTTAGAAAATAATAAATTGTATTAAGTTTTCTGGAGCGTTTGACCCCATACAACAAAATTTAATTGAAGTATACATACCCCATACAACAAAGTTTAATTGATGTTATTTACTCACGAGCCACCACTGCTAGATAATTACACACATTTTGTCCTTGGTGAGTGTCATGCTTTCTTATGTCCTCCTTGTTGCTGAAAGGTGCATGTTGTTGCCCTTTTGCCGCTGCTTATACCCATTTCTCTTTCTCCTCTCTCTTCTCTCTCTCCCTCTCCTTTTCTCTCTTCCCTCACTATCTTCTTCACTCTCTGTCCCTAACTCGCTCTTACCCTCTCTCCCTCCCTCTTTCTCCCGTTCTCTCTCCCTCACTCTCTCTCCTCACTGTCTCTCACCCTCCCTCACTCTCTCTCCCCTTTCCCCTCTCCCTCCCTCTCTTTCCCCTTCTCCCTCTCTCTCCCTCTCTTTCCCCTTCTCCCCCTCTTTCTTACACTCTCTTTCTCCCTCTCTCTCCTTTTCTACCTCCCTTTCTCCCTCTGACTCTCTCCCCCTCTCTCGCTCTTTTCCCACGGCGTCGTCATCGTTGTCTCCACCATTCCGCCGCCCGCGCCGGGCAGCGCTTGCGCTCGCGAGCGGCGATTGAGCGTCGGTGGCGTCGCGACGGCGGGGGGCGCCGAGGGGGGCGCTCTTATTGAGGCGCGGGCGCCTAATGACGGGGCGTCGCTCGCCTGAGTTCATCCGCGCCCGGGCGACGCCCCTTCGCAGCCCATGGGCCCCCTCCGGGCAGCCCCCTCTCCGCAATGACTCCGCACTGTAACGAACTATTGTTCTGCTCCAATGTCTTTGCAAATTGTTTCTGTTGGTCCTAGAACCTGAGAATCCAATGATATGTTGAGAGTTAGAGAGTATTCATTGCGAGGAAATTAATGTCCTTGAGGTTTTATTTTTCCTGATGGTGAGTGGGTTGACGAGTAGATGATAAAACAGAAACAACAAGAAGTGAGGAATGACAGAATACTCACCAAATTAGATATATGGAACTTAGGATATAGAATCTGAAAGTGATGTTCGTTTTGCTCAAAGAAGTAAGAATTTTTGTCTAACTTTAAAAATGTGTGTGCTTGTTTTGTGCAGAGATAGTTTAACGTACTGTCTTAAGTCGACGCAATCTCTAGCCATTATACGCTGGCCCTGGTGAGACCACCTTCCATTTTCCTGTATGGCAAATAGTGCTCAGATCGTCAAGGTAGACATAATGTTCGAAGCTGAAAAAAATGACCTCATTAGTCAACACTAACATGTTTCCATTCTTGAGCTTACATTACAAAGATTTTCATTAGTTACTTCTTTGTCACTCTCCACTTTTTATTCATTTATGTGTCTAAGTAATCAAAATGAGGAATAATGTGATGACTAGTTATCGAGTTATGAAATGACAAAATGAGAGGAAGGATACGACTCATCCTGCCACAATGTGTTTAATTCTCCAATTACCATTGGTAGACAAATTTCCCAGAAGAGACATGTGAAAATAAATCATAATCTAAATATAAAGGAGTATGTGAAGAGAATTTAATTATTCACTTTTCAGAAGATGAAAGGAGTCATGTGAATATTCTCTCAGGCCATAATTAGTAAAATCGTAGAGGAGGGCGAAAGAATGGTGACCTGAGGTAATATGACTTTTGCGGGTTATATGCATAAGAAATAATTTCAGGTATGGATAAAATTTTAAACTTAGAATCAAGCAACAGAGAGTGCACCGATAGTCGCATAATCCTGCTTGCGTGCGATATATTTGGCGGGGTCGGCTTATGCATGTTTCTTAAGACAATTGCGTGAACTACGTTAAATGAAACAAATTGTATTACATTCTTAGAATTTCAATGGGACCACAGAGAGACAAATCGGTTTGGTTGCCTCTTCACACCGGCATACGTTTTACCTACATGTAATATTCCTTTCTCACAAGACATACTCATCACCAATTGGTAGTGAAATAAACACATACAATGACCAACGGAACGTGCTCTCAGCAGGGAACTCTGACTTACACCATTGTGCTGCCCAGCACTTTCGACGATTCTGCTTCGGCTCTCCGCGTAGTGATGCTGTTAAGCGGCTACTACGAAAGTTAGTTAATGCCTTATTTCACGTGGCGAGACTCGAGCCCACAGACCGCTCTTTCGTTTGACCATGCAAATTCCGGTATGCTCCTTTCACCACCTAGCGGAGAAGGTATTATTCGGGCGACAAAACAGGAGATTTTGAATTTAGCTCAATAGCTTCTCTTAGATTTGAGGATCTTTAGCATGCCACAAATCTACAACATGGGACAGTCGTCTTTACTTATCCTCCAAAGAAAGGCGTATAAAGGACTTTTTCGCCCTTAAAAATCAACGGCTTTGATCGGTTTGGAACCCGAAAATATCCGATAAGCTAACCGTAATACCACCAAACCCGCAAAAAAGTTAGACTTACGACACTGCCTGATGAAGCAATTGAGAACCTACAATGCCGGGGACGTTTAGCAGTGTACATGCCGAAATAGTGAATAGTAAATCACCAGCAATTAATTTTTATGTTTAAAAATGTACATTAATAAAGTTACAAAGCAATACAAATACGATGATGATGTAAGATCGTGAATCCCATCAACGTAAGCTCTTGACACAATTACCGTAAGTCAGCTTCTCAATTTGAGGATAATCGGAGACTAGTGAATAGTATACTGAATTTTGTCGATTCACATATGTTCCGAAGAATCTAACGAATATGTCGGTCAAAAGTCAGTACACTGCACTATTAAAAATATTTTATCATTGTTGTAAATTTTCTTACGAATGAAACTTCTTGTTTATCATATATAGACAAAACATAAACTAAAAATATATAAACGGTTGTAATTGTCATAAAACATTCAATTCATAATATTCAATTCATCAATTCGTAATATTGTTTTCAATCAAACATTCAATTCGTAATATTGTTTTCAATTTCCAAAACATTCACAACATTCCTCATTCCACAAACAATCTTAATATCCACACATATTTGAAAGCTATTCATTTTAAAACAATGATAGACATAAGAACTATTCAAGGAATCTGATATTATGTTTCGCTTGAAACAGATATTACCAAATTCGCGAACCTTCTGTACATTCATTACTTGAATGCGATTTGCCTGCTGCACCCTAGGGCTAAGTAAAGTGTCCCTGGAGTCCAATAATCCTGTGAAACTAGTAAGATTGCCTCTACTCCTTTGTCACTTCCCCTTCCCTCAGAGTACACATCCTGTGATTGGCCCGGTAAGCGATGACGCAGCCAATATCCCGGGTCTCCGCCGCGCCTGACAGGCGCCTTGTTGATTAGAATGTCTCAAGATTGAAGGAGGGTGACAAGAGAGGCGACTCTCTTTATCTCGTTCCCTGCTGCATTACGGCTTAACGAAGGCCACGTGGTGTACGTCTTCATGGGGAGTCTTCCAGGCCCGTAATCATCCACCCCACCTCGTAAATATGGAACAAATTTGTCTTAGCATCGATAAGCGAAGTTCAGCGTTGCCCATCTACAGAATATCGATACGATCGACCTTTCGGAAGGAGTGAATTACTGACGAATCATCTTTATGAATATAAGAGCTAATGTGACGTACGGTAGAGTATACCAAGCTAGAAAGTGCGCAAGCGACCCCCGGACGTCAAATAATTCAAAGACTCTATGAGAAAACTAGTCAATTGGCTTTGGCTTCATTCCAACGCTAAATACAACTCATATGTCACTTCCTTCGACATAGCTTCTTATTACAATTTCCTAAATGCTATTGTTCGTCTGTGGACAATTTGTCGCTTCTAAAAATTGTAAATGATAAGATAAAATGAGAAGAATTAATAAAGTGAAGAAGATAAAACAAAGTCGGAAACAAGAAGAATATGAAAACGAAAAAAACGCGAGGAGTATGTAAAAAGAAACAATCTTAGAAGAAAAGACAATTATATCAAGAGCAATAGGAAAGTAAGAAAAAATGGAAGAACATAGGAACATCAGAAAAGTAATGAAAAACGTACGAAGGTATGGGCAGAGAGAGCATAAATTCAGTGCGAAGGAGAGAGAAATAGGGAAAGAGGGAGATAAAAAGAGAGAAGAATGGGCGGGGAGAAATTAATCGGCGTGGAAAACCGTGTAAAGCAGAGGCGGGCACACAGTGAGAGGTCGCTAGGGCCAATGGGGGAGGTAGAGGGGCAAATTGACGCCGCTCTACGCAATTTACGCAGCTCTAGTATTTTAATTAAGAGCGGGGCAGGGCGGGTGCGGGGAGGGGGCGACGGACAGTGTTTGGCGACCGGCGCGGGCGACCTCATCGATCGGGCAGGCGGCAGGAGACACGGGGGCGAGTGGAGGGGGGTGGGCGGTGGAGAAGCTAGGGTAACTACCCAAGGTCTTCTCTGATTAGGATAATTTATTTTATTCACAAGGTTAAAAAAATGCTTCCTAATTGTATTAATATGTAGAGTACTTCGTCTTCTTCTGCAGCTGAGTTAGGTCAGAGCCTGCTCCTTCTCAGCGACTCTGACCTGGAGGTCCTAGTGTTCTAATCCTGACGTGGGCAAATTTTCAACACTAGTTAGGTCGAATTAAAACCCGATCTGGAGGAGAATTCTAGCAGCCTTTTACTAAAATACAAGCTAGATACAAGGCTAATGCTGGACCATTATCCTAACAAACTGACCACAGACCATTCGCCATATTTCTTTCCTCCTCCTTGGCCCATTCTCTCTCCTTTCACAGACACACTTACAAGCACTACACAACCACACATGTCGGAAGAGCAGTCGGGAGTCTAGAGTTTGGCTCAGTTTGGCGGTACCTCCCTGAGGGGAGATACCTGGTGGAGATACCTGGACCGACTTGTGGGTCGGCGCCGGATCTTCCCATCCAGCGGGGACTATTGACCATAGCAGTTGACGTGACCGGAAACCTCAATGAATCAATTATTTATCTTCTGTGAGTGTTACTAGTTAAGAACTTTCTTGAGTTCTTCAAATGAAGGCGCAGAAAATGTCACCCTTAAAATTCAAATATCCGTTGCAAACTCAGAAGGCCACAAGTTCCTTTAATTCGGTTGAGGAACATAAATTTTGGATAAAATCGACTGAACGGTGATGGCGCTTGCTTTGCTTGATCAGAGACAGACGTTTTGTCGTAAATTGATTTTTTTGTGACAAGGACTCACAAAACAAGGATTAGGACTACACAACGTTTTAAGGGAAATAATTTACTACATACAGGAATAAGATTTATTCTCATTTTTCGTTACCAGGGTCTGATAGTAAGAGTTCTTGTCAGAAACACCAATTTTCGGCGCACGATTACAATAGCCTCTCTTATTACCACGTAAGTCGAGAAGTAAATACACCTCAAGAAACAAATCTTCTATATTTACTTCTAAATTGGTAGCGCTATCGACTTCGAACATGATATCAACGGTGTAAATCGATGTTTTGTTTCGCTAAGGCAGAAGGAGGTGTGGGCCGTTCCAGCGCGGAGATAGAGCACGGGGTAGCAATCAGCAGCGTCCTGTTACCGATTATCTTCCCTCCCCCGCTCCGCCGCCAACTGGCTGTCACCGCGACGGCTTCCCTTCCTCCGCCGGAGGGAGACGGAGAACGGGCGAGTAAACAAGCGACGCGCTGCTCCGTCGCGTGGGGGCGCCGCGCCGGGGGGGACGCGCGGTTGGGGCGAAGAAGCTGCCGGCTGCCTCACTCAGCGCCCCGTTGCGCCTTGGAACCGCCTGCCTCCAATCCTCTCTCTCTCTCTTAGCCTCCACCCCCAGCCCTTTCCCCGGTCTCCGCTCCAGACCCTTTCCTGCAGCTCCCAATCCCAGCTCCCTTGATCTCATATGCCAATCCCAGCACTTCTCGCATCCCCCAGTCCCAGGACCCTTCATCCCAGCTCCAGGCCCCAGTCCTTTCCTGCAGTCCCCATCCCTAGCACCGTTGAACCTAGATTCTGATCCCAACCAGTTCCCGCAGCTCCCGATCCCAGCATTTTCTCCCAGTCTCCGCGCCAACCCTCTCGATCTCAGCTGTCGACCCCAGTTTTTCCCACAGTTCCCAATCCCAGCCACCATTATCTCAGCCCCTCATCCCAACCAGTTCCAGCAGCTCCCAACCCCAGCCTCGTTGATCGTAGTTTCCGACTCCAGCCTTTTGTCCTAGTCTCCGCACCAGCCCTCTCGCGCCCAGCTGCCGATCTCAGACTTCCCCGCAGCCCCCAAACCCAGAACTCTTGATCCCAGCTCCCAAACCCAGCCCTATCCTGTAGACCCTAACCCCAGGACCCTTGAACCTAATTTCCGATCCCAACAACTTCCCGCAGCGCTCAACCCCAGCCTCGTTGATCGTAGCTCCCGATTCCAACCTTTTCTCCCAGTCTCCGCGCCAACCCTTTCGATCTCAGCTGCCGATCCGAGGTTTTTTCCACAGTTCCCAATCCCAGCCACCTTCATCTCAGTCCCCCCATCCCAACCAGTTCCTGCAACTCCCAACCCTAACCTCGCTTGTCCCAGATCCCGATACTACCCCTTTTTCGCTGCCCCTAACCCCTTTCTCGTCGCTTGTGTCTCTAGTCCTTTTCCCTCTACCTCCATCCCCGGCCCCTTGATCGCATCTCCCGATTCCAACTTTCCCGCAGTCACCAACCCCAGTCCTCTTGATAGCAGCTCCCGATCCCAGGTCACACATCATCTCCTTTGGTACCAGCTCGCGAAATCAGCTCATCCCCTCATCCCTAACCCGAGTCTCGTTGATTCCAGCGTCCTCCATAAGTCCCAAACCCCAACCCACGACCAAACCTCTACCCCAATCCTCACCCACAGCCCTTCTCTCTTTACTTCCGTTCAACAGCACTCTATTACCTGCATCTACCCTTAATTTTATACTCCTCCGACTCCCCAACTCAGTCTTTTGCGCTCGTGTGCTCATTCTCACGTACTGCACTGCACTATCAGCATTTCGCTATTAACAATTCTTCAGTTATTTTATTCGAACACAATTGTGTTCACTTGAGTATTTTCAGTCTCTATCGTTTGTTTAAATATCTGTTGAGGTAATGTCTTTCTGAGACTCATGTATTATTTATTTCATTCTTCAATACTGCTATATCAAGCCTAAAAACTAGTACTTTGTATCTAATCACTAAGTCCATCAGTTACACATTATCAAGCATTGTGAATTACGATGTTGTTGGATTATGATGTGTCATTCATTATCTGCGGAGTGTCGCCCTCTACTACGGGATCACAATGTGTATAAGATTCAATAATGAAAACGTAGGAATGAATACAGTAAGTAAATAAACACAAATTTGCGGATGTTCTTCCTCACGATGCTCCACTGTAGAGTATCTGCTCCCTGCAGCTTATTATTTGCGATCGCAGGAGCGCTCCCGGTGTCTCCCAAGGCTCCGTCATGGGTCAACCCCTGGGCGTCTCCCCTCGCTGCGCTCGTTGCCCCCGCTCAGCCCCTTGCGCCCGAAGGCCTGTCTCTCTCGCTCCTCTCTTTCTCCCCGCAACACGCGCTCACGGCCCATCAGCACTCCAGTGAAACCGAGAACGAATTACAGGGTACAAGGATGAGGGTGTTGGTGTCGCCCAACGGGGATTTGCTTTATATTTGCGAACTTTGCGTGAAAAAGTTGGCGCATTTGTAGGAAATACGAAACAACGAATATGAATCAATTATTTAAAATAATAATAATATGTTAATTAAAGAAGCGTGACTGCTGTATAAACCGCGAACATCTGCGTTGACTTTTCCACCGAGCGCGCCTACTTGAATCCCGCAAGCTCCTCGCCCATTTCTTTCAGAATAACGTTGGCAACAGGTGTTCATTTAGTTTAGTTTAGTTCAAACCTTATTTCACGTAGCGAGACTTGGGCTATCAAGCCCACTCTTCCTTGTGACCACGCAACTTCCGTTACGCTCCTTTCACCATCTAGTGGAGAAAGAAGGTATTACTTCGGCGACGAAAAAGGCAATTTCAAATTACCTCAGAGGCTTGTTTTAGGCTTGAGGATATTTTACATGCAGTAAATCTACAACATGGAACGTCCGACTTTACAGTCCCTCCGAAGGAAGTCGTACGAAGGACTTTTTTCGCCCTTAAAAATCCAAGCTTCGACCAGTTTTGAATCCGTTTCAGACGAATTTAACAGCCCGATACGCCAACTGTTATAGAATCAAAGCCACAAACGAATTTAGTTCTTACAAAGGTGTACGGGTACAGTGTTTCATTGGATGCGTAGGAAAATATAGCTAGGTTAATTAAATGTATTAAAGAATTTTAAGCCCTTATAGATTTTACAAAATTGTGCGTGACCGTGTTGGGTTTTACAAAATAGAGAGTACTGCGGCCTAAAAAATACATCGCATTCATGAGACTTCATGAAAAACGGATGCTGATGGGTTAAATTATTTTTTCTACTCCCATTGTATAATTCTGTCATTTGATGTCTCCAACCCGTTGCATAATGATACTCATTACAATATACATTTAATTACGAAACATATTCTTGACCAATCACAGAGATGCTTACAAACCAAGTACAAGTACAAAGAGTACCAAAACTTGATTACTCTTTGAGAATCGTTCTAGTAAATGTTTAGTTCGATTGTGTACATTAAAATTACATTTAATGCTATATTTTGTTTATTAGTTTTAATTTATTTTATTATCAGTAATTTGTAAGTGTAATATTATATAAAATAAATTGGAAAGTAATTTCTCTTCCTATTCCTAAGTCCTATTTGACAAGCGCAATGGTATTGATAGAGGGAACATTTGAATTACGTTAAGATCAGAACGCAAGTTATTGTGTGTTATATGTTGCTGCCGTGTGTTTGTCTTTTAAGACTGGCCAATTCTTTCGTTTGAAATGTCTAGTGAATCAGAGGAGGAGTTGGAACCTTTAGAAATAAGAGAAAAAGCGAAAATGGTGATCTCGAAATTATTGTAAGAGCAACTTTTATATTCTCTCGCGATAGTAAACCAAAGCCACCTGCGGCAGGTAGGGTAGCCTCCGCTAGGTGGCCATGCATGAATTCTGCATGTCCATTGCCACGAAACGATTCAATGTAAAAGTTTAACTTAAAAAACTCATAGAAAAAGTACCGGATGAAACTCGATGTAATGGGTATTAATACACTCGTGTGAAGTTTACGATACTCGCTCGTACTTCGCTCGTATCGTAATATCACACTCGTGTATTAATACCCATTATTACATTATCGTTTCATAATGTACTATTCTATCTCCTATACAAACAGAAATTAACACATCAGCTAGTTATGATTTAAACATAAGTTGTTGTTTTTTCATTTCATCCACTTACTTTACTTCTAACAATTTTACTGGTTTATTTTTCTAAAACACTAATTCAAATAATGACTTGTATAATGAAGTGATATCTCATGTTTTTGTTATTACTCCACAACTTAATTGTTCTTTGATTCACTCCAGTGGAGGCTCGTGCTTAGGTTGCACGTTTCCACAAACGCCAGAAAATGAAAAAGATTTCATAATATCTTAGGAATAATCATTTTCCTTTTAAAACATTTCATACCCAAGACATTGCAGCAATATAGATGTAAATGATATCATTTTGAAACCAAAGATCATCCAACTGGCAGTCTCTCCTGTGTCTGGTGCCTCTCCAGGAATTGCACCACGCTCTTGGCGTTTGGCTGAATTAATGGGTTTAATCTTTGGTTTTACTACTTTACTCTTTGGTCCTTCGATTTAATACGGGGAATGCCTATTGGTGGCGCAACTAGCCTAGTGGCGCTATTTAGCGCTGCGCGACGACGGACGGAATCTCAGGGGAGTACCCATATTCTGTCTTCGTCTGACTCACTGCAACGTAGTTTTATAGTTTTCGCTTGTTATTGAAAGTAAACAAGTTCAGTCAATCATTGGCGATATTCAATGCATTGTTTATGATATTTGGAGACTATTTTCATTTTATATTGTTTGTTGATTTAAAACGTACATTTGATGAATTCTTTGTGTAAAAGTGGCCGTTCTGGATGGATGTCCCTTAATGTCTAGCGGAAGACAGTGTGGCTGCAGCTGGCCACGGTTTGCGAACGTTCATATGAATACGAATGTGTGTCGAAGTCTTTCATTATTGCCAAATATAGCAGGGTAGTGAAGTTTTCGAAAATAAATAATTTTATTTGTGTGAAACATGTCGAAACAACAGTGCTTGTTGCAATTTGCTGGAGTCGAATTTAACTACTCAGTGGAAATCACAGCTCGAACCACGTGCGCGGGAGGTGTATACATGCGGACACCATGCATAAAAGTATGAAAGTAGTGTTTCGATATAGACTTTTCTTAACTTAGTTTTAATTTATTTAAATTGCTTACACTTTTATTTTATATTCGTATTTTCAATTTTGAAAATTACATTTTCGTCATTTGATGGAGGTTCAACCACCAGTCTGTTGGGGCACCAGCTGCCACTGATTCACTCACCAATTAACAGTTTACTCTCAATTTCTCTTGATTTCATATCCCGTTTCTCCTAGAAGAGATTGTCTCGTGATTCCACATAAGTCACCTTTTCGCTGATTTACACACAATATTTCCTTAATCTCCAGCTCGTACGTCGCACACTTGCGACCCTCACGGAACCTTTATCGCCGCTCAGAGCTGCTCCTCCGTTCTAAGATCGAACTCCTCCCCGAAGATCAAAGTTACGAAAATCCTCCAAGTCGCGCATCGACCACCGTCTCGATCCACAGACTATTCACTTTTCCATTCACTTCAATTTCGTCACACCAATTTTCCCACGCAGATATTACACTGTTCGAAACGTGCGAGCATTTTTCATTGCGGCGCATTCTCAACATTTCAACCACCATTCATGCGTGAAATTACATTATTCAAAATTATTGTTCCTTGCAGTACAACTTCTCTTTTTATTAAATTTGATTATTCTCCCCAAAATGTAATAAGTCCACGATTTCTGATCTGCCCACTTTTATAATTTTTCAATTGTTCGTCTCTCGTGCTGCCTCAGTACTTTCTGATTCTACATCCAACGACTAACAGGAAGAAAATTGTCTTTCACCGCCTGGTGCTATTATGGCATCTCGAGTTTCACTTCCATTTAGAGGCTGCTCTGTTTGCTCGTCTATCTGAATTCGCTAGATTTCGTTGACTTTGCATCCGTAGTTCGGCGCCCGGCCCTGTGACACCGCTGGCGCGTTTTGCTATGATTTTTCTATCATACTCGATATTGAGCACAAACGAATAGGCGCTTCACATACTCCGAAAGAGATTTATGAATGTGAAACTCGTTGAAACAATTGAGGCATGCTAAAATACTGGTGTTCTACTTAAGAATATATTTTGAACGCTAAAATCCATTTAGAATTATATTGTTTTAGATGTAAATTTCAGTATCATAACCTCCTTGGTAATTGAGATTTTCCACATCTTACGTAATGGCATATTCAGATACGAAGTAATTCAAAATTTGATTGCGGGTCCGCAACGTCGATTTTCTTTTACCCACGATTTTGCCATTTCTGCAAAAAGAAATTTGTAACTTATCATAATTTACAAGTTATCAAAAAATGTCGTTCTGGCTTTTCCAAGAATCGTACAATAGAAAATATAAATTAAATCTATTGACAACATGAAGATGGCAACAGTTTATTGCTGCACGATATTGTGCGCATGAACGAGGTAGAGTCACAGTTTAGAGGTCTAGCTCAAATAAGTGTGAATGGGATTATATAATGCGTTGCGAATTCACAGCACTAATTGCTGCGTTGCGCATTCGCATTGTCTGCGTTGCGCATTCACAGCACTAATTGCGTCACTTAGCTATTGCACTAGGGTCATCACTTTAGTACAAGAAAAGCTCCCCCTAGGTAGCGGCCGATGTGATTACCTCTAATAGTACGTATCGAAAGTTATCACAGACAGACAAATGCATACAAGTTCGCAAAAACACATTTTACACACAACTTATCGTATTCTGGCGCATCTCAAAGACCGGAAGGCATTTTCGAACCACCTCTACACTAAACATCTCAGGGTATTCTACGCATCGTCCGTATCGAGACACTCTTTTACCAGAGTACTTCCCCCACCACCTCCTCAGCTGCTCTCCCCTCCCTTCCGTCTCCGCCATCCCTCTCTTAGCGCAGCCGCCACCGTCGCCCCATAATGGCCATGTGTTGCACGGCGGCCGGTGACAAATGAAAGCGCGGCCGCGCTCCGACATAGGATGAAATACAATGGCGCCGTGCGGCCGCCAGATTTAGAGGCCGCGGCCGGCGCTGTAAATCAGCGGTGAAATATTTTGCCACAGCGCGCGCGCATCCTTCCTCTCCTTCGGCCTCCGTCAGAGCGCGCGCAACGCCGCACGGACCCCGCCCCCCGCATATGGCCGCAGATGCGACCGCGGGCTCAGGGGGAGCACCGTTGGGTTGTGTACGAAAAGGGTTCGATCGTCTTGCTTTCCAGTCTCCATGGCACCAGACAGCGTTGGTGCTGGAACATTAACTTACGTCTTTTCGTTTCGGTTCTGATGATTTGTAACATTCATTTCTGAGTTCAGTATGAGGAAGCCGTAATACTCATTTCTGAGCTTACGCTACGAACTCACAGAACGCTGACAAGCCGACGCGACGCCTGCATCCGCTGCCGATAAGCAGTGCTGCTCGTCCAGCAATGGCGGACACATAGCATGCCGATGCGATAGTGTCGGGGTCTAGCGGTTCTTCTTAGTACTTCACACCCAAGCGTGTGTACGAGAAACGAAAAGAGAGCGGACTGCCACCATGCATTTACCGAAGTGACATCAAGAAGAAAACGTACTATTTTTATGAAAAACAGGAAATCCAAATATGTAGCCACAGAATAGGAGTGCTACTGAATATGCTTTTGGAACATTGTACTCAAAATAGAAAAAATTAACCCAAAGGATATAGGCTGACGTTATTTTATGAAAATTATAAAGTGCATGGGTTTTTTACAAATCACTATTATTGATAAATAAGGATTTGATAGCCCTCCCAATAAGGCAATTTCTGCTGCATAACTGTTTCTATACAATTAGAGACTATACTGAGCATCCCAAGAAAAGTAACATTAATTTTAACAATGATACATAATGCATTATTGACCATTTGGACTGTATAAATGTGTATAAACAACCTGTAACAAGTATTGTACTGTAGCCTCCGGGTCAATGACCTCCATCTCGATCAGGGTTTTCGTCGTTTCCCTGATCCATTGAGCAAATGCTGAGGTGACCCTTTGTTTTGCTTTTGGGCATAAATGTAACTTCATTATCTGTGCACGTCTTCTAGAATTCATTGGGATATATAGTAATTCAAATTATCCTTTCCATGTTGTTGCGGCAGGAAGTATTATTCCTTGACGAAGGACACCATGGATAAGAGCCCAAAATGTATGGCTTATTTATCCTTGAAAATAGATTTTATTACACGAGTTGTTTTTTTAATTTTCTAAATTCATGTAGTATATGACTTAGTGTAGGAATCACATAATTTTGAAAATGTGCACAGAATTCACTTCTCCCCGTAGCACGTCATACGCAGTTTCAACTGTTTTTTCACGTAAAATAAATAAATAAATAAATATATAAATAAAATTGGATTCAGATAACGTATCAAGGCAATGTATTGAACGACCGACCAATACATCAATTTTGCGAAATATTTTTCTTTAATTTATGTACAATCATTCAATTGTGTACACTCACATAAATCGGTAAATGCTGGTGAAAACGTATTTTCGTTTAGTTTCTATCGATTTGATTCATTAAAGTTTCACTCAATGTAACTTTGAACATTACTTAAAGATATTTCAGATTGTGTAGAGGTTTACTTTTCATAATCGCCGAAATTTTTTACCTGCACTTTTCCACATTTGTTCTCGTGTCGTTTGTCCCTTTATCCCCACAGCGGGCCTCACAAACACATTCTAAATCAAGAAAGTTCTGCATCAATTTTGAATCCCGCGCAATGCGGGCACTGCCCTTCGCGAATTGTTGCGGAGCGGACTGCGAGCTCAGCCAGAGCTTTGTTATATACGAAAAGTGTTGAATCAGCATACTTTCCTCCTCGGTATGAAAGGCCTTACGGAGCATTAACTCCTTTTGATTATTTTGTTTGTGTTCGGACGCGTGAACTGCTGTGGTTATTATACCCGTAAGTGTAGTGCATGTTATGTTGGAGGCGCCGAGATGTGGCGGTGTTCCTCTCCTGCTGAAAAAAACAGATCCGGCGCCGACTTACACGTCGGCACGACCTGCACGTCGTCCCTCGCGGCATATCGCTACGCGGGCCACCGCCCCAGCCGGGATAGGTTCTTAACTTCCGGCATATGTGGTGGTATAGTGAATGTAAGTTTAAAGACATCGTGTCCTATATAATTTCAGTATTATAAGTACGTTTTGCGGCTCTAAAACACCACCGATCTTTATAAATGAAGTCTCTAAAGAAAGATAATTTCACGGAGACGTGACGAATTGCACTTTGAGTTTAAAAATATGAAGGATTTGTTGAAAAAACGCTTTAAATATTCATATCAAATGCAACCCGAAACGCTCAGGTGCATTTTTTTTAATCGATATCGTTAAATAACTCGTTAACGAAGTTGTTTGAGGGCCCTAAAAACTGAAATTTTGAGGCCGAAGGAGTCAAAGAAACGTTTCTCATACGGAAATCTACAGGATGAGATCTTCCTGAACATTTTATTACAGTTTTGCCTGTAGAATCTTCAACTGTAAGTGAAATTACGCTAATTACTTCATATTCTATGCGATTTAATTACAAGAGTGTACATCTCTGTTCGGTAATAACATTAAATAAGAATAGTTTGTATTGACAAGGGTGTATTTTATTGTTATCAAGTCTCTTTCTCCCAACAAGTGTCGGAGGATAATGTAGCGTCACGGTGGCGGCCGTGGGTGGGAGGAGGAGTGGAAGTATCGCATACCTGCGGGCATGAATAGCTGGCGCCCCGGCTTTGGGATACATTTGGACAAAGGGGACGCCAGCTTGACCGGGAAGGTCACGTGGTAGACACGAGCCTCCCTCCTACACCTAGAACAGTCACGTGACGGCTGCACTCTGGTATAAAATCGAGTCGACGAGCTCAGATGGGGGTTTTATTCTGGAAACCTCGCGCGATGCGCAAAACTTTACGCCCAGGCTGGAGCGTGTCGTGCCTAGTGCACGGGTGACGAGGTCACGGTAGCGGCGCGGGAGTAGCGTCAGAAGAGGCGGGGCCTCCCTATCTATGTGGGGTATCCACAGGGAAATACAAGTGTGTAGGTTCGGAGCAGAAGTTGGTTATTGTACATACATGTATATAAACTTGTACATACTTGTAAATGTCTGTGTGTTTTTCTCCATGACGCCACAATAAGAAGGTTTTGAAGAAAAAGATATATTACAAGCTGAATATGGAAATGGAGAAATAAAGAAGAGGTTGGGTTTAACATGCAAGAATTCTCGCACGGATACGCATGTTTTTGTACATAAGGGGAGAGGAGGGAACGAAAATTATGAAGGAAAGGAAGCGCCGGAATCGAGACTCGTAACTCCGGCGTTCGCATTTGGAGAAACCGGGGAGAAACTACCAATCAGAGCAATCCACCACTAGAATTCTCCTCGAGACAGAGGAAGAATTCGACCTAGCTATGTAGATACTAGTAATGAAAAGCGTGTTTGGAACCCGGAGGTTCTCGTCAGATACAATTCAGTGGCAATAATTGTTGCTCTAAGCCATCTCAGCCGATTTGACTTATTTTTCTTCATTTTTATTCTTACATTCTTTCTATTCTTAATATCTTAGATTCAAAATCCTAGGTAGTTTCAGTTGGAACTTCCAGATGGCGTTTGAGCTGACGTTGGCAAACTTCGTGAATTGGTCTGCGGTAGAAGTGTCATTGAAACGAAGCAATGCAACTTGACAACGGCATTTGCAGTTACTTTGATTTTCATTTGCAGTTTCATGTAGTAGTAATAGTGTAACCTTACAAATAATGTGAGAAAGTATGTGTTGTAGCATTACCAGTTCAGATTCACTATCAAGAACCATCAGAATGTGTATTCCAACTACAATACGTTTTAGAGGAAGTCATTTACTGCCTGTACAAGAATACCACTTACCTATTTTTTGTTATCAGGGCTAAATAAAACTATTTTTATGTGAAAAAATTGCCAATTTTCATCGCAGCATTACAATACTTAATATTTACAACATAAGTACCTAGTATGGCGAGAATGTACAAGGTAAGTTTTCTCAATGAAAAATATTAGGTAAGTATTTTGACTTTGTATACACAGTTCATATTTCATACTACTCTTTAGGCGTATTGTAATAAAAACAAAACACAATTTTTGTTAGAGTAAACTTTCCTAATTTCGAATTCACACTATAACTTTAGGGCGCTTTTTCTCCATTTTGTTAAAATGCCATCTGAATTTTGTTCTGAGCCCCTCTTATTTCACTCATGGATTCTTCGACTCATGACTGAAGGAATCTCTCTCATCACTCTCTCGATCACCCTTCTGATCGAATTTTGAAGACAAATAATGAAAATCAATAATATGTTAAAATTAAAAAATAGAATAACGAATGGGCTAAAACATCGTCTGAATGAATAATGAATGATCAAGCCAAAGATAAAGGAAAAAATGAAGTGACAGTAGAAACGATAAGGAAAACATAACTATACAGTAATACATGAAAACGTTAGCATAGCAATATAGAAACCGAGAGAGTTGGCTCAGGGTATTAACTGATGTCATTGCAGTGCCTCTGACCGGAGGTTCTAGGAGCGAATCCCCACTCGAATCTAGGTGGTGTCGGGGTTTTTCGACACTAGGGAGCAAGGTGGAATTCAGTCGCTGTCTGGAGGAGAAATCTACCGGCCAGCTGCTCTGATCGGGAGTTTTCCAAGATTTCTCCAATCAACACATCAGGCGAATGCCGGAGCAGAACCCTACCAAACGGGCCACGGACCGCGCGCGATCTTTCCTTTCCCTTCCTTCTCCTATCCTCACCCCTACTTGCACACACTTATCTTACGCGCACTACACTACCACACATGTTGGGAGGTTAGAGCTTGTCCCGGCTGGGGCAGTGCTCTGCTGGTGGGAGATCCCTGGTTGAGGAAACCCCCCAAATCGACAGGTAGGTTGGTGCTGGATCCCACAATCCAACGAAGGTTACCGCAACATTCCGAGATAAAAACATGCACTACAATTACGGGTCTAATGACCTTCGCAGTTGCCGCGCCTGGAATCACTAATCAATCAATCAATCAATCAATCAAAGCACCATAGAAAGTATCAGGCAGCAGTTCAATTAGCATCTGATGAAGATCGCGCTAAAAGAACATGTCTGGAAGGGTGGACGACCGATTGCCTTACCCCTCCTTCTCCTTCCCCCATCGTCAGCGTTCCCCTCCTCACTCCCCCCCTCCCGCCTCACCTCGCCCTCGCGCGCCGGTCTCAGTTGTCGTCGCCGCGCCACGCCCCCGCCCCATCACCCCAACTCATTATCCGACGCGCGGCCTCCCCCGAGGAAAAGGGTACATTTAATCCCACAGCGGGCACACAGTGGGCCAATTCACACTTAAATCGCTCTCGGGAATTTAATGTGATTTCCAGTTATGCATTTAGAGCAAGACAAAGCGTAAGTGAATTAGGGAAGTTTTTATTTTCGTAAGCTTGAAATTCTTTAGACATCCGCTCTTATTACGTTTAAAACGTATGTAATATGGGATATATAAATTTTCTTGGTGATCATTAAAAATTAAGTCAATTCAACGATCACTTGAAGTTATTACAACTCTTATTTTCATACCACGGAAATGGAATGGAATGATAACCGAAACACGTGAAAATACGCTTATCCAATTCGGTTGATAAGTGGCTTTTTCACCACCGGGGTAGGCAGTGTGAAGAGGTATGTTAAGGGGTGTTCCTCCCACAGCAGCATGTCGGGATTGGAGGAAATGGACGCAAAAGAAAGGGAATGTTGAGAGCTGTCCGTGGCTTACTGCCGAGGAGGCGGTGCGATGCGGTGGCGATGGGAAGCTTGTGTGGGAGGTGGCGGTGATCTTCCCCGCTGGATGTGTGTGTAAGTAAGGGGTGATAATAGAACAAGAAAGAGAACAGAAAGATCGCTCGCGGTTCTTGGCCCGTTTGTTAGGGAACTGCCCCGGCATTCGCCTGGTGATGATCGGATAAAAACACGGAAAATTACTAACCAGAGCAGCCGGCTGCTAGAATTGTCCTCCAGAAAGCAGCTGAATTCGTCCCGTCTATAGTGCGATGTTTCTAACCGTGCGTCTGATAGATATCAACTGTTGACGGTTGCATCCAATCGGGAGCTTATATGTCACTACAGAGACGTCACTGTGGTGACGTTCAAGCTCCTGATTGGATGAAACCATTCACAGCTGATATTTGCCAGACGCACCGTGAGAAAAATCGCCCTATAGAGTCGAAAATCCTACCACTGTCGGGATTCAAACCCTAGAAACTCCCGGTCAGAGGCATTGCCGTGACATCAATTGATACTCTGAGCAGCGTAAGAGGGTACGCACTTGCCCAGAATCGAATTCGCAATTGTTGAGAGCACTTTACATTAAATCCTCACAGTTGGTTGGTTTTTCATGAATCCGGGCGCGTCAACGGCTTTGGTCATTAGTCCCGTTAGTGTATTGCATGTTTTTTTTCTCGGGAGATGGCGATGATCTTCCCCCGCGGGAGATGGCGATATCCGGCGCCGACTTACCGTCGGCTAGTGGGTTTTTTTCCGCAACCAGGACTCTCCCACCAGCAGGGCACCGCCCCAGCCGGGACAAGCTCGAAGCTCCTGACCGGTCTCCCGGAATATGTGGTAGTGTAGTGCATGTTGATGTAAGTGTGTGTGTATGGGGAGAGGATAGGACAAGGGTAGGATAGGACAAAGAAGAGGAAGGACAGATTGCGCGCGGTCCGTGGCCCGTTTGATAGGGTATTGCTCCGGCATTCGCCTGGTGTTGATCGGAGAAACAACGGAAAACTACCGATCAGAGCAGCCGACTGCTAGAATTCTCTAGACAGCGACTGAATTCGACCTAGCTGAAAAGCTAGTGTCGAAAATCCTGCCGCCGGCAGGACTCGAACCTAGGACCTCCAGGTCAGAGGCGCTGCAGTGACATCAGTTGATGCACTGAACTACCGCTCCCGGTTTAAATCCTCACGTGGCCGTTACAATATTCTACCGGTGTGGTGAGTATGTGTATGTATTATAGAAATCAAGGAATAAAATAGAGAATGGTCGTCAAATGCTGTTAATATGGACTATTAATATTTGTTTTGCACAACATAGACCTGAGCAAATCGTAAGATCGACGTCGGCGTTATCAAACAACAAAATAATTTCGTCAAAATGCAAGTTCGATATTTGACCTTTTTTTTTATTATTTTTGCTTGTGTTTCGGCCCAGTGTTTGGCTACCCTTCTCACCGTGCTCTCCCCTCCCTCTGGCACCGCCCCCACCCCAAGCGACACATCGCGTCGCCTCACTTAAAACTGTCGCCCTCGCTTGTACAGCGCGCCGGCGCGGCGTCGGCGGCGGTAGTGATTATAGGTGTAATTCGGATATGTTAATTACAACGAGAAAGCGTTTTTCTAAGTTTTGTTAATTACCCGCGGGTTGTATCGTAAATTTAAATGTAATTTCTTGCGCTAGGTGTTTATTTTCATTATTGTCTGCATTTGCAGGCGTTTTCGAGTTGCTACAGCAGAAGAAAGGCTATTGTGGGCTTTAATTATTCGCAAACGGAGAAAAGAAGAAGATGCAATAAATCTGACTAAAAGATAATCTGCAGGGGTGCCAGAGGTAGAAGACACAAGGGAGAGTTTTCTCAACTTTCATTTCGAACACATCTCGAGCTACGAAAGTTGTATAATAAGGATTTTCGTTTTAGAAGAAACAGTTATACAATAACAAATGCAATTAGACATTTATTGCATCAATGATAACAAAAACGCTTACATTACAATTTTTAAATAATATATTGATAAAATTAACATAAATTGGGAAATTTTCCTTTTGTAACAGAACACTTAGATATTGGAACAGTTAACCCGCAGCAATTTTCAAAGTTTTTCCTCTTAATTGTCCGAAGTTTTAGATATAAGTTAGAACAAGATGAGAATAATAGATATTAAATGAGTAAGTGCTGTGAAGTATTGTTATTTAACTGCCACCGGGTCATACCCAATTGCAGTTAAAATAAATATGTATAAATAACAACTTTGTGCTATTTTACCACTCATATTTAAAATTGCATTTTAAGAGGAATTACAACAATATAACTTCCGAGGTCCAGAAAATACCACGCAGTCTTGATATTTACAAAAGTCTGTTATTACATAAAGCAACTAGAGGACTAAAAAGGAGTGAAAATTATTACAATTGTCTTTTGAGAAATATCATTATAATTTTTTTTCCATCCCCGCGCATGCAATACATGATCATTACTGTGGGAGAAATCAAGCAACTACAATGGCTAAAAGCAAATATAGAGTATTATATAATTTTATCACAACAATAAAAGGTAGATTTCATTAAACCAATAATGTTGTGTTTGTTAAAATGTATGTTAAATGAATTGTAATGCCATGATCTATATCAATAATAATAACAATAATAATAATAATAACAACAACAACAACAACAACAACAATTGTAGATCTCCCTCCAATATCCACCATGGCCATGACCTTCTGCGTATGTGGGTTGCACGTGACTACTATTCATGGCCGTCCCAGCACCTCCCTCGTGGGAGTTGGATACATGAGTAACATACTCCGAAAGACAGCAATACAAAAGTGAACTACGGACGGCTTTTGTTTCTGTGGACGGAACTTACGGTCGGAAATTTATTGTTTCTTAGTTGTAATGACAATTAAGGCCAAAACGGGGAATCATCGGCCCTACCTCCAGGGATTACCCTTCTCGAAATAGATTCTTATTTTGGGTTCAATTGGCATTACAACTAAACTAGTGGTGCTATAGACAGCACATACTTTCTCCCTTTATTTCTAATTTTTTCAATTTTCAAAAATTCAGAGAATTCAACGAAAATGAGGCCCATGCCATTCTTTTAAGTGTCCCTTCTTCTGTCCATGAAAAAATCAAAGAAAATAATTTAAGCGGTTTTTGGACAAATAATTATTTAAAGAAATAGCATACATTTTAAAAACACAAATCACGCGAAACCTCGTTTCTTAATTGTTCATGACCTTTTTTGAAGAGCTGAATTTTTACAACAGACTTTGTCACAAGCAAATCTTCTTGTTTCTTCAAATATCTTCAATTTTGTAGATTTGATATGTTAAAATTTTAGGACTAGCACCGTACTTTTCACCGTTCCTTGATACATTCGAAGAGAAAATTTAAAGAAAAAAGCACATCCTTTTTAAGATCTGTCTTTAAAGATCAGGAGAAAATATTTATCTTCAATATTATAGTCGCAAGAAGACGCCCCCAAAAAATTGCGCTTTTGCAATTTCCGAAAAATCAGGGATATCAACGAGCATGCACCTTTCTTTTAAGCGTCCTTTACGCTTATGAATTTAATGTCTATATTTATAACTTGTGTATTCACTAAAATAGAGAATACCAGAAATACTTTGAAAAATGAATGTAAAGTACTGAGGCCTCTTGCAATTGTTACATCTTGCACACAGTACGTAGTAGTAAATAGAGCTTGCACAGTACAGTAGCCATGTGTCATTTCTCCCTCTCTTAAGTTGTGCCTTTCGATTACTTGAAAATTTGCGTGATTCTTCGGGAGAACTTTCACGTAGCCACTCTCTCGTCCCTTCGTCTACTGAATAAAAGCTCAATTCTTATCTCTCACGCAAATCCATTCGCGTACAACGACGTATGTAAATCAGTGCTCGTCCGTTCACCCCGTCATAGAAGTCGCAGCTCCACCAGCAAACCCTGAGGGTGAGCGAGATGTAGAACAACCAACGCCATCTGGCAGCGTCTCTACGAACCCGGTGGCGGGCATAGAAAGGCGAGTGGCGGCGCGCCGCGAGCGATCGCATCTGCAGAGAAACGCGGTGTTAAAAGTTGCATGCGACCATTGGAAGCAATAAAACGTGACCTCCGAGGCTGCGCCCCCGGGTCGCAAGTGAAGCAGCTACGCAGAGGGCCTCAGCTTCTGTGGATGCGCCTCGCAACGAATGGTACTCTCAAATCCATCGTAATGATGCAATATTTCTGGAATTTGCGACGAAGTGCAAACTATGTTAACATGGATAATAGTTTTTGTTTGAAGCCAAATATTTTCTCTACCCTTTCCTCTACTTGTATGTTTCATGATCGAAAAAACGGTAATTCAAAACATTTTAAATTTACAAAAATAACATTATTTATCTCAATGACACGTTTTTGTTGGATTATAATATTTAATTCTACAATGCGAAAATTTACGGTACATCTAGGATTTTAAAACAGCAATAAATATTGTTTCGCATCAAAATTCAACAATAGTATTGTTTAAAATAAATTGTTTATTGAAATTTACCCTTTATTTCACCTACCATAAATTTATTTTGTTTAAGTAATTTTGTAATGTAAATCTGGGAATAAAAACGTGTCCTTATAGATGATTTATGTTACATTTTTGACACACGTTTCATTAAAACAAAGTAATTTCTGTGTTGATTTGTAGAAATGTTCGCATTCAGTAATTCAGAAATATAGACCATACGATTCTGTTGTATCATTTAATAAATGTGTAGAAGTTTTCAGTAGTCAGAAGTCATTTCTTTCGAAGTTTAAATTTGCTAACAAAGAAGATGGTTACGACTTTGTACAAAAATGTGTTTGAATACTTATTGTATTTCCACTTTAATTAATAAATCACTGGCAAAGTTTGTAGTAGAAGTGTATTTTGTCAAAAAAATGCATTATGCTTACGAGAAAGTAGGATATAATTTTTGTCAGGTAATAATCTTGTAGAAAAAAAATTGGGGAGAGAACATGAAAAAAAATTGTTTTATTTTACAATAAATTCTACAGTCCAAAATTTTCCGTTGTTCGGCATGGAATTACTTTATTTTCGTAAATATATTAAAAAATGGTACATTTTCAACAGTAGGAACTTTTATAGAAAGATATATTAGTTCATTTCGATAAGTAGCTGAGTTGACTCAGAGGCAGCATTGCCAATGTGTCTGCATCGTCTCAGATCGGCAGCTTCTAGAGTTCAAATCCCGGGGATAGCGTCATTTTGATACTAGTTAGCAAAGATGAATTAAGCCACTGACCAGAGAAGAATTCTAGAGGTCGGCTGCTCTGATTGGTAGATTTCCTTTATTTCTCGCATCAATACCAGGCAAATGCCGAAGCAATACCTTAATAAATGCGTCATGAATTGCGCGCGATATTTCTTTCTTTTCCTTCGTCCCTTTCTTACGCACAATTACTTACATGCAGTACACTAAACACATGCTGGGAGACCAGTCAGGAGCTTAGATCTTGCTCGGCTGGGACAATGCCTCCCTAGCAAAGATGCGGATGATAACCCTGGTACCTGTAGGTTGGCGCTGTTTCTCACTATCTTGCGAATGAAGAACACCGTTACTTTACGGGACATAATAACCATACGGAACAAATTACCATAGCAGTTCAGGCGCCGGGAAATTATCAATCAATGCACCTTAATATTAATATTCGATTTTCAGCACGTTCCATTGGCCATAACTGTACCTCTTTTCCGAACAATCATTTTCTTCATTTAAGGACAGCGTTAACAGCGGTTCTACTCACAAAACACGATTCTTGATAAAAATAAGAAAACATTGATTTTTTTATCTTATTTTTTATTTGAGCGCTGTTTACCTGTAATAATGCCGTTTATTAAGATGAGGTAAAATTATTATTTCTCCTGGAAAAATCAACATTTGAAATGCTGTCCACAAATATCGCATTTTTCTAGCAAATCGTCAAAATGTCCATCAGTTGACCCGTCTGGAATCACCAAAACCGAGAATTGCTTACCTTTTTATGTATTATAAAGATTCATTTAAGTCCACAATACCTAGGCACCTTCTAAACAAAAGTATAGAGCAGGTACAGACTAAAACCGTAAATTATTGACACTTTAAACGTTTCAGAGATTACTGCACTTGTGGCCTCTGAACAGAGGGTTGGATACAGAACTCAAGGCAGAGAACGAGTGCAGTAGAAGGCAGTCATTCTTAGGCGAAAAGAAACTGGTTCAATAACTCTTTCTTTTAAATTCACAGTGAAACTTCATGAAAAAGTCTTGTTAATTTATTTATAATTTTGTAAAATCTGTAGTAAATACCATTAAAGTTGTTAAAATTATTTGGGTAAGCAGTACTTTCCTTGCCTCTAAGAACTACTTGCCCTTGTGAGTAACCGTACCATTTTCAAATCCTACTGAGAGCTTCCAAAAGAAGCCAGAACAAATAATCACTTTTTCAACTTTTTCAACTTATTTTCTAATTTTATTGCATATACACATACATATGTAGTAAATATGAAATCAATATTACTGTATACATCAAACAAAAAACATCAATTAAATTGTACATAAAAATGAGATGTCGTTAGTAACAAATTAAAAATGTATTTTAATAAAGATTTTTAATATTTATTAACTTAAATGACGCTGACACTCTTTTTCGCCAACAACAAGCTTGTTGGGAAAGTAATAACTGCTGCTTCTGAGGTTTCTCCGATGAGCACCATGCGAATGCCGGAGCAATACCATAACAAACGGGACACGGACCGTGCGCGATCTTTCTTTCTTCTTCCTTCTCCTATCCTCACCCCTTACACACACACAAACATGCACTACACTACCACACATGCCGGAAGACCGGTCGGTAGCTTAGAGCTTGTCCCAGCTTGGGCGGTGCCCTGATGGTGGAAGATACCTGGTTGAGGGAATCCCGCTAGCCGACGGTAGGTCTGCGCCCGATCTTGCCATCTCCCATCGAAAGATCACCATCACCTCCCGATAAAAAGCATGCACTGCACTTAGGGGCCTAATGACGTCAGCAGTTGACGTGCTCGGAATCACTAACAACCAACCAACCAACCAACCAACCAACTGCTGCTTTTTATAAATTTTCTTCTGAAAAAAGAAACCTCACACAGATATTTAGAGCCAGCTGAATATTAATTTTAATTTTAGAACATCCCGAATCAAAATTGAGTATAAGTTTTCAGGGACAACAGATAAAATATTTTCAGAGCTTTAATACAGTTTTCAAAAAATTGATGATTAGTAGATTTTATTGCATTTAGTAGAATTGTAAATATAGGAAAATTAAATAATGTTAGTTAAATAATTAGGAAATGTGAATGGATATTAAACAGTTTTTGTGAGACTTATACTACTAGACTTATACTTAGACTATACTTATACTATGAAGAGAGAGTTTTATTTGGTATTTGATATTTTATCTGCAGGACAGGAAAGATTGTAATTATTTTATTTTGAGGGGATAATGTGAATATTATTAAGGAAGAAATAATTGATATAAAATTCTTTCTGAATATTACAACATTCTATTAGCTGTTATATCCGAATTTCGTAGACAAAAAGACCAATCTACGTCCTAAACACGTTTGAAAATGACTATTGCTTTTCGAATCAAGATAGATTTCAAGCAAACAGGAGAAATACGTACTTTCTCAAAACCCAAAGTCTTGGATTAAGACTAAAACCTTAATGGTAAATTACGATCATCTGCTCTGAACGGTCCGCTGTCCCAGTGCCTGTCGCGTAATCTACCCGCATGAAAGAGCCAATCATCTGTTAGTGAGAGGAAGTGGGAGACCAACTCTCAATCTTTGTGTCGCAGGAATGCAGGTTACAATAAGCATTATTCTGTGGTTCGAAAACACAAGGATCAATTCTTTCACATGTTGAAAGGGTCAGGCGAAAAGTAAACCACTGTGTTGTAGCTTGGGACAGTTTACCCTTGGGATAAATTGCATTCCACTGACATCGACGAGTAGATAATACGCCTACAGAACGTTGAAATTGTTCATTCTGCCTCAAGAAAACACGGAAATACTGGTGGTATGATCACAGGTTTTGTTCTTGCACTTTAGAAACAAAAATGTGCTTGTTACTAGTAAATATTTTGTCATCATCTTCTCGGTTTTTATATTTTTATTATTATTGTTTGTGTTTAATGTTAAAATTTGAATTATAACTTTGAATCGTGATTTATATGATGGTACTGTTAGTTCTACGGTGCACTGGACTTTAAACAGTATTGTAGGCGACATTTTTCACAATGACACACTGATGCACCTTTGCGATAAATAACATGTTGTATATTGGGACATCCCAAAGTACAAGGTACACATGTATAAAGATAATGAATTTCTGGCATCGTATATAACAGATCGTGTAATAGCCTAGCAAAACAAAGTTCCAGACAAGGATCAGTCTGAGGAAATATCAAGAAACGTACAGAAGATTCACACAACTTCTATTGAAGCATGTCGGTCTTCATGTTTAAAAGGAAATTCACAATATCGTTCATATTGAAACTAAGCAGGTTATTTCAATACACTTGAAATTATTCGGTCTTATCCCACAGCTTCTGCCCAAAAGAAGTCTACAAGAGGAAGACAGGAAGAAGTAGAATTCTAACAGTCACGCATGAAAAGGGGGTGACCAAAGAAAGTGAGACAATTGGTTCCTGCTAAGAAGACAAAAATGAACAATGTTGCAAAGAAAAAAGATAGTTTTAATTAACGTTTCAAACAATTGCAAACTATCTGAAAAATATTGTTACTACAACGAAACATAATTCCTCGCATTATTTCTAACTTTTCCTTCCGAAAATTTAGAAAATTCAACGAAAATGCCATTCTTTTAAGCCTCCTTTGCTCTAACTGTGGAAAAAAATTCATGAAAAATTTGGAGCAGTTTTAGAGATTTGTTTTTAGAATTTGCATTAACTTCAAGCAGAAATTACACCAAAATTTTTTTTCAAAACTTATACATGGGCTTTTTTAAAGATCTGATTTTTAGAACGTATTTTGTTTGATGCAATATATAATAATACACAATCTTTACTATTGTAGTTTTGGAATGTTTACTTTCTGCAATTTTTAAAAATACAGAGTTCGCCGAAAATAAGACTATCACCAATATTTTTACCGTCTTCGATACATACGTGAAGAAATTTCAAAGAAAAAAATTGTAGCAATTTTTTGAATAAATAATTGACTTTAAAAATTTGAAATTGTCAATATTTTGTGCAAAGTTAAGCGAAAACTATTCATGCTGTCAAATAACTCAACATGATATTATTTCAAGATGTTTTTGAGCAACAGATTTTATTAAGAAAAATCTCTATCATCAACAACGCAGTTGTAGAAAGACCACGAAAAAATCTTGAATTTCTGCAATTTTCTAAAAATTAGGATTTTAATGGAAATTGGACTTCTCCCATTTTCTTAAGCGTTCTCTGTGCTATTTCAGGACAAAGTTTAATCAAAACATATAGAGCCATTGATGATAAAGTTTTGAAATTTTATGTAAAGTATCAAATTTGGGGATTTTTGGGGATTCTTTACATAAAATCTCCGTTTCAAACTTGCAGGGCTTTGAGTTCACTTACATTGATCAGGGAATATCAATTTTGGAGAAAATCGCCAGATTGGTTTTGGTGATTTGACCACAGACAGACGTTTTGTCGTCAATCGATTTTTCCCTATCAAGGCCCCACAAATCATGCATTATGATAACACAATGTGTTAGAGGAATTAATTGGATTCGTAGGCTTCCGCGGCCGGAGTCATTGTATTTTTGGATGTCCGGGATGAGCCGCGTCTCAGTCGATGGAGCTGAGATTTCGGCTTTCTTGTTGCGGCTCATCACGGACAGCCAAGAATCCAGAGGAAGTAATTGACTATTTATTGAGGTGAAAAACAACTCTTGGAATGCCTCCTAATATCGTTGCGGACCTCCCTTTTCCCGACTAAGTTAAACAACTCGACGTGGCATGGACTCACCAACTGTTGAAGTCCCCTGGAGAAATATTGACCTCTGCTGCCTCTACGGCCGTCCACAATTGCAAATTTTGACCGTGCAGGATTTTGAGCACGAACTGACCTCTCGGTTATGTACCATAAATCTTCGATTTGATTCATGTCGGGCGATCTGTGTGGACAAATCATTCGCTCGAATTCGCTCTTCAAACCAATCGCGAACAATTATGGCCGGGTGGCATGGCGCACTGTCATTCATACAAACTTCACGTTGTTTGGGAGCATGAAGTCCATGGATGGCTGCAAATGGTCTCCAATCTCCCATCACAAGCATTTACAGTCGATGATCGGTTCAGTTGGAGCAGAGCACTCAGTCAATTCCATGTAAAAGCAGCCCATACCATTCGGGAGTCATCACCAGCTTGCACAAAACCTTGTTGAAAACTTGGGTCCATGGCTTCATGCCACATTCGAACCCTAGCGCTTATCAACTGCAATCGGGACTCATCAGACCAAGTCAGGATTTTTCAGTCGTACAGGGTCCAGTCGATATGGGGTCGAATCCTGGAGAGATATTCCAGGAGATATCTGTGCTGTTAGCAAAGTCACTCGTGTCGGTCTTTTGATGTCATAGCCCATTAAAGCGAAATTGCGCCGCAGTGTCCTAACGGATACGTTCGCCGTACTCGCACATTGATTTCTGCGGTTATTTCACTCAATGTTGCATGTCAGTTAGTACTGACAACTCTGCACAAATACCGCTGCTGTCAGCCATTAAGTGAAGGCCACCGGCCACTGCGTTATCCTTGGTAAGGGGTTATGTCTAAAAATTAGATATTCTCATCACACTCTGGACTGTTGATCTTGGGATTTTCAATTCCCTAACGATTTACGAAATGGAAGGACCCATGGGTCTAGATCCAATTACCATTCTGCTTTCAAAGTCTGTTAATTCGCCTCGTGCGGCCATATTCCCGTTAGAAACCTATTCACATGAATCACTTGAGTAGAAATGAAAACTCGACCAATGCACTGCATATTTATATATTTTGTACACGATACTTCTGACATCTATTTTTTCGTATTGCTATTCAATGTTATTTGCCACTTGAGTGTACATAGGAACAAATTTATCCACTTTTTCGTTAACAGTGCCCGTCAAAAATAGTTTTTCTGTCGAAAATTGCCGTTTTCCGACGCACGACTACAATACTTTCTCATCTCATGAAATAAGGTCGAAAAAGAAAAACAAAGAGTTGTGAAGAAATCGCAAGTAGGTCTGCCAAACGGGAGGTCAGGTTTGAGATCCAGGGAACATCTTCAAAAATATCGAGTCAAAATTTCAACTCAGAGTAGTGGAATAATACAGTTATGAAGTAATTCAATTCAGTTCTTTCATATTGGAGGCGAGGGCTTAGACAGAAAATATATTCAGGATCTTTACTACTCTCATGATAATGACTTCCCTCAAATGGAGATAAGGATTATCAGTGAAAGGCCTGGAATGCGTCGATGAAGAATAAATAACGGAAGGAACTGCGACCGCGAACAACGTCGATGCCAAAACTGTTAGTAACATTCCATAAATTCTGGTGGTTCAAGCTCTGGTGGAAAGAAAATTCGAATGAAATCCGAACATGAAAAGAACATCAAAATTTAAGAAACAGGAACTCTTCCTTATTTGCATATTTTTAAGGCAAAGAGGTCAGTGAATCAAACAAAACTAACAAAATCCAGTGTATCAAATCACTTTCAACTTTGAAAAAACTTAAAAATATTGTTTGTTTGTTTCATTTCTTCTTTGTGAATGTTAATTGTGGAATATGTGTATTGTAGTGCTTACTTATTCAACACTGATGCGATTGTTTGTGTGATAATTTTTAACTTTCTTGCCTTGATGCGTACTTACGTAGAAAAACAGAAAGTATTGTAATACTATCAAGCAAAAATCAGCGATTTTTTGGAGAAAAACTCCCGGGCGGGTCCCTGAAATAGAAAAAGTTCATAAATTTTGTTGCTCTGTTAATTCCTCCAACATAATTCCTAAATTACTTCCTTTAACACATTGTTACGTTAGAATCAATGTTTTGTGGGTCGTCGAAAAATTGGTTGACGGTAAAATATCAGTCGCAGTGTGGTCAACCTTTTTTACTAAACCGTTCAGGCGATTTCTTAAAAATGGTACTCCTCTATCTATAAACGTACTCAAGGGCCTGCAAATGTAAAACGAATATTTTGATTTTGGGGGAACTCTGCAAACATTAACAAAATTTACAAAATTTCTCCAAGAACTCTCAATTTTTTATTATTACACTTTCTCTTAAGTAATCGCGAAGGCCGCTTAAAAAAATTATGCAGATCTCATTTTCGTTGAAATATATATATTCTCGAAAATTGCAATCGATCAAAATTCTTTCGGCGTCTTCCTACAACTACAATACAGGTTTTTCTTAACTGCAATTTTTCTTATTGAAATTTTTCCCAAAGAGAGTTCTGTAAATAAATAAGTACATTTTTCGAACATACGGTTGTTTTCGGGAAATTTTGCGTGAAAAAAACTGGAATTTTTAAACAATTACATTCTCAAAAACTGGTCAATATTTCCTCCATTCTCAAAAACATAATTAACACTGCAACGATACAGTATTAATGATAGAAGATTGTTTAATGAAATCTGTACTTTAAAATTAGATCTTGAAATAATTTACATGTAAATCTGTGAATTTCTGAAAAATGCGAAGGTTCAACTTTTTTAAAGAATCACGAAGGTTGGCTTTACGTCTGAGGATCGTGCTATAGGAGTAACGTGAATGGCGGGCTAACTCTGCGGGGTGGTGTCTCTGTCTGAAAACCCTGAGTTTGAATCCCACCTTGTAGAAAACGTTTTTGCTCGTAGGAAACACTTATGCAGATTCATGTAGTATACATTGCGTATCCGTTAAAAACAACGAGAGAAAATATGTGCTTGTTTGAAAGTGGCACCACTAATTTCTTTTCTAAACGTATTCGATATCCACAAACCAAACCCATCTTTCTTCTTTAGAAGATAGACTCAACACTCACGTATTTAACATTCCTGATATTTTTTGGAATCCTAAGCCTCACGAATGGTAAGAGTTTAGTGTCATTTTAATGGCAGCGGTCGTTCAGTTTGCCCTCTGAATCTGGGTGTTGTAGGTGAGGTCATGCAGCGCCACCTGGGAGGTACGAAGCATCGACACGGAGCGACGGCCTTACTACAACACAAGCGCAGGGCCGCAGGACCGCAGGGCCTAGCTTCATGCGTGAGTTGACACCGCCCTCCACCGCCCTCCACCGCCCTCCACCGCCCTCCTCTGCCCTCCTCTGCCCTCCTCTGCCCTCCTCTGCCCTCCTCTGCCCTCCTCTGCCCTCCTCTGCCCTCCTCTGCCCTCCTCTGCCCTCCTCTGCCCTCCTCCGCCCTCCTCCGCCCTCCTCCGCCCTCCTCCGCCCTCCTCCGCCCTCCTCCGCCCTCCTCCGCCCTCCTCCGCCCTCCTCCGCCCTCCACTGCCCTCACCCACCTTCAACCGCTCTCAACCGCCTTCCACTACCTTCCATCGCCCTCCACGAGCATCCATCGCCCTGCGGCATTCACCGCCCTGAGTCGCCGCTCTGGTACACGTTGCGCCGCTCTGCGCTGCCGTGCTGCACCGCGCCGCGCCCTAGCGTGGCGTAGCATGGCGTGGCGTGGCGTGCCGCGCTGACAGATCCGGCCGACTAATCGACCGCTTTAATCCCGGCTGAAACCGCTTCCGCGGTCAATCCCTCCCAATTAACTGTATGCATATAATTAATTAACAGCGTTGCCCCGGGCAGCGTCGACGCGGCGTCCGCCGCCGCCGATGCTCGCCAGGTGAGCCGCGTGATGCTTGGTCATGCAGAGCGCCGCTAGGTGCACGGCCGGCGTCTCCCACTTCACTCTCTCTTGGTTTTGTACTTCAATCTGATCGTGTGTCCTCTCCTCTCCTCTCCTCACCTCACCTGATATTTATACTACCCGGTGTAAGCGTCTGAGTGATGTCTTTTGATCAATGGATATACAAATCTCACTAGTACACGCAGAACCCACAAGATATATTCACAATTTTACAAGAAGTTGATAGAGTTAACCAGTTTTGTATCGTGCCAAAGTTTGGGCAACATCCTTAAATTTATCTCAGTCACTATCTCTATCTCTGATTCTCGGAATGTTACTTGGAAGAATTTGGTATAAAGCATTTGATATATCTTTTTCATGTACAAGACATCATGAATCGTTAGCGAATATCTCTTCTGCAATGAGTTGTTGATGAAAATCACTGTTCACGAAAATACACCAGTCTTTTCTTTGATATGTAACTCTCAAATTATTTGTTACTAGCTGGTGTACCCGGCGTTGCTCGGGTTTATAGTAAATTATTAGTCAGGGAGAGGAATTCCATTTTTTCATACCGTGCGGTGGGGCCTACTATCTCGTCTGTTGCATCCCTTCTCTGCCCTGCTCCTCCCTGCCATGCTCTGCATGGCCACGCTTCGATAGCCCTGTCTTCTCTTCACCCCCATTTGGAAATTTCCGGTCTACCTCGCTCACTTTTTCACAAAAAATTATATTTTTCTTATTTGGGGTTCCAGCTCCTAAACTTTCCTCATTTTATAACTAAAACAATAAACAATTCTAAACTACAGAATAAAATACTTGTAGACTCACGTATATTTTTTGTGGAGTTTAACATATTACTTCCAATGCTGTCAATAAATTGTCACTTTGTAAAACCTACTCTTTTTTATATTTTGTCTTCTCTTGTATTCACAAACAAATATTTGAAATTGATATGTCAAAACGTGACCTTGAAGGGACTGACTGTTTCAAGCGAAGTTTAACATGCCAGAGTTCTCGCACGGAGACGCTAGAAGATAGATATGGAATAAGAAAGTATATGTCAAAACGTAATTGACGAATCATAATAATAAAAGTAAATGAAAGTATCAATAGTGAACGTAATTGCCAGTATTTATAATTATTTTGAAGACGAAATATATATATATATATATATATATATATATATATATATATATATATATATATATATATATATATATAAGTTTAAACTACGTGTAGAATAAAATTTATTTTTTTATGTAAATCAATTAATCATAACATTGAAACATGAGAACAATACTGATCCATCAACATGTACATAATTGGTACACACTAAATTGACAATCTTCTGAACAAAACCATATTAGCTTCATTATTTGATCTGAAGTGCTATATATTAAGGATCTTGAAATGTGAATAACATAAACCAATTCATGTGTTGGGAGCAATTGCAAAGCAAAATAATAGCACAGATTAGTCTCAATATGTAAGTGATCATTGCTTAATTACATACTACTGCACTAATCTTCTGCACATAATAAAGAAAAAATCAACTGGATGAAACCAAAACATACAAACATTTTACATTTTACCAATTTGAACATAAGAACTCTATAAATAGTCAAATTGTGAGTGCTAAGAAAAGCTACCCTACTACGTAGAGAATTATTTACATTTGCATCTCTCCTTGCTGTATTATTTTCAATAGTGCGAGTGAGTACTTCAGCAAGTCGCACTTCTCTTAATAAACGATTCAAAACGTTTATAGACTGCCCATCTATTTGCACTTGTATAGTCTGTTTTCACAACTTGACACTCGCATTGTTTCAAGCAATTCAATGTTTGCACATTTCTGTAAAAGAAGAGGTTATTTAGAATATATACGATATCTATATATAATACATTGTAGATTACTGTATATTCTGTACTATATATTTTTGTACATTGCACTGTCTCAACCTACCTCAATTTCTGTACAAATTCAAACTCCAATGTTTTAAAGCCACTTTGTACATACCACGGATTAAGGATAATGCATGTACCTTGTCATCTTTACCACTTTAGTTACCGATTTCTTCCTAATATTCCACCAATGTTCAGAACTAACAAATCACCACCGTTCATACAGGGACATTACATAACCTTATTCAAAGTCCAATGAATCTCATAATAATTCTGGACATTGATGAAACCAGTAGTAGATCTCAGACGTCATCCTCTGGTGGCGCACAGCTAAACTATTGACATTGATGCGCTCTTGAATCTGTGATGTAAGCTATGCCAAAAATGTTGAGAAAAGTAATTATTTTGTAAATATATTACGGTTTATGGTTGTAAATCATAGCCTATAGTACTCCAGACCTTTAAAGGAAGTTAGCACAAAAGTTTCATCGGCATTGGTTCAGTAGATTCAGAGATTACCGCGTTGGAAGACAACGCACTTCTGTCTTTATATATTAGTATAGATATAGATTTCTTATATATAAGTTTACGCCTGAATACTAGAAATATGTCACTCCCATTTTTTAACGCAAGTTAATAAATGTTAAATGAAATCTCGATCTGCGCTAATTAATATTTTTCATTACATAAGCAGAAACTGTAATTTAGAAATACTTGTCCGCGAGTCACTGAGAGAAACGGTTGTTTTTTCAAAACATACTCAACTCCTGTATTCGCCAGTTTCGTTATCTTCGCAAATGCCCATTTTTCACTGCTTCATGAACTTGTAGCTCTCTGATAGATTGAAGTAGGGATGTGTATCAGATTCTAGTAATTCACAGTTCTCGAAAACCTTGCTTGTCCAACTCTTCGAAGAAAGTCTCATATTCTTTCAGTACATTATATTTTCCTTCCCCACATTATGTATGTTTGAATATTTCCTACATTTACAAGAAAATCAATACTGAATATTAAATGTGAAAATTATTATAATTTTATAAAAGAATAAAAATGAAATAATTTCATGCACGATGCGCTCCTTTCTGAACTCCAATTAATTTTCGTTCTACATTTCCCATCTCTCACTGCCATCCTTGGTCTCCATTATTTTCTTTATTATAATCCCGTCACGTTTCATACTGCCTTTCTCTGAAGCATTCTGCCTCACTCTACTAGTTTTCGAAGGAAGAAACGTATTTCAGTTTAAGTAACTGTACTTTTGTTGAATATTCTACACAATGTGAAAGAAACATTTACATGGCTTTGTGCAAACACCCAGAAGAACGCCATCATAAACGTTAACATCCGGGTCCATTATCCTCAGAAGTGGCGGTGCTGGATTCTCAGAAACGGCGCCACTGTTTTCATCATACATCGCTGGATATGCTGCGTAAACCGCACGGCGCCCGTCCTCACCCCGCCCTCCTTCTCCCTTCTCTCCCAGTCCTCGCGGCGTCCTCGCAGCGTCCGCGCCGTCGCCGTGTCATCCGCCTGCAATTACTTCCGCCAAATTATCCTCCTCCGTCAGCCTTCGGGGGCTCCCGCGGCCACCACGCCCACAATGCCTCCGCCCGCATCGCCCCTCCCCTCCCCCCCTTCGGATTTCCTCCTCCGCTCTGGCGCCGGCCAACGCCGCCCCCGCGTGGACCCCGCCCCGCCCCGCCCCGCGCCCTCGACGCCGCCGGGCGCAACGCCCTCTCGCTCGCTCCACTTTAATATCTGGGCCGCCCGCGAGCCCCGCACATTGGGCTGCGGCGGGCTTCTGGAAGGGCCAAATATTCTTTTGAGGTCTTGTCTGTCCAAAATCATTCTGCCCCATTCTGAAAGGGGCAATTATTCTTGTGAGATCCTTTCTGGACGAAATTAGGCCCTGAAGAAGGCCTCCGTATGGTTTAGTTCAGCCACGCATATTGGACTGCGACGTGCTTCTGAAATGCCCAAATGTTCTTGCGAGATCTTGTCTGCCCTGAATAAGGCCTCTGCATGACTTAGTTCAGCCACGCACATTGGGCTGCGGCAGACTTCTGGAAGAGCCAAATATTCTTCTGAGGTCTTGTCTGCCCGATACGTTTCTGCCATGAAGAAGGCTTCTGCATTGCTTAATTCAGTCACGCACACGTGACTGCGGCGTGCTCCTGGAAGGGCCAAATATTCTTGTAAGGTCTTGTCTGCCCCGACGAAGGTCTCTGCATGGCTTAGTTCAGCTCCATACAATGAGCTGTAGCGTGCTTCTGGAAGGGCCAAATATTCTTGCGAGGTCTTGTCGGCCCGAAATCTTTCTACCCTGAAGAAGGCTTCTGCATGGCTTAGTTCAGTCAATTACATTGGGAAGCAGCGTGCCCCTGGAAGGGCCAGATATTCTTGTGAGGTGTTGTCGGCCCGAAATCTTACAGCTCTGAAGAAGGCTTCTGCATGGCTTAGTCCATCTACCCACATTGAGCTGCAGCTTGCTTCTGGAAGGGCGTAGCATTAAAGACTGCGTTCCAAGAAGTCTTGTCACGCTCTGAATGAAATTTTAGAATGGCGTCTTACAGTCTCGTACACTAAAAAAGAATTTTTATGATTTCACGCGTAAATTAGATATCATATAAAATCAGTAGGGCAAGTCATTATGTACCAGTTTCGTTCTAATCGTCTATTAGTAGACTGAACAGTTTTGTGCACTTGCCAACCTTAAGGTGCCATTGTTGAGTTTGCGTATAATCAGTTTCAACATTGCCACTTAATGTTTGTTTGCATTTTGCTACATAATCATGGCTGCACCATTCTCCATTTACATCAAAATATAACAGACTTTTGTAATCCGTTTTACGTGATCTAAATGTGTACTAAAAGCTGAAGTCTTTAAATGACTTTCACCACAATGTAAGTATAATGTTTTTCTACGTCAAAGAGTTTACCAGTGGATTGAACCATTCAAAACTAGTTGAAAAAGCATGCAGAATCAGAAAAGAAAAAGATGTTCAGTCTCATCCGCTGCTGATTCTAATATAGTGCAAGGCCGTGCCCTGATTCTGAATAATCGATGAGAGACTATTGATGAAGTGGCAGATCACATGAACGTTAATCAGGTTCTTCATATTAGTACGCCGAAATATATTGTCGAAAAACATTCTTTTCGTGCAAGACAACGTGCATCCATATACCGGCCAAGCTCATCAAAACACGTACTTTGAGGAGTCAGAGAATTCTGGATACAGTTCCGTTCTTATCACGTCTAATTACTACCTGTTCGGTCCACTTCGAGGAAGTAGTGGATACATGGCTTGCTGTTCAATCGAAAATATATTTTATGAGCTGAGGGTATCGGTAAGCTATTGCTATGATGGACCCAGTACATTGAAAAGCATGGTGTCTATGTACGAAAATGGTCTCTTTGTAAATTTTGTATTGTTGTTGCAACCGTTTATAGAAATTGAGGGCAGATATTCATTGACTTATTTTCGTATATAATAGAGGTGTTTTTACTTTAACCGGACACGACTCGAGCAGAAATAATTAGCTTACTAAGTTTGCGGCAACTGTTAGTCGAATAATCAGTCACAGGAGCCGATTCGCAGGCGCGTTATGAGTGACGCAGTTTATTTTCTCTTCAAATGCTTTGGAATCCACTACCTGTGAGAACTGTGAGCTGTGTCGAGACAAATTCAGAATCTGTCTATCGACGTTAACTCGTGGATATTTCTATCTACATCCCTTGTTCTAATGGCAAGAAACACTTCAAGAAGGCTTGTGAAGTCCCAAAAATTCTGAGTGTGTGATACGGTAGTATTGCATGTTAGCTGTCCGACGTGACACTTCACGCCCTAAAAAAGGCTTCAGGAGGTCGATAATATTGCTGTGATGATTTATTTAGGTTTATTAAACTTATTTTGTTTGACTTTAACTTTTAAGTAGTAGCAGCGAAATCGTAATAACATAGGATGTGTGCCAAATACATTGATTTAATATTCTATTTATTACCAGCCACAAAAACAATATTAAACACCCTTAAATATTTGAATTTCGATCATACCTCAATCACGCAGACGTAGGGAGTCCTAGACTTTGGGGGTGAGGGCCATCTGAATTTTGTAGCTAATGATGAATTCTACAAAATGACATTTTTTGGCCCTTCTATTACAGTTTTAGGGGTTCGGCGCTTCTGGAAAACTCAACTTTTTACAATATCCAGTTTCATCCATAGAGGAATCAATGCACGGCCTGCTAGATGAGGCGTTCCCTTGTTTTCTCCTGCACACATGTTCAAGCTCTCGTAAGTGCACATGTGCAAGCAAGAGGCCATGAAGAGGTGCGTGTACGTGTGCCGATTTGTTTATATGGGTTGCAAAGGCCGATTCGCCTTTTCTACAACGGTTTTACAATAACATTTTCCCACTAAAAGCATGTCGTGTTATGTATGCGCAGGCAAACGCTAGCAGAAACAACCGCATATGAAACATACGGTTACATGAACTACGCAAGCTTACACTTAAATATGTGCATCCGTGTTCATGCGCATAAGCAAAGGAAAGTACGAGTATAAAGTCAAATACTGCAACATAACCATGCAATTGCGTTTACCTGTAGAATCACAACCGCAGATACATATCAACGCACGAGTTTCCACTGCACTCAAACACGTGCATATCAATCCGTAAGCATACAAACACGTGTGCACACGTGCTTGCACGCCCACACGCCCGCGAGTACTACGACAGGGACCTGCACATTGTCGGGTCACGTGTGGACTCGCATCACCTGCATACAAAAGCGCACGCTTACAAGCGCTAGCTCACACAAGCCCGCACGCACACAAACACAAAACATTACGTGCGTAACTGAGTTGCCAACGCGACCACATCTACAGATGGTAGCTAGCACAGTCCAACACAAACATTGCTGTGCCCGAGCACATACTCTCAGATCTTCTCCCTCCCTTGTGCACATCAACATGGTGTCTCAAGCTATCTATTGATTGATTGGTAATTCCGATCGCGTCAACTGCTAGGGCCAAGTTAAGAATAGTGCATGCTTCCATTGCAAGAATTGGTGGAGATCTCTCCCCGCTGGATGGCGAGATCCGGAGCCGACCTACCCATCGGCTTGTGAGGTTTTCCCCAAGTACGTATCTTCCACCAACGGGGCATCATCCCATACAGAACAAGAGCTCTCGAATAGTCTCTCGGCATGTGTAAGCATGCATGTAAGAGTGTGGGAAGGAATGATAGAACAAGGGTGAGGAAGGAAAGATCGCGCGCGGTCCATAACCTATTTGTTAGGCTACTGCTTTGCTAATCGCCTGGTGTTCACCTGGGAAATCACAGCAAATTACCGATCAGAGCAGCCGGCCACTACAATTCTATTCCCGACAGCGGCTAAATTCGACCTAGTAAGGTAATGTAAATAGTGTCCAAAAGTCTGCCACAATCCGGACTCGAATTCAAGAACCTCTGTCAGCGTCAAACACTCCAGAATAATCCCAGCGTGTCCTTAATACAGTAACACACTAATTGTGCTTTGTTGCCACCTCATATCTACGCGTACACTGTTGAGATTTCAGCGTTCACGATGTCACCTTTTCTATGATGATCAGTAATCACCCTAATGATTTGATTTTGTCTTGCACTAGATGAACTGCGCCAGGGAGATCACGAGGGGCGAATATTGATAGATGAATCATCATGGTTGAGAAGGAGTATAGATGGGAAACATGGTGATGTGATAAACCGACCATGCCACAACCACATAGGGAAACGCCAATACTCTGCTCGGGAATCGAACTCGCAAGTTATGTTCTGACAAGAGTATTATGTGCCGATCACCTATCCTCAATGGGCTTAATCTCCATTTTGTGGAAACGCTCCGTGCGTCTACCTCTGAAAAGAGAGAGAGGAGAGGGAGGGAGACCGACAGATAAAGAGAAATGGTGACAAAAATATCAAGAGAGAGAAAGAGACAGAGAGAAAGGGAGACAAACATGCCAAGAGAAAGAAAGAGATCGAGAAAGAAACAAAAAGTAACAGGAAAAGAGGCTAAAAGAGAAAATACAAAGAGGGAAAAGGTGAAAATGGATGTGAAAGAGAGAGAGAGAGAGCAGTGTAGAATTTCGGCCCGATAGAACCGCTGCCCCACCGCGCGGGGTGCAGCGCCACGGGCGGGGCGCCGCCCACGTTCCCGCCGTCCCCGCACCGCCCTTCGGGGGCGCTCGCTCTCTCCGTGGCCTTTGTTTTGCCGAGCGGCGGAGCGCGGCGGCCGCCCTCCTATTTAATCTGTTATGAGCGTACAATTTACATGACCGCTCGGTCCATATCGGCCGCCTGGTAAATCTCGACGCCCTAATTGTTGCTCTCCGCGCGCGCAGCGCCCACGGCGACGCCAAGGCCCTTCGCGGCTGCGCGGAGGCCACGACCGAAGGACCCTGCGGAACACCCACAACCTACGACTGTTGGATGTGCCGGAAATGCCTCCCGCGAAGGGGTATATTTTTAGAAAAATACGTTCTTAGAGATGCGGTCAAAAATTAACGAAAATGTTAGAACAACAGTGCAAAATTCATGTCCCACCGTGTATTGGGGGGGGGGGGATTCGTGGTTGTCAAACCCAGAAATATAGTATGTATTTAAAGACTCCGAAAATAACAGCTGATTTTTTGATTTCTACATTTCTTCAGAAAACTCTTGAGAAGTCTGACACTGCCTTGTGAAAGAAGTGTCAACTAAAGAGATCGCTCAGTACGTTGTCACTTGCTGAGGTCCGCTAGCGCCTAGGCGAATGTTATGTTTCCCAGGTGTTTGAGGTCCCAATCGAAGTACCTTGCGGAACGCCCAAAGCGTCCACTCGTTGGATCAGCAGCGGATTCGAAAATGTATCTTGTGGAAGGGTAGCGTTTTAGGAAAATAAATTTTCAAAGAAGCGGACAAAAATTACCGAATTTTTAGAGCAGAAGTGCACAACTCACGGATCCGGGTCCGCATTGACCCGCCCAATATATTTTCGGCGGCTCATGAGCGTCAAACACAGAATAAAAGTAGGTGTTTAAAAAAATCCGAAAATGACAGCTAATCTTTTGACTTCCACATTTCTTCGCAGAACGCTCGAGAACGTCTGGCGTTGCCTTGTGTAAGAATCTTTCGCTAAAGAGGTTGCTCCGAAAGTTCTCACTTGAGGATTGTAAGCACCTTGGTGAATACTATATTTCCCAGACGTGTTTGATTGTGGGAAACCAGCAGCAATCTGCCTCGCCCATATTATCAAGCCAGGCTAACAAAAGCCATCAATTCGAATAGTGCTCCAGAGGATGCTTGTATGGAGATTGGGAATATTTGTGGTGTGGTCATAAATGCGAAAGTGATTTAGCGTCAATGTAGAGGTTAAATAAGGCATCTAGCAAAAACGGAAGATCACCTAGGGGTAAGCTCCTTCCAGTAGAAATGAACGGAACTTCTTTAGAAATTGGTGATAAAGCTCTCGTTTAGCATTTTGAGAATTCACAGCCAAAAGTTGCCAAAGAGAAATTTCAAAGAAAGTATAACAACTATTATACATACTTCCTATAATTCCTTTGTGAGTAAAGTAATGCAAAACAATATATCATCACTCCTGCCCTCCATGAGATTTGTACATTTTCGGCTCTCAGGATTCACGAAGATGCCCCCCCCCTGTTTTAGATGTTGAAGGTGTTCTGGCGTTGATGTACTCATATTTTTGATATATAATTCTCCAGTAACCATTCTGAAATATAGACATAAATATTTCTTTGAGTCAACAGATAGCAATTAAAATTGATTTTTGTAGACTGATAATTGGTACATTACTATGCGCAGACCATTGTAACCACCAAACTAGCAAACGTAGAAAATAGATAAAACACCAGATAGAATAGTTTCAAAAGATCAGTCGTGGTCATTTAACATCCACGTGCTTTGTGGCTATGTGAAATGAGAAGTCGATGAATTCGTGAAGAGGGGTAGGAAAGTGATGCCGAAGAAAGAAAACCTGAGCATAAACTCCTATGTTCAGGTATCTAATTCACAAGACATGTCTGAGAGAGCAGATATGAATTTTCCATTTCCAATTTAAATAGAAAATATCGCCTGATTACTATCATATTCTCGAGCAAAACGGTTATTTTATCGACTTCTTCAAATTTAAACAAGAGTTTCAATAATCAATGTGATAAAAATTCTAATTATTGGATGTCGTTTGAGAAGAAATGAACTTTATTTTGATTTAAAAGTGTGACAACGAAAAAAATTCTGAAAATTGAAGTTAATTTAAAATACGGATTTCCAAAAAGAAAGTTTGTAATTATAAACATTTCACTTAAGAATGACTACCTATATTTTTTTAAATACACAAATTATTCTATTCCATTCACCAACAAAGGGTGATTTACCAACATTTTTACATCGCAATCATGAACACAGAAGTTTCAAAATTATTATATGGCTTGTTAATTAATTAATGTTCATTACTCAGTCATATTATCATTAACAGATTTTGAAGAAATGAAAAATTGATAACATTAACACGAAACCATGACTCTTTTTACCACAAACGTTAACAATGTAAACTAATGTGAAATGCAAATCTCATTCTCTGTGAAACTAAAAAGTGATAACTTATACTTTAATGAAATAGGACTGAGAGTAACAGTGTTTGAGAACATTCATGATTTAAACAGGCAAGAATACTTGGTGCTAGGTCCAAATCGTTATACCGGCCTAGGCATTTCAGGGAACATTTGATGTTACTACAGTACCTCTGACCGGGAGGTCCTAGGTTCCAGTCCTAACGGTGGTAGGATTTTGAACACTAGCTACCTAGCTGGGTCGAATTCAGCCGCTATCTGGAGGAGAAGTCTAGAGGTAGGCTGCTCTAGTCGGTGATTTCTCCAATAAACACCACGCAAATGCCGAAGCAGTACCCTAACAATTGCACCACGAACCGCACGCGGCATTTCCTTCCTCTCTTTTTCCCTACATTCACTTCTTACCCACACACTGCGACACATGCCAGGAGACCAGTCGGGAGATTCAGAGTATGTCCCGGCTGGGGTGGTGCCCAGCTGGTGAGAGGTACCTGGTGGGGAAAACCTCCCCAAGCCGACGTAGGTCGGCGAGGGACCTCACCAATCAGCGCGTGAAGATCACCGCCACCTTCCGCAATAAAAACATGCACTACCCTTAAAGGACTAATGATCTCAGCATGTTGACGTGCCCGGAATCAATAATCAATCAATCACAAAATTCCAAATACTGTAATCTGGAATTATTCGTGATAATTTCCAATCGTGAATTCTCATTTCTCCCACGCACGATGAGAGGGAGAACACTGCTCTTGGCCTCTGGTTTCGCGTCTGCGGAGCACAGCGCATGCTGCCGTTAGCCGCGCTTCGCACAGCCACCTACGCGGCGCGTTAACCCCAACCCTGGCAGTCCATTCCTTGGACAAGCTCGTCCGCCACCCTCCCACCCACCCACCCCGTCGCTCCCTGGCCGCGTGCCCCCGAGCTGCGCGGCGCCAGCCAGCCAGCGGTGGCATTGATCGGCGCAACGCCGCCCCTCCGCCCCGCCCCCGCCCCCGCCCGCGCCCCCGCCGCCGCTTCAACCCCCGCAGGCGGCCGTACGGTGGCCGCCTCCTGCTACACTTCAAGAGGCTATAAATCAGAAGGGAGAACTCTCGCTAAAATATTCAATCCGCCGGCAGAACGGTTTTGGAGAAAAACAATCTGTACCGGGTTTCCTTCTCCGTTCTTCTTCCGGTTCGCCCCACTTTCGCTCTCTCTACCTCTCTCGTTTTCCTCTTTCTCGACATCTCTTTCTCTCTCCGTCACTTACTTGACTCCCTCTCACCTTCATTTTCTCTTCCACATCCTTTCTCTCTCTCTCTCTGTCGCTCTCTCTCTCTCTCTCACTCTCTCTCTCTCCCTCGATCGCTCTCTAGCTCGCCCTCTCCGTGGCAACGACGCGCGCCGTCACAGATCCGTCGCACTCTATCAGCCCCCTGCCACCAAAGTTCTTCCCTCGGTCGTCCTCTGTTCTAGGGGTCTCCAATCTTCTGTTGAAAGAACCTCGATTGTCTTCAATGTTCACAACGGAAAAAATTGTCATAATGGACTATGAGGAAGAATAACAACGGTTCATGAACTCCTCGTATTGCATGATAATCCACTTAAAAACGATTATTCCCTGATGACTTAATGTTTGACTCGCGTGAAAGTATTTTATTTACGCCTCATAAGTACACCATTGTTTTCAATAAAACAATTAGTTCCTCGTATCATTAACATTTTGATTATCATAAACAATAACAAGTTCGTTTTATCATTTTTTCATACAAACTTTTCTTCTTAAATTACAGACTTATATGCCTGTTCTGAGCTGATTTCGAAATTTTTAATAAACTTCATCAGAACGAAACTGTCAATTTCGGCAACTGTGAAAAAATGAAAATAAGGTTAAAATTCCTCTCAATTATCACATGTTCGAAAAATATGTCCGCAATGAAATTTTTGCTTAAAATTAGTCTTCTTGTCCAGGGATCTTCTTTTAAAGTGTATAACTCTCAATGAAAAAAATACTTTACATCAAGAAATGGAAGTATCACTATATTAAAGAAGTTCTTGTAATAATTATTTATTTCCCTGCAAATTTATTATTGAAAATAATACTGTCTGTTTTTAATATTTGATTGCAAATTTTACTTGTGTTTAAATTTCTGAAAATTATTCCGACTGTAATAAAATACCTAATATTAAAAAATTTAAAAACAAAATTGCATTTTACTGGAAATAAAATATTCGAAATTACATAAATATTATGAATTTGAATGTCAATTTAAAATTGTGTAAATTAATGCCTCACAAAATATCTTTAAGAATATGTCTAAATGTTTGTTAATGTAAGCGTATACATGTTAAAAGGGAAATGGAGAGTTTGTCACAGTAGTCTGTGAGGCATATTCTTTAAAATTAGTTGTTTTGTTGTTTGTTTTTACTTATTTAAGACGGCTTTTCTACAATTAAGGTCATATAGCGATCACTGTACGTAACATTGAGGGTAACGGCAGCGGTATACGGACAGCGAACACACACAAACATCCTTGCCCCGAGCGGGATTCGAACCCCCTTGCCCCGAGCAGCCCTTCAGGAGCCATGCATCTACGGTTGTTCGGCCTTAGCAACCTCGGCTATTCAGGCCGTTTAAAATTAGTTTCACCATACGATTTGTTTCTATTTTCACAAATTTACCTGTCGGCGAAATGTGACAGCTATCCTACAAGTACGTACCACAACTGAGCCAGTCTCTTACGTCCCCGACCGAAATTTGGATGTCCCTACTGTTTCGCTCTCTCCCTCGTTCCCCTCTCCACCCGCCGAGCACCGTCTCTCTCGCGCAGCGTTGCGTTCCTATTGGACGAACCACGCGCCGGCGTGTCGCGCCGCCTCCCTTTCACCCCATTCCTTCTCTGCCCGCCCCCGCTCTCCGCCCTCCGCGCTGCGCCCTCTTCTGGGGGTGTCGAGAGCTCTCTGCGGCGGGGTGGCGTTATGTTCTCCCCTTCCCACATATTTTCTGCGCCGATTGACTGAATGTTTCAAGCACTAACTAACAAGTTGCCTCTGGCGGAAGTGAAAGGATCCGTGGCCGCTTCGCGGGGTGTCAAATTGCTGAGGAATGCGCAGTGGTATTTGGACTGGGGAAAGATACAAACGGTAAACGCGATTACACAGTAAGCAGTAAAGAAATTTTTTTTCAAAAAATTCTGGTAATGTTATGGAACAGAGGTACAATTCAAATAAAGAACGATATTGTAGGATGAGGCAAAATTGTAAAAATACTACAAAGTTTTATAGTGTAAGTAAATTCATGAATTCAGGATATAATAATCTCCAATTATTCTAAAATCGACAATGATGGTGTTTGAATAATTTGAGCAATTTATTAAATTAAATATTACTTTGAGAAGTAAAATTAATTTACATATAATAAGGAAAAATTCATATCTACATTTTCAGAGAATAATCACTTGGTAAAACTTACTTGGTTACAAATATTCTAGATTTCATGATTGGAACTTCACGTGTAATAAAGCTGCTCGTTAACATTGTACTGGTAGATTGTTAAATGAAATTGCAAATAAAACAGCTCTTTGGTTATATTATTCTCCCACATTGTAAAATGAAACACAAAATACCGCGATGGAATATTGAAAGTAGTTCAAGCGTGTTTATACAAGTAAGTTATACAATCGTTATTTCGAAAATTACTAGCTATTGTACCTCCGCTGGCACCGGAGCCATACGTACGTGAATAAACAATGTATATGTTATGTATTGTTTCGGTGTGGGAACATATGCAGAATTTCAGCAGGTGAAAAGATTTATTTGTTACGAAGTGAAAAAGTAGAACTTGATACGAGTGTATCAACTCGTAACAGATAGAACAGTTTAGGGATGAAGTGGGTTGCTATGGAGGCGAGTTTGTTTAGAGAGGGTAGATTGAGTTTGAAAGAAATGGACGCCTAACGACTAAGCCATGCTATTTAAAATGAAACACTCGATTAAATACCCAATTAGTAGTGTCTTCGAGAATTGAGAAGAAATTGGCGATACCTAGGGGAAAATATTAGATATAATTAATCGGTGGTTCAAGAATAAGGAACAAGATATTAGGGAAAGCGGAGCAGGTAAGTTTGCGGATTGATTAGCCATCCAGAACTTACGAACAATATATTTTCGTTTTGTTGAAACTTCAAGTGTTTCATTTCACATTACCTCAAGAGTGAATTTAACGGACAACGGCGGTGGGAAAGCAGCGGCAGTTGAATTGTTGGAAACACCCATCGCGGGGGCCTACGGGAGTATACCCCTTTGCGGGACTGAAGTTTATTAGATATGCAACATTATTGACTTCGGTCTTTGTGTTTCTGCGGTTCATCACCCTAAAAGAACCATCAAGAATTAGTTGTCGGTGTCGCCAAAAGCGAAACGAAGCGAAGATAGTCAAAGAATGAATCTAGCCCATCTATAAAAATAGCTAAAAGAAGCATTTGGCGCAAAGAGGGAGGCGAATCCCTAATCACTATCTCTCCTTTATGCCTTCCCTTATCTAGAATTTATATTTCATACTTCTGTTATAAACAAATATTGATTGCTTTTAATTATTGTTCCAAATATATTAAAATTGGTAATATTCCCACTTCGGAACTATACAAATTCACATAATTCAGTAAAACAATTGTCACAATATTATTTTCTTCATTTTTATTAAGGCATATGTTTGGCTCTGTTTCCAACTTTTTAATAACAATTTTCTGAAGAAATTATCACAAATTATATCGACGTTCAACAATTTATACGATACAATCGATGTGAAGGGTGAAGATGATTGAAATGAAATGACACACGTTATATACTAACAATTGACTAAGACAGGGCTTGATTAAGTTATTTCTAAAATAATATGAAAGATATAAACTTACTATCAAGTCAATTTTGCTCGTAAAATATAATCAGAATTGACTTGTGTACACGTATCATTTAATCACGTATTTAGCTTGTCTCTTCTTAGAGGTTGTTCTGGGTGGAGCGGTGATCCGCTGGTGGGAAATACCTGGTTGAGGAACCCAGCTAGCCGACGGTAGGCCGGCGCCGGATCTCGCCATACAGCGGGACAATCACCACCTCCCGAGCAAAAAAACACGCACTACACTTACGGGATCAATGACCACAGTAGTTGAAGCGCCGAGAATCACTAACAAATCGATCAATCAACAGCTTTCTCTTGCGCTCCCACGGGCGATAGCTTTCTGACATGATCGATTCGGAAGTCAGAAGAATTAATTATTCTGATCGAATACTGAAGAGAAACTAAACCTGGGCATCTACAAATATGCAAACTTACTATGCACATTTCTCGTGAATTACGATCCGAAAAGAAAATTGTCACATTGTTGTCATCATGTATGTACTCGCTTTAGCGTTTGCCGGGCGATCTCTTGGATGACACCTGTACTCCGTTCGTTACGAATCATTCGGTACGAACGAAATGTTTGTTCATCTCATTGATTTATGTGATCGGTGTGCAAGATCTCTAGCCGGTATATTAATTAACAATCCAACTTACTATCTATGGGAAGGAATATAATACATACATACTATATATTACAATTTAAGGTGTTAAAATAGTCTGGTATTTTAGCACTGTTGATGCGCTGTTAACGGGCAGTAAATATTGAAATTGTTGCACTTGATGATTAATCTATATTCACTTCGCTGTCAAGGACATTCATTCATTTCCTACCCTATGAAACGGATAACACTCAGTCAGTCAACATAGGAAATTAACAATCACATGCGCGCTCAAACACCAGTGCGGGGCGGTCATTGTTGCGTTAACTGTGGTGGCTCGCGATGCCACCTCCTGTATGGGGACTGGTGGGCGGCCTGGCGCGTCTCCATGGCAACGCGGCAGGTGCGGCGGCGGCGGCGGCGACGGCAGCAGCGGCAGCGGCAGCGGCGGCGGCGCGTGAGTGTCGCGTTATCGACCTGCACCATAATGTGTTTTAACACTCCGGGGAGCTGTGCGCTCTAATTGGGCCGCGAGTGCCTCCCTTCTGCCCGCTCCGCGCACCCTTTGCCGCCCACGCCCTGCGCCCTACGCCCTTCGCGGGCCCGCCGTTTGGCCCTTTCACTCGCGTCCTGCATCTCTGCCGCGGCCGTCGCCACCGACACCGACACCGACACCGACACCGACACCGACACCGACACCGACACCGACACCGACACCGACACCGACACCGACACCGACAACGACAACGACAACGACAACGACGTCACCGACACCAACACCGACAACGACAACGACGACAACGACACCGACACCGACACCGCCGCCACCGCAACCGCCGCCGCTGCCCGCTGTTTCGCCACTCGCGTGCTCGCTGGCCGGCTAGCGCGATCTCTCTGGTGTAAATGGGAGGCCCGAGGGTATAGAAAGATAACTGTAAGAAGGGACCGCTTTGACAGCTACTGCTTAGCCACTTCTTGCAACATGTATATAGATTACATTTCATGTATACGTAGATTATGTCCATGCACTCATTTTGTCAGTGCCTCATTTACGTTACGCCACTTGTAAATGACTTCACTACCTCTGGCAATGTCATCACCATGTGTGATGTTCATTTGCTCCTCGACCAGTCAAAGTGCCTTCTTTTTCTAGTACCTCCTCTATCGTTGGGGTGGCGGTGATACTTCTGGCGTTGCGGGAGGAGAATGGCGTATCCATCCGGTGTCAACTGCGGTCGAAGTGGCAGTCGGGTAGACTGTGATACTTCTCGAAGTGCTAGAGGAGAAGGAGGAGGACGGAGGATGGAGGATGGAGGATGGAGGATGGAGGATCTCCCTGGATTCAAACGCGACCACGGACACACTTGGGCCGGTGGACAAACTTGTGGCTGTGGTGGATGGTGCTGAAGAGAAGCGGGCCGTGGTGATTGTGACCATCGTGGTGTTGGTAGCAATGTCAGGAATGCAATGGGAGGGACAAAATGAGTTAGCGCTCCGTAGCGTTACTGCGGAGCTGGTCTTTCACTCTGGTTTCTGAGTCATTCCATGTTCCATTTGTGATGGGAAAAATGACTTCGATGCAGGTTTACTCGGGGTTTTCTCATTTACTCTGTCTCCTTTTACCCTTGGCTGTATAATTCTTATCACATCACTATTGTATTCTATTCGATAATTCATTTCCCATCACCGGTAATTCATTCCCCTCACTAGGAAGAAGACGTTTGAACCGTAGCGGTGATAATGATGTTCGAAATAATATGGGCTCCACCAGAGCAGTAAAAGCTGTGGCGGAATAGAAGGAAGATATTATTTATTTATTCGAGGCAAAAATAAAATGAACTGCCATTTAGTGCTGGACAGAAAATACAAATCTTGCCCAAAAGCAAAAACAAAGGCACCGTCTCAGCTCCGTATATCATGAAATATTTGGCAAAAACAACTGATCGAGATGATGGTTCGTTGACCCAAATGTCGAGGCGGCGGCGAAGAAGATGCAGGAGCGTCTGGGTTCCGGGTGACTGAGATGAGATGAAGGAGTTTCGAGTCGAAGGTCCGTGGATCCAACGGCGGTGTGTTCAACGGTATGTGTGATATTTCCTTCTTGATGATCGGCCCCGCAGTGGGGGGTACCTTTGACCGCGGATTTAACGGTTCTTGGTGGAGGGTTGTAAACGGCCCTCCGTACCTCGAGTTTCACGGCGGCACTCACGTCGTTAGCTTCAAAGAGGAGTGAGTAAGTGGCTCGGTAACGGCTCAGTAACTCGGTAATAGTTCAGTAACGCTCCCGAGTTTCTTAACCTTAATTGCCGAAAGGGGAATGTCAGCGGAGAGGCGGGTAGAGACCCAAGGCTCGCCGGATTCGTTACATTGATTGATGTGTCCGGGCACGCCCACTGCTATGATCATTATTCCCGTTAGTGTAGTTAGGTTTTCAAACCTCGACGTAGCGGCATTCCACCTATGCTGAACGGTTATATCCGGCTCCGACCTGCACGTCGTTTTGGGGGAATCCCCCCAGGTATCTCTCCATCAGTGCACCGATCCACCTGGGATAAGCGCTAAGCACCCAGCTGGTCTCCCGGTATGTCGTAGAGTGGTGCATGTGTGTGTGTGTGTAAGGGGAAACGAAATGACAAGGGGGAGAAGAAAAGATCGCGCGACGGGCGTGGCCCATTTGTTAGGGTTCTGGCCCGGCATTCAGCTGATTCAGTTTTGATTGGTGAAACCACGGAAAATGGGACGGAACGGGACGGAACGGGACGGAACGGGACGGAACGGGACGGAACGGGACGGAACGGGACGGAACGGGACGGAACGGGACGGAACGGGACGGAACGGGACGGAACGGGACGGAACGGGACGGAACGGGACGGAACGGGACGGAACGGGACGGAACGGGACGGAACGAGACGGAACGGGACGGAACGGGACGGAACGGGACGGAACGGGACGGAACGGGACGGAACGGGACGGAACGGGACGGAACGGGACGGAACGGGACGGAACGGGACGGAACGGGACGGAACGGGACGGAACGGGACGGAACGGGACGGAACGGGACGGAATGGGACAGAACGAGACGAGACGAGACGGGACGGGACTGGATGGGACGGGACGGAACGGGACTAGGCCGGGACGGACAGAGGGGTAGGAAGGGCAGTTCCGGAGGCACATCGGACAGTTTTGGAGTCAGTTTGGCTCCTTGTTCCATGTCTTCTAATATTCATGACGGTTTCAGAATGTTAAGTAAAGAAGCAATCGCTTTGTGTTTATTTTTAATAGAGAAATGAGGCAAGGAGTCGAAGAAAGCCGGTTCTAGGTTCATTATATAAACAGAACTAGGACAAAAGCCGAATTTCATACACTATAGGCAGACTTTGTGGAAGATTAAAAAATATTTTAATACTTAGGGATGTCTCGTGATAAATTTGGCGCTCAAAAGGGCTATTTTGAATAATATACATAAAAGTATATTTTGGCAAATATTGTATGTATAATCATTAAATCGCAAAGAAAATCATAATTGCATTCGTTTCCTTGGGCACTTAAGAAAATTATCGACACAGACATACAAAATAATTTACGCAAACCGGACACAAAAATAATTTACTTTGATTAATAAATCAATTTATCATTCTAAGATATGGTATAAATTATTCACTGTATACAAATGTACCCACTTTCACTAATATTGCCCAGCTTATAAATATTTAGTATATGGAATTTGGCAGATGGCAACACTTTGACACAGATAGTTTGGCTAACTACCTAAATTACTGTCGTGACCGGCCGCACGTAATCAAAAGTGCCGCCACAGAATGACGTCAGCAGGGCGTTACCGCCCCTAGCGGCAGTGGGCAACATCCAGCGCGGACCAGCCGTGCCCGGCTGAGCGCGGCCGTCACGCCTGAGCGGGCGGGGTGAAACTCGACCCCGCCCCTACTACGCAGCCAGTCAACGGGCCTACGGCCCGGGGCCGCTATAAGAGGGCCTCGGCGCAACGCTGAGGCAGATAGCGAGCGACTGTGGTAGTGTGACGATCTGGTGGTATAGTGGTGTTATTGTGTAGAGAGAGAGAGAGAGAGACGACGAAAACTGTGCTACGACTTTGGACTTCCCTTCTGCTATTTGGTGACTCGCCATTTGTTGGTATATCTCCTGGTTTACGACGACACGGCTACGTTCTCTCTGTATGTTCTCCTGGTTATTCGGCACTTACGGCTTTGTACCTGGTTTTGTCAATAAATTTGTTTTAAGAACCCTGGTGTGTTTAATTTGGATACTTCAATTACATTTCCGAGTGTTGCGTAATACACTAAATAAAGCTTAATATCATGTACAATTCGTGATAATTCTTGATGAACATAAATTGAACCGTGTTCACTCCACACATTTACAGCTGAAACGCAAGAAAGGCCGTCCCGATCTGTTGCGCGAACCGATGACATTATCGGTTAGGACGGAACGGCACGTCGCGACGCGTCGCGTCGGGGATGACGAGAAGATCTTTCTTTCGGACTTTTTGCAAACGCCGAAAGGCGCGGATCGTTCCGTCCCGATCACGATGCCGTAGTGTGCGTACCCTTACGGAAAGTAAGGTAATCAACTTTTAAAAAAATCTAGACCGTTCAGCCAGAGTCGTACTGACCCAGTGCGCGCTAGGCTTACACTCCGATTTAAACAAAGTGGCGACTCAAGGTCGCGAGCTGATCGGAGAGGGGGCCACTGTCAACAATCGGGAGCTTCATTACCACTTTCTTTTATATTAGGAACTATCGATTGGATGACACAGTCCCCCTCTCCGTCCAGCTCGAGGCCTTGAGGCGCCACTATAAACATATCAAAGTGTAATTCGTATGTCAGTGGAAGAGCCCAAAGAGGGCGGATGAGAGTGTCTGCTAGTGGAGTCGTGCATTTCCGGGGTCTCAAAACACTGGTATAATGAGAATTTCATGGCACACACGCAGCACACAATTAATGCATTCCCACGTCAGCGTTTTCAACCCCATTCCCATCAACCTGCTTCATTCCCCTTGCCTGAATATGCTCGTCGATTGTTGGTCGACGATGTTCGAGTACTTCATTAAGACATGGTGAAAATTTAACACAGTAGATACACCAACACGGAGCAATTTAAATCAGTAGAAGTAACATAACAACAACGCGGGGTAGCTCGCTATTGAGAAAGATCCAAAGGTCTGCAACAAACCTCTTGAAATATAAACCAGATAGGGTCCCCTGCCGCTATCACACGATTGGCCAAACAACTGGGAAGCTCGCACGCTTACTTAACAAAGGTCAACGAGGGCACTTAATTCTGAGGGGACAATTAAAATGAAGATTCTCCCCCACCGGGCGGCCTTTCTATGGAAGACTCCGCACGGAGTACTCTGTTTACGTGTCAATATGACTCCCTTCCGCGCATAGGCGTCCTCTCCCTCGTCTCCGACCCGTTCCGTCGTCGGCTGAATTTCCATCATTCGCGTATCCTTACGGCCTCCCCCGAGAGCTCCCCAGGAGAGGAGTGTCACAGCGCCCTGCGCTCTTCGGGTTCCCCTCGCGTGCTGCTCGGCTGCCCCACGCCGTTGGCGCCACCTGCGCGTGCGCCGCGCTGCGCCCCGGGACTGCAAACTGTCAAATAATTAGCGGCGCGGCCGAGGGGAAAACGACGCGAAAGCACCGCCGCCCGTTGGACGGTGCGCTGCTTCCTCGTCGCCCACGCCCCCTCTTGCGTCGCCGTCGCCCGCCGTCGCCCGCCGTCGCCCGCGTCGAACACAATAGAAGAATGTTGTGCGAGAATTCTTAACTTATTTTTCATGTACTCTTTTTAAAATACTTGAATTAATCCCTGTGTTAAATCTGTTATCAGACGAATGAAGTGTACTTTAAAAGTTAAATATCTTCAATTTGTGTTTATTATTAGTATTTTTTGACAAGGGGAAAAATGCACCCTCACGGATAAATATGGGCTATCCCTGATGTGTGGGGCCCTCCCCCACTAAATAGGTCCTCTCGTCTTGAACTCATGTCTCTCTGCACAGAAAACGTCGCTATACACTACTTCATGGAGAGACAGGCAGTTAGCTGGGCTGTAACCGCAGTTAATTACGGAGCCTTTTTTCTTTCCTTTACACGGTGAAGGTGACGAACTCTTCCACCATGTTTGATATCCTCGTCCTGGGCTTCGTTGAGTTTTCTTCTATGAACATCCCATGCTACGCATATAAATATAGTATGCATGGCATCATCATCTTCGTATCCACAAAATTCATATTTGGAGTCATCTGATCTTTTAAATTTAAACAGACAAGATTTCAAGCAGCCTTGTCCTGAGAGCACTTGGTAAAAGTAGTAATTTACTTCCCCATGACTTCTGCTGAACCATGGTTCGATACGTGGTATCATCATGTAAGTCAATCTTCCTCTGGTTTCGCTGTCCCCCCTCCCTTGCCATTCTGCCAGGAGAGATGTGCTCGCCCTCTTCTTGATCTCCTCTTTCTTCCTGCACAGAGGTCCGTCAGGAACGGTGTCAGATAGTTTCACTTCGTCATAGATGGCTTTCTGTTTGCTCGCCAACAGGTCTACAGGAGGTACACTAGCCAGTACCCCTACTGCGCTGTCAGAGACCGTGCGTTAGGCTGACACTATTCTCAGCGCCAATCTCCTTTGCTTGTTCTTCGATCTCATGCAAGCTTTACCTAGTTTATCACCCCACACTGGAGCCGCATAAAACAGTTGGGAATGAACTGCACAAGAGATTATTCTACGTTTCGCCTCTTTCAGATCCCCCCCCCCACACACATTTGGCATTAATCTGGAGAGGTCGGAGCATGTCTTCGCTGCCTTGTCCGCAGTCTTGTGAATTTGCGAACCAAAGCTGAGTCTGTGGTCGATCTCGACTCCCAAATAGGTTATTTGGCAACTCCAGTAGATGTTGACGTTCCCGAGTCGAATATTAGGAGAACGAAATGCTCCGCGGTCCCTGATTAACTGGAGTCTCCTGACTTGCCACCTTTTTACCCTAAAATGGGTTTCGTTCGCTTTCATCTCCAGCAAGTCGAAATCGTTTCTTCGACAGATAATAAGGGTATCATCTGAGTAAGCTGAGTGTCTAACGGGGTGTCAATTTGTCAACACATTGACATTCATGGCATTCCATAATAGCGGGTCCAGTCTCGAGCCTTGGGGTACACATCAAGTAACGCCGTCTTTGATTGAGAAGTCTGAGTACACTATTCTTCTCTCATGAAGGTAATCTTTGATTATCATCATGATTATTATTATTATTATTATTATTATTATTATTATTATTATTATTATTACTATTATTATTATTATTTTGCGTAAGAAACTCACGATCAAGTACCAAACAGTTCCGTTTACCAAGGAAGTACTGTTTCCTAGTTTTGCCTCTCTACAGATCTTGCCTCTCATCAGATTCTCTCTTTTAGCGACAACACATCACCTAATAAGTGGGTTGGTTGGTTAGTGATTCCGGGCGCGTCACCAGGTTTGGTCATTAGTCCCGTAAGAGAAGTGTATGTTTTTCCTCGAGAGATGACGGTGATCTTCCTCCGCTGAATGGCGAGATCCGTCGCCGACCTATCGTCGGCTAGCGGGGTTTCCCCCTAAACAGGACTCTCCCACCAGCGGGGCACCGCAGCAGCCGGGACAAGCTCTAAGCTCCCGACCGGTCTTCCGGAATGTGTGGTAGTGCAGTGCATGTTAGTGTGTATGTGTGTGTATGTGTGTGTGTGTGTGTGTGTGTGTGTGTGTGTGTGTGAGGGGAGAGGATAGGACAAGGAAGAGGAAGGAAAGAGTTCGTTAGGGTACTGCTCCGGCATTCGTCTGGTGTTGATCGGAGAAACCACGGAAAACTACCGATCAAAGCAGCCGGTCGCTAGAACTCTCTCCTCCAGACAGCGACTGAATTTGACCTAGCTGAAAATCTAGTGCCGAAAATCCTACTGTCAGGACCCGAATCTAGGTCCTCCCGGTCAGAGGCGCTGCAGTGGCATCAGTTGATGCACTGAGCTACCGCTCCCGGTGATAAAAAGTAAGTAAATTAAACACATATCAGTAAGAATTAATCACATAATAGAAAAATAATGGTTAAATTTTAATGATTGTTGGTAGATGGGTGACCGAAATTAATTCAAATTTGGCGCCGTACCTTGAAATCTATCATTTATAGCAATTCCTTAGGGCTCATTAATGTAAAAGAGTATGTAGTTTAAACGTCCCGCGTTGGATATATTTTCTCCAAAAACCGCGGATTAGCTTCCAGAGAGAAAGGCAAAGGCATATTTCGTATGAAACGCTTTGGAAGGACAAACAGTTAAAGCGTTGAACTGCTTTCATGGACGCTCGTGAGGTCGCGCCAGATACTGGAGACGCTGTAGAGTCGTCAACGTTCCGAGAATTAAACGTCTTTTCTAATCTAGGCGCAATAGAATCGCGTTATTTTAAAAGAAAGTGGCCGAAACAGTTTCGTTGCGACTCGCATCGCTCGACTAAAAACCGTTAAGATGCACGTATATGCTACCGACTATCAATTCAATTATGTAGGGTTGATATTGCGACATCAGCTGAGAGTTATTGGCGCGCAAGCTTGCTCCCATTGTGGGGATTTCGAGGAAAAACAACGCATCTATTCATATGACGCCACGAGAGGCAATTGTTGAAGATTTTTTCAGACGAGCGTTTGCACTAAAGATCGCCTCATCCGTAAAAAGGCGTTTCCCTTTGCGTGTTTTATACATTCACCAAATAAGAGGCATTGTGTGATAACATATATGAAAAACTGGTCGCTTTAAAAGGAATTTTCGCTTATTTGAGTTAGACTTATGTTATTGTTCTGATATTAATTACAGTCAATTATTAATTTATTGTAATTGATAATTACAATAAATTGTGACAATAAAAAGTAATAATAATAAAATATTGTATTTACTGTATTTTGAGTATTTGAAGTATTTTAAATACGTATGTATTTAGCTATTCAAAACCTAATGGATTTTGAGTATGTATTTAAATACTTATTTTTGAAGTATTTTGGCGAAGTATTTAAATACTTAAGAAAGCGTGCGCAGATGATTTTCTCCCCCATACGTCTCAAACAGTTTTTTACTGTTTTTTGACTAAATAAATATCTAAAAACTGTATATAAAGTATTTCCCCCAAACCTGTTTACAATTACCCAATTAACAGAGTAAAGACGAGAACACAATTTACCAACATTCTACTTGTTCATCAACTATGACAATGCTTTTGATAATTTTAGGAGGACACTACTATAGAAAACATTAAAGAATAAAAGAGTAATAATAGTAATATAAACAGTAAATAAGGTAAATATTACCACAGTAATGTTTGCAGAAGATCAAGTCATCAGAGTCTCCACAGAATACAGTATCCAAGAAGCAATATGTAAATTAGATAATACAACTAAGCGGTATAAAATGGTTATATCAATAGACAAAATCATGTCATTTAGGGGTTGTGAGCCAATAAGAGCAAAAATAGCCTTGGAAAAAATATAATAGAACAAGTAAGTGCATTTAATTACCTTGGCTATAAAATAACATTATAAAAATAATGATTTACAAGTAAAATTAAACATGTATAGACACTTCTGAGGCACAATAGCTCGAACTTTGAAAAATGAAGACATAAAAGAAACTATATTGAACCTCTACAAAAGAATGGCCCTATTTACGTTCTTACACGAAAGTGAGTAGTAGTCATTAACTAAAGACCAAATTAGAAGATTAGAATCGGCTCAAATGAAGTTTCTTGGAAGCATAGCATGTTATATATTTCTTCATCACAAGAAAAGTGAAGAAATTAGAAACGAATTAAAAATTTTAAGAGTGAATGAGATTATTAGTGAATACAGAGAAAAATGGAAAATCATATATTAAGAATGCCGAAAGAAAGGATAGTCAAAGTTGCTTCAACTACAACCCAAAAGGGAGAAGAAATGGCAGACCACTGAGATGGGAGTGAATAGTTTTCAGGAGCTCGAACAGGCTGTACAAGTCAAATTCTTGCAGTTGATGATGATAATGATGATGTTGATGATGATAATGATGATGGTGATGATGATGATGATGATGATGATGATGATGAAAAAGAAGTAAGGAAGTAAATAAATAAACAAATAAATAATTAAATATCACAAATGTATGCCGTTTAAACGGGCGAGTCAATATTCATCGCGAATGTTACGCGTTCAAACATCATATAAATTTCAGCTAAACACTAAATATTTTCTGTATCAATGTTCATAGTCAAGGAGTCTGCCATAAGAGGACGCTGGGCGCGCTAGTAGACTGCCGCTCTCTCCCGGCTACTGCGTTCACTCGTCGTAGCATGCCGGTGGGTTCAGTATTTCGCCGCTCCGCGCGCTGCATAACACATTCTCATGTTCGCTCGCGCTCGACCCGACCTCGCGGGTTGCGACTGCCCTTCAGCTTTGGACTGCGTGCGGCATGCAGTGGCCGGCCACCAAATGTGTGATAGCCAACGCGTACTTGATTCATTTCGGTGCACTTCCAAATTCCATAGTTGGGTTAGACCCCTCACAATCATCTCATATAGATGAAGATAAGATAAAAACACCGATTTCATTAATGACATTGTTTAAAACGAGAAGTGCTGGTAAATTTATCGTTTTTCCTTGTTTTCTTCTAAGCAGCAAATTGCAATATATTTTACAGATAGTGCCGAAATTATTTTACAGATAGCAATTATTCCAATACAAACTAATATCAATACTGGGAAACGAATAATGTAGGTTCGTACGTGTTGTACTCCATATACGTTAGTTAGCCTACAATCTAATAAGAATCGATAGAAAACTTACTGGCAAAGATACTCAATAACATAAACTGTTCAATTTTATCTTTTTCCCATATTACTTGATGTATTTATTACCATGAATATCTGTTTACTTCTCATTCTTCTCATACTTCTCTTCTCTTCTGATTAACAAATTATCGTGGAGAAAATACACAAAAATGCATGCTGGAGGTCAGATTTCGAAAAAATTGTTTGTAATTGTGTTTATCTAGAGCGATTAACAGATATTATCGAAAAGTAAATGATGATGAAAAAGTTAAAAATATTTGTCAGGAGTGGGATTCGAACCCACGCCCACAGAGTGGACTGCGACCTGAACGCAGCGCCTTAGACCGCTCGGCCATCCTGACACACACGTGAGAGGTGCTTAATTTTTCAATTTCATACCAAATTACTGATTGTATCTAAGAAGATTTGTAGTGTTTTGAAACTAAAATTAATAAGGAATTTTAATGTTCATGTTTGAGAACAGGAAAGATCAATGTTATGCACGCATACCAGTGCTAGAACTTCAATTCAATCAATATACGGACCAGAGTGGAATTTTCAGAACGAAAGTTATTGAAGAAACACTAATATTGAACTTCAGTTAACTCGATTTTAACGAGAATGAAATTCACGAAATTAACGAATGAAATCAACGAAAAAAATATTCTTCTTTTGCATTTTTTCTATTACAATTTTTGGTGTTTTTTTTTTTTCACCAGCACCTTTTCATCTACCTTTCGTAAATGGTAAAATTAGTAATAAACTGTACATCATTCAAGAGTTGACAGTGCCCTGGGGGGAGGCGGAGCGCTCAAGGAGCCCCCTATCCTTTAAATATTCAGAAATATACTAACTTAAAAAGAAAAATGAACATTTTAAAATTTTAATTGTATTTTGAAGAAACTATCGGAGTTCAATGTTATAAATTTATATTAACGATTAGAAATATTCTAGGATTTTGTGTTTCGTGTGTGTTCACTATAGATGTCTAATTGAAAGTAAAGGTAGAATAGTATGAATAACTAACTGTCAAAAGTAAATCAAAATTGTTTAAACATTTATATGTGTAAAAGTTTCACGTAAATAACTTAGTTTTATGTTGTTGTTTTTTTGTTGTTTTTTTGCTTGCATTAACTTTAATTTCCTTAATATTGTTAATCATTTCCTTCCTTCCCGATACAGAAAATAATTTTCACATAGATATGGGCAATATATTTTTAATAGACCTGATAACCATTTTCTGATTTTTACCCGTTAAAAGCAATATAAATCTACAAATAATAAGTAGCATATTCTATACAAATGCAAAACTCTTTGTTAAGAAACATCAGGACTGCTCGGTCCTACACCTATCGCATTCCGCTGCCGCCATAGGCAAACTCTGATTGCACCACTACACACTTTTGACAGAGAGTACTCAAATTTGAACAAGAAATAGGGGGTGTTCCTACCTCTAATAGCACAGTGCACAGAGAGCTGTGAAGCTTAGTAACTTCTGACGTGTGGATGGAGTGTTTGAGAAAACGAAAGAATAAATCATAAACTCATTATATCAAGTACAACATGTTCTGTTTTTTCAGAGGATAGGAATCTTACATTGCAACACCACACACATCCAAAGTTACTAAGGGTGGAGCGTGGCGGGAGCGGAGCGTGGCAGAAGCAGAGCGTAACATGGCGGGAGAGGAACGACAGTGGAGCGGGCGAGCGGGAGCGAGGAGGGCGCGGGAGCGGGCGGAGCGGGCGCGGAGCGGGAGCGGCGGAGCGGGGCGGAGCGGGGCGGAGCGGGCGGAGCGGGGCGGGAGCGGGGCGGAGCGGGCGGAGCGGGGCGGAGCGGGGGCGGAGCGGGCGGAGCGGAGCGGGGCGGAGCGGGGCGGGAGCGGGAGCGGGGCGGGAGCGGGGCGGGGCGGGAGCGGGGCGGGAGCGGGGCGGGAGCGGGGCGGGAGCGGCGCGTGAGCGGGGTGGGAGCGGGGCGGGAGCGGGGCGGCAGCGGGGCGGGAGCGGGGCGGGAGCGGGGCGGCAGCGGGGCGGCAGCGGGGCGGCAGCGGGGCGGCAGCGGGGCGGGATAGGGTAGCCTGTGCACATGCAAATACTGTCCAGGCCGGCCTCACGCCGCGCCGTGATCTGCTCGTCAGCTAACGCACAACGCCCGCGCCGTGATCTGCTCGATCTCCATCCCATTTGCAATTCCGCGCAACAGCCTCAGCGGGGCTCGGCGAACACTGGACGCCGCACGTACGCTCGCGCAGGTGCGTGGGCATGCGCATGAGTAGTCTGGAGCTCTGTGCGAACCCGTGAATACCTTTCGAAAGGTCTGGACAATATTCGAGGTGGGTTAAGGAATAAATCCGGTTTGAGGTTGCATTTCATAGGTAATACGTCGAGTGCTGTGGAAAAAGCACGAGTGGTATTTTATAGGACTATTCCACGAGTAAAATTATGTCCGACAGAGTTCCAAAATGAGCGAAATATTCACAATAACTGAATGTTTTCTTAAAATAAAAGCAGTTCTTATAATACATACTCTGTTTATTGGAAATTGACATAGCGATCGCTGACATACTGCTCCTAAGATAGATGAGTTACAGTCTATGTTTGGCCAGAAGGGAGAAGCGGTAAAAATTATTCCGAGATAAAAATAAGCGATAAACGTTTTGAGATACATCGCCCAGATCTCGACATTTTGCATGTATAGTTAAACACTATTGGTTTTAATTTCATGAGTGGAATAGTCACATGAATATCATTTCCTTTTAATTTTCACAGGGTTGGGCAGTATTTAAATACTTTTATTTGAAATACGTATTTTAAATACATTTTGTACTTGAATACCTGTATTTTTGAGTTTTTTGGACCTGTATTTTAGAGATGTATTTAAATACATAAAATATGTGTATTTAAAAAAGGAAATACTTCAAATGCAGATAAAGATAACGAGGATAGTTTATTTTTGTTTTTAATACTGCTAGTGAATGAACCTCATTGAAAGAAAAATAAATGTCTCTTGAATTTGAATTCTCTTTATTTTTAAATTATAAATCTAAATCATTAAAAGTGCTAGACAGTTATCCGACAAGAAAAAGTGCGTTTATCCCTAATAAGTAGACTCCGGACAAGCCCTTTTTGCTTCTTTTTTTTTTTAATGTGTTTTTAGGCAACTTACCCTATTATCAGTGTTTTCCTCAGAAATGGCTTTTGTGAGGGTTTATGAAGCCTATAAATGGGTATTTTAGAGATAATTGTTTAATCGAGAGTTAAGAGCCTATAAGCGCCTATATTGAATTTTCCGCATTTTTAGTATATTTGGTTCACTTTTTTTTGTTTTATACTATAATTTTTGGAGAAATCACTGATGGAACTTTTTTTTCCAAACAAGTAACAACCGCGTAAAATCTGCTAGGGCGTCGTCCAATCAAGAATCTCTTGCTTGAGTCATCTGTCGGAGTCGGGACATCGCTTAGAGACGTATGAGAATTTTACATCGTGCGGGGTACCTCATCTATTTCCCGGAAGCCCATCAGAGCGCTTCAGAGAACAGGAAATTGCTCTTGTCTTTCCGATCTTCGCAATGATTTGTGAGCTATCTGTTCCATACCAAGAACACAACTGTCTTCACAAATAGTGCTCCTGGTATCTTTTGCTTTTAGAAAGTAGAATTACACAAGATAAGCGGAGTTTTCTTCAATAATTTTGAATTGTTTTGCAAGTTTGGTGCATGCCAGATCAGTAAATTTGCTGTTCCTTTTAAGCATGCTAGCTACAATGCTAAAAGAGAGCGTTTAAAGAAGTGCATTGCTAAATGAGTGGATTTACGGAAAAGATTCACGGCGGTCTGGATTTTTTTTCTTTTTTTTTTTTCCAGTGTTGTGAAAAGGTTGTAAACGCGCGAAAAAAAAACTTTTACCAACAAAATACACCAAATATAAAATTCCACACACTCTTAGAAAATATTATCTAACTCCGCAATATGTTTTGACAATCCAAGAAATTCGTTTTGATTTTACGGCATTGCGTTCATCTTTTATGTAGTACGTATTATGTATAAATGTTAATATTATTCACCATAATGATCATTTATCTGCCTGTTTTTAAGTTTTTAAATGCCTATTTGCCTGTCTATTTTCGACCTTTTTAGTGCCTAAATGTCCGAGCTCTATTTTTAACATTAGTTTACGTTCATAAGCACCCGTTGAACAATCGTTTTCCTTTGCGGGTTTTAGACAAATAGGGGTTTATTGTCTGATGATTTGTTTGAAAAACTGGTCGCTTTAAAAGAAAATTCCGCTTATTTGTGTTAGACTTATAAGTTATTGTACAGAAATTTAAGACTGTCAATTAGTAATTAATTGTAATTAACAATTACAATAAAGTGTTGCAATAAAACGTAATAATAAAAAATATTGTGTTTACTGTATTTTGAGTATTTCAAGTATTTTAAATACGTATGTACTTAGCTAATCAAAACCCAATGTATTTTAAGTATGCATTTAAATACTTATTTACGAAGTATTTTGGAGAAGTATTTGGGAGAAGTATTTATTTACTAAATTTAATGTATTTTGCCTAACCCTGAATGTCCATATGAATCTCGTAGGCCCATGTAAATTCCTGTTCCAATCATTCATTAATTCAATCATTTTTGATTTTGCTAAAGAAATCAATATTTGCATGACCATTTAGAGGGACTATGGTACTTTCTATACCCGTGATATTTTTTCACTGTCTTTAATGATTAATATGTTTCTAAATAATCTATTGTAATAGTAAAATGTAACATTTTTGTCGCTATTGAGCTCGATGTCGATGCGACAATTAATAAGTACATAGTAAAAAGCAATAAACCACGAATCTGTAGTCTATTCATACAAAAGGAACATAAGGTTTTAAAACAAATTACGTAAAAGGAAAAGAAATAAATTAGAGACTTCGAAATAACAAAATTGTGAAGTTATGAAAAGTGACTTAAAAACCATTGGCGATCGCGTACAGTTTTCAGTTATATTAACTTCTGTTCTATTATATTCTAAAACAACGTCAAATACGGAAGAGTTGGTAGATGTTCTACAAATATGGATATAAAACGGAAACACAAATAAGATGATATTTTTTCACACTGCCAATGTGCTATTTTGGATAGCCTACGGAATTTCAAATCCGAAACGAAGTGCGATTATGTTCAAACGAATGTGAAATGCTCCAAAGCTTACAATTGGGCCTCTGTTACGGAGTGTTTTCATTCCACTTTCATTCACTACAACACTTCGTTATTCCATGCAAATTTGCAAGCTCTTATCCAAACCCACACCCTTCCTACAGATAGTTAATTCTGTAAATTAACTGTTCACAGTATGAAGCATGTAATGCGTAGTTGGAAACAACTTGTAGAGAAAATAACTTCGCAGTAAAACTCTGTGCTACCTGAGACCTGAGTGAACAGGCGGACGTGCCAAGAACACTGTCGGTCACGGAGACAGTGACCCCTATATTTAGCAGTCTCGGCCCAGACTTTTTTCAGGGTTTCAAAACTTTTGATAACATTTGCGATAATATAAATTGTCAAAAAATCTAAATAGCACCACCGAGAATATTTATAGAATTCACTAATCTTATTTTCGGATTAATCTGTAGGGAATAATTATTAAAAGTTCCATAAATAAAAATTATGTCACGATAAATATTCTTTAAATTTCTAGGCACAATACTCTAGAAATGCCATCGAATTAAGTGAAGTGGTGATGTGCAAGTAACAAAAATACAGCTTCCACAGTAACATAAATGGAATATTCAAACAAATAATTGGCCATTTTATTTTCTATTTCGTTAGAAATTAATATTTCTACAACAACACATTTGCTAAATTCGTAAGGACAAGATTTATCCACTTTTTCGTTACCAAAGCAATCAGAGTTATTCTGCCGAAAATTCTCCGGTTTCTGGTGCACGATTATAATGCTTTCTCTTTTTATGAAGGAAGATCGAGAAAGTATTATGATGAAGATATTATTTTGAATGTATGTGCTCCAATTATTCAAAAAGTTAGGGACCCCTTCAATATGGGACCTCACGAGCCGTTACCGTCGTTTCTACGGAAGATGGTGGGGTTTCATGATCATGAGGCGTTAAAGATAATAGATGAACGTTTATAAATCGGGTGATGCTTCAGATGGTATGTGTTTCGGTACGAAAAGTAAAACATCACTCATCAACAAACAAAACAAACTCCCGACATTCGGCAATTTGAATGAAGCAGTCGCACTTGAACGATGACCCGCTGCCTTGAAATTTGCTTCACGCACTTGCGATAAGCTCCGCACACTTGAACAATGCTCCGAGTCCATGTGCCCACAAGGCCGGTGCAACCTTGTTTGTGTTCCTAGGCAGAAGTCCCTGCTGGCTCACACTGAAATCTTCACTTTTGGGTCTCAATTAATGTTGCCCCTTTTCCATCCCTGCGACCCATAGGTTTTTCAACCGCGGGATTTTAGAAAATTGTTCAAATTCCAAATAAAAATTAACATTTAGTATAGGTGGTTAGAATGTTTGCCTGTTTTTTTAAATTAATTATTATTCATAACAAACTATGCAATGTCTGATCAAACCAGTGGAGCAAAAAAAGCATGTACTTTCTCGCCTTTAGTAATAGTACTGTAATACAATAATACTACACTTTCTCTCGAAATTAACTCCAAATATTCTCTCCATCTCAGTCGTCATATTTTGTAAAACTCATTACAAATAGTAGAACATTTGGTGAACCAAATATTTTCAAGCCAATATCAACATAAATTCGACAGTTCCATTGTGGCAGCCGACCGAGACACATCGTGCTCCGATCGCGGCCAGTGAAACGTTGTTTTTATATTGTCATTCAGACAGTGAACTTTGTGACATTTAATTAGTGGTAATACTCTAGTTCCACGAGTTGTGAGTGTCTGAAATCAACTATACGGTCAGCCGTTGCAGCGGCTACCCTGCTCAAGGATGGAGCCCACGGGCATCGGGGCTTCTTCATCTTCCATAACCTCAACACCATCACCTAAGGTATCTACTCAACCAAAGCTGAAAACCTACGCAAATGCTATGTCAACTGAAGTGTTTCCCACCAAGGACCAGGCTATAATCATTGACTCACTAGAAGGTCTCACCATTAAAGATTATATTAACAGTCTCTCCAACATTATTGACGCTAATGAAATAAGATTTATTTCAAAAATTGCAAACAACAGAGTATGTATTTTTCTAAGCTCTCAAGCAATAGCTGACACCCTTACAAACAACCATAAAGTCATTAAAATAAAAAACCATGATCTGAAGCTGAGACCACTTCTAACAAAAGCCAAAAGAATAATTATTTCAAACGTCTGCCCCATCATCCCTCACTCTGTAATAGAGAATGTACTCACCACAAATAACATCAAATTGGCATCCAAAATTACATTTGTTAAAGCTGGTATTCCTGGACAGGGGTTCTCCCATATTATGAGTTTTCGGAGACAAGTATATGTTTCTCCTGAAGATGTAGCTCTACTAACTGAATCCACTACTGTATATTATGAAGGCTCAACATATAGGATATTTTTCACAACTGATGAAATGGCATGCTTTAATTGTCACCAAACTGGGCACTTAGCTGGACAATGCCCTTCACCCAACACTTCTAATCACCATAAAACTACCAATTCAAGTAATGTTCCCATGGAATCTGAACACATTAGTGAAAAACCCTGTGACGTGCCAGATCCAGCAACCAATGGAAAAGACACTGAAGTAGCAGATATACAATTTCACCATGAGTCCATGAAAAAATGCCCACAACTGATTCTCCACCACCTTCTAAATCTGTATCTTCTACTAATGAAGCCAAAAACAATGAAGAAATCTCAAATAATAACAACATAGTCTCCCTCAGTACCAATAAAAGATGCCTCCAGACTGACTCCTCCTCACCTTCCAAGTCTGTAAGCAACACAACTGAAACAAATAATATGGAAAAACTCTCAAAACAACCAAAAAAGAAAAAAAAAGAAGAAAGAGAAAAATATGGAAGAGTTGATAAACCCTATCAAACACATCATTGAAGACTCTCAAAACAACTACCCCCTTACTTACATTCAGTTTAAATCATTTTTAGAGAACTCTTTCAGTACTAATGATCCTATACTCATCGCTACTGACTACTCACAAGACATATCATCCATCACCAGAATGATGCATAGTTTATATCCACATCTCACCAATAAAACCATAAAAGGCAGATTCACCAGGATTATCAGGAAAATCAACTCAGTGCTTCAGACTGCAGATGAATCAAGCACTGAAACAGACTCCAGTATAGAAATCAACACCAGTCAATGAAAATTCTTCAGTGGAATGTAAATGGCTTTTACCCCAGACTAGAAAGTATACAGTACCTATGTAACCTAACACAACCTGACATCCTCTGTCTCCAAGAGACCAACTTCAAAGACTCCAAGCATGGCAATATCAAAGGGTATAATTGCTCCTTCAAAAATAGAATCAACTCCAATCATGCCAGTGGTGGTGTAGCTATATTCATCAAAGACCATATTCAATATCAAGAATTGAATATTCAATCAAACATTGAAGTCAATGCTATAAGGATCTTGTCACCTGTTCAAATCAATATATGTAATATCTACCTACCAAATAGCTACAAGTTTGATGAACAAGAAGTAACTGATATTATTAAGAAGATGCAAAAACCTTTTCTCATTATGGGGGATTTCAACAGCCATAATCCAATTTGGGGATCCAATAAAACTGATTACAGAGGTGTCATGCTTGAAGAAGTATTTGATAAACTAGATACAATTGTTCTTAATACTGGAGACCCTACTCACATCAATACCAGTAC
>BLKR01002570.1:0-140000 GCA_011170035.1 Teleogryllus occipitalis
GTTGCCAAGTATATCAAGAAATACTAAAAAGGAAAGGATACAAAAACTCAAGTAAACCCAGAACATTTCAACAAGAGATGCCTATGCAGACACAAAACAACAATATTGCAACTACTTATCCCCAAGAAAACAAAAGAAGTCTACAAGTAAATGAAGGAACATGGGCCGATGTTGCGCGACCAAAGTCACCAGAACGACAAAAACATAATGAACAACATAACGATAGCCACTCCATTATGAACATTATACAGCACTCCTTTGAGAGATTTGAAAACATTAATGCAACAAAGTCAACAAATAAACTCTCTAATTAACCTCTTAACGACGCTTGTATCCAAATTATCCAATGCCTAAATTTCTTCGCATTGCAGCTTGGAACGCCAACGGCTTGGCAAATCATCGCCAAGAAATTGAAATATTTCTCAACAAAAACAAAATAGACATTCTACTTATCTCTGAAACTCATTTCACAGAAAGAAGCTACTTTAAACTGAAGAACTTCACATTATACGATGCTAAACATCCTAGTGGCAATGCTCACGGTGGCACAGCAATATTAATAAAAAGCACCATTAAGCATCAAGAACAGGAAGCCGTACTTGACCAAGATATTCAATCAACATCTGTACAAATTACGGACTGGAATGGACCAATCACCATCAGCGCCATCTACTGCCCTCCCAGATTCAAAATAGATAAGCAACGATTTGAAACCTACTTTAAGTCACTAGGAAATAGGTTCATGGTAGGTGGAGACTTCAACGCCAAACATACTCAATGGGGATCCAGGCTCATCACTCCTAGAGGGAGAGAACTGCAAACAGCAGTTACTTCTCTACAGCTAGAAACCATTTCTACAGGAGAACCTACCTACTGGCCTACCGACCAAAACAAAATTCCAGACCTGATTGATATATTCATAACAAAAGGAATCCCCTCCACTAACTGTATCACTGAATCTTCCCTCGAACTGTCCTCAGACCACACTCCAATAATTATCACCGTTGGTAACAAAATTATCCTTCACCCCTCTCCCGTGTCGCTAACGAACAGAAAAACAAACTGGGCCTCGTACAGAAACCAGATATCAATGAAAACAAACATCCGATTACCATTAAAAACAGCAGATCAAATAGATGAAGCGACTGAATATATAACCCAAAATATTCAAGAAGCAGCTTGGTTCGCCACACCGCAACTCCAGTACACCCAGAGCAGCATGAAATACCCAAAATTTATTTTAAACAAAATAGCTGAGAAAAGAAGACTAAGAAGAATCTGGCAAACTTCAAAATATCCTGCAGACCGTACCAACTACAACAGAGCAACTAGGCAGCTAAGGTGCCTCCTAAAAGATTTCAACAGCAACAGGTTTCATGATTTCATAACCAGCCTCACCCCAACAGAAGATACTAATTACTCTCTATTTAAAGTCACCAGGAAGCTGAAACAACCGACCAAACCAAATCCCCCAATCAGGGATGAAAATATGTGCTGGGCGAGAAACCCCACAGAGAAAGCATCTACCTTTGCCTAATTCTTCGCTAATGTATTCCAGACTCATCCCTTTTCAAATGCAAACCAAGACCAACAAATCCGGGATTACCTGAACTCCCCAAACCAAATGACGCTTCCAATTCCACATTTTACTCCCAGAGAAATTACAAAAACCATTAACGCCTTATCAAGCAAAAAGCTCCTGGCTATGACCTAATCACAACACCTCTTCTCAAAGAACTACCGCGAAAAGGCAAGACTATAATTACTGCACTATTCAACAGTATTCTAAGAACAGGGCACTACCCGGAGCAATGGAAAGTAGCCCAAATTCAAGTTTTTCTCAAGCCTGGGAAACCTCCACATGAACCCTCCTCTTACCGTCCCATCAGTATACTTCCAATCCTATCCAAAGTGTTTGAGAAACTTCTTCTATCAAGACTACGTCCACACATAGCAACCAATAACCTAGTCCCTGACCATCAATTTGGCTTTAGACAGCATTCTACCATCGAACAAGTTAATAGAATCACCAGCTACATTGAGAATTGTTTCCAAGAAAAGAAATATTGTTCAGCCGCCTTTCTAGACATCGCCCAAGCGTTCGACAAAGTCTGGCACGATGGACTCCTATTTAAACTCAAACATTTCCTACCATATCCCTTCATCAATATCTTCAGTTCTTATCTATCCCACCGCACTTTCCAAATCAAATATCAAAATGAATTATCTGAATTCCATCCAATTATGGCAGGAGTACCACAAGGTAGTGTTCTTGGCCCTATTCTGTACCAACTCTATACGACAGATATACCAGAAACAGATAAAACAACTATAGCCACTTTTGCAGATGATACGGCCATACTAGCTTCGGATGACGACCCAAATGTCGCATCAAGACATTTACAAGACCATCTTACAATGATTGAAAAATGGGCTAAGAAATGGAAAATAAAAATCAATGAAAACAAATCAGTCCATATAACTTTTACCCTGAGAAGAAACAAATGTCCTACTGTCCACATCAACAATAATCCAATATTACAAATGGAAAGTGTGAAATTCTTAGGGATACATCTAGACAAACGTTTAACATGGAAAAATCACATTTTAGCCAAGAAAAAGCACCTACAACTTCAAGTAAGAAAACTATACTGGATACTAGGATACCACTCAATCCATAATAATTCCAATATGGACCTACGGCATCCAAATCTGGGGTACAGCAAGCAAGAGTAATCTCTCTATCATCCAGAGATTTCAGTCCAAGACCTTAAGAATGATCGCAGCAGCGCCTTGGTTCATCACAAACGCAGCATTACACAAAGACTTAAAAATGCCCACTGTCTTAGAAAGAATAGAATCAATCAGCACCAACTATCTCCTGCGTCTTGAAAACCATCCAAATCACTTAGCTCTCAACCTCCTTGACAATAGTGCAGATATCCATCGTCTAACCAGAACCTCACCCATACAACTCCCATACAGATACTCAAGAAGTAACTGAAACATTATCACCACCAAATTATCTATTCCAATTGCTGTCAACCTAAAATAATAATTGCTTTTTGTTATAGTATGAAGAAGAAGATGAAGAGTACCGATGGGATACCTTCACTACTAATCATGTCATAATAATTCTACAATAGACATCACATTTACTTATTATTTTGTAAAAAATAGATTGTAAATTTATCTTAAAATAAAAAAAATTTAAAAAAATTCAGCCAATGTATTGGGATCAATGCCTTCATAAGACGGAAGGTCTCCGAAATGATCCGATCGTCACTCATGCAGTGTTATGCAACCATCTGGCTAATTAACCGGCTAATTCATAAATCTTCGCCGGGAGGAGGCGGTGTTCTTTCATGCTGGATTTTGATAACCTTCACATTAATTTGCGAGGTTTCTTCTATTTAAGTATCTCCCCTCAGCGGGGCAGCACTCCAGCCGGCACAAGCTCTAAGCTCTCGACTGGTCTCTTTAATTTTGTGGTAGTGTACAGAATGTAAGTATGTGTGAGGAAGAGGAAGGCAAGGAAAACAAAGGAAAAATTGCGCATGGATCCATGCATCCATCATTCGCGTTGATAAAAAAACTACCGATCAGAGCAGCCAGCTACTAGAATTCTCCTCCAGACAGCGGCTGAATTCGGCAAAGCTATATAGGTGGTGTCGAAAATCCTGCCACCATCGGGGTTTGAACCCTATGACCTGCCGATCAGAGACATTACAGAATAATCAGTTGATGTCCTGAACTACCTCAGCCGGTGTGACGATTCACAAATTCACTTTAAGACCTATAAGGTCTTCTGGAAACATATTTTAGAAGTGAAGTGTAATTAAACATCAATGTGTTTCATACGATAAAAGGGCTCAGTAGACCAAGAGGCTATCCAACATTTTTTGTCAAATTGACCCATTAGCATTATACAAAACGTCAGATATTATTATTTTAGTTTAATACGTTATTTAAATCAAGTACGGCTTGATATGCAAGTGTTCTATGTTTAAAAGTTTAAAAAATGTATTGAGCTATATGAGAGAAGTTCAGTTAAAACCCTCATTATCTCAAAACGATGTCTAAGTGGCATAGTCCTTTGTTCCACTGAGCCCTTCAATTAAAGTCAGATTTCGTTTAGGTGTATTTAACAACAGCAGCGCGTTTCATGTGTAATCTATGAATAACATGTAAAAACAGAAATAAAAGTGGAAACTGAGCGAGTGCTCTCCGCTTCAAGAGCAGTGGGCGCCTCGTCGCTCCGCTCCTGAGGCGAAGGCGCTTTAAGCCCCGCTGTGTATTTAGCGCGGAAGGCAGCCTCCCCTTTAAAAGCGCCCCGCGGCGCCGCCCCGCCCGCGCAGCCACCGCGCCACGCCGCGCCGCGCCGCGCGCCTGCGGAATGTCTGCGGCGCGCCGGCGCGGCGCCTGGGGAGGGCAGCAGGTGCAGCCGGCAGCTCAGCTCCCGCTCCCCCGCCATCACCACGTCAACCGCCGCTCTCACCACCCCGCTGCCCGTCCCCGCCAACGCCTCGACGCCGCCCGGTCACCATCCCGTCGCTGCCTCGTTGCCGACCCCACACCGCCCCGATGTATTGATTAGCGATTCCGGGCGCGTCAACTACTAAGGTCATTAAAGGTATGTGAAGTGTGTTTTTTTATCGCGCGAGGTGGCGGTGGTGTTCCCTCGCCGGATGGCGAGATCCGGCGCCGACCCACCCGTCGGCTTGCGGGGTTTTCACTAACCAGGTATATCCCAGCAGCGGGGCACCGCCGCAGACGAATCAAGCTCTAAGCTCCGAACAATACTAGAGCAGAATATGATATGCATTGTAGTGAAATCGAAGAGAAAAAGCGTTTGGGGTCATAAAGACAAAAATGGATAAGTCTGTGAAGGAAACGAAAGGAAGAAGAAGCGAAGAAAATCAAGAAAATAAATAGGTGGAAAAACTAAAATTATTCCAGAAACGGTACAGAAATTCTTACGGTATACATAAGCAATTTACATAAATATACAAACATTTTTAACCCACAGTAGCACAACACACTATACTTTAATAGTAGCAATAATCTAAAATACAATATTCGCAGTATTAAGGAGCAATATCATACAATAGGTTCTAAACATTAATTGTATTTCTACTTAAGGTCAATGTATTGTAATAAAGATAATGATGACAGTATGACAGATGATAGCTATAACTATTTTAGCATTTTATTTCGAGTGTCGCTAATCACTTTTTGTATATTTTAATTAAAAATTTCATTAGGATACACAGAAAAATATATGATTGTCAATAATTTAGATGGTGTGAGAGGGAATGGAAAATGAGGGGGAATAAAGTAATGGGGGAGAGGGAATAGAGTAATGAGGTATGAGTTGAAATTTTGAATTTAAAGAGTGAGGAAAGGTCGGCGTTTAGAGGGGCGGTGACCGGGTGCTTGGAAATGGGGAAAGTCTGGAGACTGAAGTGGACGCTAACGCCATTCTAAATGTCATTATTCCTTACCCAAGTAATTAATTCGGTTTTGAATTTACGGAAAGTAAAACACGGTCGGATACCGTCTGCCTAGCTAGTGTCGAAAATCTAGACATCGGCGGGAGTGGATTGGTTGATTAATTGATTGATAATTAGTGATTCCGGGCCTATCAACTACTATGGTCATTAGTCTCGTACGTTTAGTGCCTGTTTTTTGCTCAGCAGATGGCAGTGGACTACCCGCGCTGTATGGCGAGATCCGGCGCCGACCTACCGTCGTCTAGTGGGGTATTCCCCAACTAGGTATCTCCCACCAGCGGGGTACCGACCCAGCTGGGAGAAGCTCTAAGCTCCCGCCCGTTCTCACGGCATGTGTAATGTAGTGCATGGTAGTGTAAGTGTGAGTAAGAGTTAATAGGACAAGGAAGAGTAAGGAAAGATCGCGCGCGGTCCGTGGCCCGTTTGTTAGGGTACTGCTCCGGCATTTGTCTAGTGTTTATCGATGAAACCCCAAAAACTACCGACCAGAGCAGCCGACAGCTAGAATTGTCCTCCAGACAGCGACTGAATTCGACCTAGCTAAAAAGGTAGTCTCGAAAATCCTGCTGCCGTCAGGGCTCAAACCTAGGACTTCCCGGTCAGACGCGCTGCAGTGGCATCAGGTAATGCACTGAACCACCTCTCCCGGTTCGGGAGTTGAACACGGGAGTGGAACACGGGAGTGGAACACGGGAGTGGAACACGGGAGTGGAACACGGGAGTGGAACACGGGAGTGGAACACGGGAGTGGAACACGGGAGTGGAACACGGGAGTGGAACACGGGAGTGGAACACGGGAGTGGAACACGGGAGTGAAACACGAACACGGGAGTGGAACACGGGAGTGGAACACGGGAGTGGAACACGGGAGTGGAACACGGGAGTGGAACACGGGAGTGGAACACGAGAGTGGAACACGGGCCTCCCAATCAGAGGCACTGCATTGAGGGCAACTCCTGCCCCGTTTGAACCAACTCAACCGGCACTAGATTGGAACAGGTGACTCGGCACGTCCGCGCAACATCGGCACCTCCGTCACCGCCTCCGCACCGCAGTGCCCCGTTCCTACGTTCCCCTCCTGCGCCGTTCGAATTGTGAAATTCCGATTTCATTTTGCTGCAAGCGGACTAACATGGTTCCATTGGAGACGAGCTTCTCAGATGCAAAAGATCACGTCCACACAGTCCGTAAATGGGACTAATTTCTAACAGCTGTACATGAAACAGTGTGAGGTCATGAGCAGCAAGCAACTTCGTGGTACTCTTCCAGGAATGATGAACGATGTTCTTCCTCCCAGTCAGTTAGTAAGCAAATTTTGACATTGTAAATCACACCACGACAACCGCACGAGAATTGAAAGTTTATATTTGAGATTAAGTAATCGATTCTTTTAATTTCTCTTCGTATATTTTATTGTTGAATATCCCGCAGAATCCCTGGTCACTGGCCAGGTGTTTTGTGAGAGAATGAAGCGCGTTGACGTTCCGTGGGTCCCTTCTCCACCGCTCTTCGCTGCATCTGACTGCATCTGGCCCTGGCTGCGAATTCACGAAAGGAGAAGCTTTCGGCGGTCGATTGCCCCTGGCCCACGCACGCAGGGGTAGGGGGAGATGAATATTTCAATGAGGGCGAATCAATGCGGTAAGAGGAGCATTGTTCTGGAATGGCAGGGACCGGCGCTTCATTAACATTTAGAGGCAGATGAAACAATCGCCGTCCGTTCCCATCGCAAAATGTCCCTCTGGGAGTGCGGGGTTGGAATATGGTTGAGATGGAGGGAAGGGAAGATGGTAGGAAAGGTGAGGAGAGAAGTGTGGGATGGAAAGGGAAGGAGAGAAGGGAGGACAAGGAACGAGAAGGAAAAGGAAGAGAGGTAGAGGATGAGGAAGGGTGGGAGGGCAATGGGTAAGAATGAGAGGAGTGAGAAGGGAACGGATAGAAAAGAGGAGAGGCGGAGATGGAGATGAGATAAAGAGATGTGAGAGAGAGGAGAAGAGATTGGGAGATGGACCCTCTGCAAAATATATAACCGGGCAAATCAGTCCTTCGGTGGCAGAACAGCAGACTGCTGGTAATATATGCTCTCGTCCAGCTTACATTCGCCTGGTAAATGCACAGTGTATTTCATACATGATTTATGCTTATGATTGGTTTTATATTATTATTATTATTATTATTATTATTATTATTATTATTATTACATATTTAACGATGTAGGATAGCGTACGTTATTTTGGAATACAAATGTGATGCTGCGTATGTAGTACGTGAATGCCAGAATCGCCTGAGGGAGGTGGTGGGAGGGGACCCGCCCACAAAGGGAGCGCGTAAATCACTGGTTGCGGACGCGCGCGGTGGATTAGTCACGTGGCTGTGGATTACGCGCTCCGCCCCGCCCACTCACGCCTCCAACTCCGCCTCTCCCCGCCCTAGATCACCACCGAGACCACAATGCGCACGCGCCTACACCTTCCTACCGCCCAACCTCGCCTAGACCACATACACGCATACACACACACACACACACACACACACTCCTCCTCCCTCCACTAACACCCGTCTCACCGTGAAGCTCATCAGGGCGTATCCTCTCTCTTCATTGTTCAATGGAGGCGCATCCCGCTACAGCCTCTGATCGCCCCTCTTCCCGCCCGCTTCTCCGGCTTAGCACTCCCAAGCCAACCACGCCCCCGGCCGCGCTCCAGAGCACTGCCCCTCCCCTCCTCGCCCTTCCTACTCACTTATGGCGTATCCGCCCACTTCTCAATGGAGTCGCAACACGCGATACCCAGCAGATTGACTAGAGATTCCGGGCGCGTCAACTGTTAATGTCATTAGACTCGTAAGTGTCGCGCATGATTTCTTCGAGAGATGGCGATGATCTTCCTCTGCTGAATGGTGAAACCCGCGCCGACCTCACGGTCGGTTAGCGGGGTTTCCGCAATCAGGTATCTCCCACCAACAGAGCACCGCTCCAATCGGGACAATTCCCGACCGTCTCCAGGCTCCTGTGTGGTAGTGTAGTGCATGTAAGTAAGTCTAAGTGTGTGCAAGTAAAGGGTGAGAATAGGGCAAGGATGAGGAAGGAAAGATCGCACGATGTACGTGGTCCATTTTGTAGGGTTCTGCTCCGGCATTCGCCTGGCATTGATCGGAGAAACGAAGGAAAACTAGCGATCTAAGCAGCCGGCCACTAGAATTCTCCTCCAGACAGTGGCTGATTTCGGACTAGCTATCGAGCTAGCGTTGGGAATCAAGCCCTAGAACCTCCGAGTCAGAAGCACTGCAGTGATATCAGTTGTTACCTTGAGCCACCTCAGCCGGTAGAGATTGGTGCTGAATCCGCCCTTTATCAAACACTTTGAACACATCCCTCCTACCCACTCAGACTTCACCAATCCCTCCTCACTCCCATGCATCGCCCCTCTCCCCCATACGCGCACCCTCTTGCTCGTCGTTCCTCCTGTGCCCACCGCCCCACGGCGCCCCCTGCGGCTCGCGCATTAAATTTCGCAGCTGCCTCTGGATTTGAGACCTTGCGGCTGCTCGCCGCCACCACTACTTCGTTTTTGCATGAAATGCGAGGAGGAACGCCTAATCCTTGCTTGTGGGATTGTGTGTAGAGCGAGACATAAATTTTCCTCGAACGCCTACGTAACACACGAATCGTACAGTGGGTTCAAAACTTTCTTTCCAGAAACTGTCCACAGATATTCCGTTCGGCAGATTCTCTGTTGCTACTTGGTCTTAGTTTCGACGGGAGCTGACTCAGAGGGAGGAACAATTTAATTTCAGGGTTTTACGTTCGAAAAACTTATTGTCTCAAACACTAGTGATGACACTCGTTCGAAATCATTTCCTGTAAGAAGTGACGCAATTTGCAAGACTATAGCGCCTGCCTCGGAAAGATTTCTTAGAAATGCACAAGACTGTAGTGGAATCGGAGCGAGAGGGTTATCACAGTAGAATCGGATCGGAGTGTTTATACGTGGAAACTTTCTCCACATATCAAAACATGAGGAGAAATTGATGATGCATACGATACCCGCAATTAAGATAAAGGGCTCATGTGCTTTCAGATTCTCAGAAGTCGGAAGTTGAAATGTGCAATAATTTTTCCTTTTCTCCCATCATTGAGTCCATTTTATCACATAGAGAAAGACAATATTTCAAGCTTTTTTTAATGATTCTGTAGATCTGCTTATATTTATTTGGTTCAGTCGTCTTGTGTTTTTTAATACAACAAATTTGATACTTTCCGTTAACTAACGCATATCCCATTATCAAGGCATATCATTTACATGGATGCATCTAATTTCTTTCCTTCCATGATACGTAAACACTCCATTTGCAATAGTAGGATGTGCAAGGTCACCCTGCAAATTGCTCCATAACTTCCATTTTCTTATCATGGAAATCGAGGATTGGAAGAGCAAAACTGCTTCCCCACCAACTACATTCATGTCACGAGTGAGTCCGGCTATTTTTTCTTTTATTTTCAATACAGTGTCGACTCAATTGAGCTGCAAAACTACAGCAAGTACATTATCTAAGTATCTCCTGCCTTCATTTTGCTTCCGATCCTCCATCACCTTTTCTAACCAAATCCTTTGCACAACCTTTTAAATTAGTGCCCGAAATGCCTACAAATCTGCATTACAGCAGCGGCCACTCATTGCACTTAAGGATTTTTACTTTCTCGCTACTTCTTACGCAGTGTAGGGAAAGTATTGTAATGCTGCGAGTAACAAGGTGAATTTTCGGCAGAAAAAACTCATTGCCGGGCACTGGTAAGGAAAAATAGAATCAATCTTGTCCGTGTAAATAGTAAACTAATTTCTCTTACATGTTTTGTAGTCAGAATTCCCGTTTTATGTGTACTTGATACCGACAAATCGATTGACGGCATAACATCAGTAAACTACGCTAGCGACTAAATCGTAAACAGAATTTTCATTATAATTGATATTCCCTAATCGATCTGGCTGGTGTCGGAGGCCCTTGAATTTGAAACCGATATCTTAATTTTTGGGGGTACTTTACATGAAGACCTTGAGACATTTTAAATTATTTTTAACAAATGGGTCCAAACAGTTTTATTAAATTTTCTTTGTCGGATAGCGTAAAGGAAGATTAAGAGAACGATGCGGGTCTCACTGGAGTTAAAATTCTTGATTTTTTGAAAACTTCAAAAATTCAAATTTTTCGGCGTCTTCCTATAACTACAATTATGAAGAAAATATTTTTTGGTTATGAAATGGGTTCATCAAAAACAGATCATCAATCAAGCGCACTCTCTGTATTTTCGAAAATAATAATAATAATAATAATAATAATAATAATAATAATAATAATAATAATAATAATAATAATAATCGGAATGTTAAATTCTATTCTCCCGCGCTTCGTTTGACGCGTAGTCAAAATGTCGTTTGCAAAATGGCAACACAGAGGTTGGTATTCCTAGGATTTTTTTGACTGTTGCCGGTCGAGTAAACCGTACGATGTAGATAACATCCCTATGAAAGGAAAGAGGTTTAGCAAGTAAAGTAATATATTTAACGTAAAACTAACAAACATTTCTTTTATTTAATAAAGTTTGATCGCTGATTATGGTATTCAGAAATTGTTGCTTACTTTGATGTAATCAGGCAAGCTTGTATGATATATTATTCTTTCTTTTCTGTATGCAAATGCTATCGTAGTTAAATTTATCCATTTTTGTTTCGTTTGTAAAAGTTAGAAATGACTACTGTTCCTGACACAGGCGCTTCGTTTGAAATGGACTTTTTCAAATTATAACTGAGTTTTTAGTATGACAGAAATTACAAGAATATTTCAATATTACGAAAGTATTTCTAATTCTGTGAGAAAGTGTGGGCTGTCGAGCACCTCTATATTTTCTCAGTCATTGCAATTGAGTGTTCTAAAAATTAGTGCAGTTGTACTAGCTGGTTACCAGGCGTTTCTCGGGGGGAATGTTTATCATCATGAATGAAGTTCGCCGCTTCGCACAGCACCGCTCCGCTCTCTTCTCCTGCTCTGCCCACCCAATCCCTTCCTGCCCCGCCCATTTCGCCCGGTTCCGCCCACCGTCGCCAGAACACGCGCAGCAACAGTGCCGTCCGGAGGTATTGCAGTTTGCATCACAAGTTTCTAAAACAGCACGCACTTTCTCGCCCCCTATTTTCACGTAAAGCTACGTGAAAAGTACTCACATTTTCGAAACTTTGTACATGACCTTATTTAAAAATCTATCTTAAAGAAACAGATTCCGTTAAGAGAAAAAATATTTATCTTTAATATTTTAGTTGTAGAAAGACTCCGATTTTTTTTTTCGAAAAACCAGTTTTCAACGAACATGAGACCTGCGCCATTCTCTTAAAGGTCGTTCACACTATCCAACAAAAAAAATTAATCAGAAACTATGGCCATTTTCTTGAAAATTTGGAAATTTTTCCAGGAGCTTCATGAAAAGTACCCCCAAAATTAAAATAACGGTTTAAAATTCAAGAACCCGTGACATCCGCCAGATCGATTGAGAAACATCAATTTTGGAAAACTGTTGAACGGCTTATTCGCTGGCGTTGTTCACAGTCGAACAGGCGTTATGCCGTCATTCAATTTTTCGTTATCAAGGACGCTCAAAATATGGATCCTGGCTACACCACGCATTAGAGGATTCTTTCTCTAAATTTAACAATTGGATTTATCCAATTTTTCGTTACTAGAGCCCTGTAATAAGAGATTTTCTGCCGAAAATTCGCGCAGCATTACATAACTTTCTCTATGCTCCATAGCGAGAAAGTAAAAACACATTTTTGGGTAACATATGTGAGATTGCGCGTATCTTACGCTGAGGTTTGCTCATGAGTTGGTTTGCGGCGCTGGTCGGCAGGCGCGGTGTGGAGCAGTAGCAGTTTGAAGGTCGGCGGCGAAGGGAGGTGCCGTGCGAAAGGGAGACAGATGAGATGACCCGAGTCAAATACAACGCCTTTATTGTTTATGGGTGATCGCAAGGACTGCATTTTGTACGAAGTGACAAGGAAAAAGAGAGACTTGTGGGGGTTGTGGGGTAAACAGAGTGTGCTTTGCTTAACAATCGTATTCCTGTAACAAGTTATTAATGAAACATTATTATTGAAAAGTCTACGTTTCATTTAAAGTTTTCCCTTCAGCATCCCTCCCACACATATTGCATGGCAACTCCCTCTATATTTTACTCCGTCTTCCATTCGCGTTCAAGCAAAATTTGCTAAAAGCATTCGCGACAGTAGTAGTTCAAAGGTTTGTGTGGGAGTACATATACACTTAATACTAAGGAATATACTAAATAATATAATATAATAAATATAATATAATAAAATTCTTAATAATTCATGTTTGGAGAAATGGATACTGATTCTTTACCATTTAAGGTCCTTTCTTCATAAATTACCATATTAAAATTACACCAACGAACAATTCCCGACTTGGTGCTCCTGTCCACTTCTTTGATTTTGTGATGGTTGGTCATTCTGCACCATTACCTCTGCTCTCTCTACGGCCAATTTTAGTCTCTCCCGCTCTCCCTTGGCTGCACTGGCGATCGACTGCAGGAGCAACATGACTCTGTTTTGATTCTCGGACGTCATCTCCGATAATATTGACGATAATCTACACCTAGATTAACGCCAACAGCACGCCTTGCGGCTTGGTGGCCTCGATTGCGAGCAAACCATATCTGAAAATGTGTGCATATAAGTAAACTTTAATGTAATTAATTTTTCTCTTACACGTTTCATTCTATTTATTTTGACTCTATTTTTGGAAACAAAAGTTATTGTGAAACTCGCAGTGGTTCTTTGTTTTTCCATGCATGACGGATTTTTACCCCTCATGAGAGCTAGTAATAAACATAAGTTGCATCGTTTCCAGAAACATTATGCTGGAACCGTGTTTGGGATAACATTTTAAGATCACAAAATTCTCTCTGCTATTTTCAGTCTTTAAAAATTGTTGAAAATGTGTTCAAAGATTGTTCAAAATTATGCAAAATTTTAGGCCAGTCGCTGTAGTAATTCAAGAATTTTTGTGGAACAAATACATACATACCCACACATATACACATTCGTTTTTAATGTATTATGAAGATATTGATTTATATAAAATACATTCTAAAAGGTGTTAAATCATATATTATAAAGTATATTTACGAAGTGGTAGTGGATACGCATTGTCTCTGTAACATTATGGTAACACTTTCATATACAGTTGCCTGCACGAGAGGAAGAGTTCAGACCAGAGAACCGAACATAAAAGGTCAGATTAAGAGAGTAAGGTCGGAGAGAAATGTGAGTGAACAAAATATCGCATTATTTTCTACACAAGTTTTCTTTAATTTGTATTACATCTATGTAAAAAGTTGTGAATATATACGATAATATTTTTGTTATTGCGAGCATATTTTCTGCGAATCCAGGGAAATTACTTTTTCTTATTGTTTATTTTAAATGGGTCTCAATATACTCACATTAAAATGTAATTTTTCGTATTTCATTTAGAAATGAGAGTCAACGAGAAATGTTGTGGTTTCTTTTTAAACATGCATTGAAACTCCGGGGATTTCGTTTCAGCTCCCCTGGCGTTTTACTTCATTCGGCAAACAAAGGTGAAAAATATCTCCGTAAATAAACAGCAAAATGGGCAAACGAATACAACGCGAGGGAGTGAAGGCGCTCCAGGAGCAAAGGCTGCCAACATAACGCGAGAGGCTACGCGCTGATTGGCCACGAGGCAGAGGCAGAGAGGTGAGCTACCAACAACTTGGCAAACAAGGACGCATCGATCCCCGCAAACAAGGAGATCCGCGCGAGGCAAAACTGCTAAGGTACGAGACCCGCGGCCCTCGTTTCTATGCAGCTTCTCCCTTTTCTTCAGCTCAAAAAGAGTTCAAGAACTCTTTTTCACCCAACCTTCTGCTCTATCGTCCTTTCATGTTTCTCCCTTTGTATTTCTCTTATTTTCGTTTTAATTCAGCGTAGTTATCTCTTCATTTTCATTTCGATATCTCCTCTTTCCCCATTGCCTTCTCCTGGCTGTTTTCCTTTCTTTTAAATTTCATTTAATTTAGGAGAACAGTATTTAATTGAAATAAATGGTAACAATACTTTCATTTTTACTTTGCAATATTGAACGAACTGCGGATAAACCTAATTTCATTCTGTGGGCCAAGTAACTTTGTGAGAGTTGGTGAAAAGGGTAAGAATAAGAAAATGGAGACAACTTTCGTCGATATTCCCTTGATTTCTTTGTTTCGCTTTTTGTTATTGATTTACATAGTAAGAGAAAGGTCTATTACATTTGTTATAAAAATTATCACTAAAATACTAGAACTCAGAAAAACAAACATTACAGACACTTTGGTAGACTGATTGAATACTGACATTCCAACCAAGTGAACATTAAGCACTAAAATTCATGGAGGAACATCGTACATCCTGAAATGCACTGACAGCTGAAAATATATTGTTCAAACCCCTTTTCAAATAAAGTTTAGGAAGAGTAAAAAATAGATTACAAGAGAAAAGAAGTGTGGGGAAGCGGAAACAGATGGTAGCGGCGCACACTTCTTGTAAAATCGAAGCTTCAGAAAGGAAAAGGAGGACAAGATCTAACTATGAGCAGTTAGGTGTTTCTGTTGTTAAGAAAAGGACAAACAACAGTGTTTCTTCAAGCCTCAAATATCCTCCAGGGGTGAGCTAAAGGAGATTAAAGCACGAAAGAGGAAGGTATTCGGGGAATGTCGTTGTATAAGTGTTACCGAATACTGTTGTGGAAGGTATAAATAAGGTGCGCCAAAAATTCGCCATTTTCAGGCACACGATTACATAACGTTATCTTCTTATGAAGTACTTCGTAGGGGCGAGAAAGTAAAAAAAACATGTACATTTAAATTAATCCAGAACTATTTTTAAAGATGAAACCTTAGTTTTAGAATCAGTGTTCAGCTACATATGAACACCACATCGCACATGAAGGTATTCGTTTTATAAAAGAAATATTCGCAGAAATAAAACATACATTAAATCGTCTGTGATTCCTTATAATAAAGGGGATGGAACAGCTTGCTTTCCTAAAAATATTAAATTAGTAAAAATAATTGTACTGAGAGTTTGCTTCTCTTTTCTCATTATAATTTGTAACTAATGGTAAGAATGGAAAATAGTTTCGCCTGAAACCCTTAGATACTGACAATATAGACCATGGGAATCCCGGATTTATTCGGGAAAGTTTCTCCTGTGCTGCGTTACACGGGATATTATACGAATTATCGTCATGTAACTTGAACTGGAATATGCAGTCAGGTTTGCGCACTTCTTGAACACCCATATTTCGTACTTTTTTATGACCTATTTATTATGTTCTTCAAAAACACAGCAAATTCCTACCCGGATAAATATTTTGGATATTAAGTAGGAAAAAGTATACCACAAAAAGGTTAATAAATATAATTACCTACTAAAAGAAATTCTTCACACTGTGATGATACTCAAATCACTAAACACCGGTTCTTAAGCTCGTACATCCCAAATTTCGACATCACTTTTTATTAAAAATAATTTATATGTGAAACAATAATAAATTATTTCAATCGTAATTCAGCTTCCTTGAGCAAATAACATAAATGATGTCAGTCTCACGTCCATAATTTTCGTCGTCACGAAAACATTTTTCAAACTCCACTTTTGACTTCGCCCTATAGATATTTCTAATGTCACCCCCTCACCCCCTTCCCTCCTAACCCTACCACTACCTCACCTCTTTTATTTTCCCATTTCTTCGCCCTTTTCGTCTCTCCATCGCACTCTCTCTCTCTCCATCGCACTCTCTCCATCACACACTCTCTCACTCCACCACACACTCTCTCACTCCATCACACACTCTCTCACTCCATCACACACTCTCTCACTCCATCACACACTCTCTCTCCCATCACTCTCCATCTCTCCGCCTCTTTCCCTATTCTTCCACCTCTCGCTTTCCCTCTCTGTCTTTCCTTCCAATTTTTCTCGCTCTCCCTCTCCCATCATCCCCGCCCCTCTCACCCCGTGGCTCCATCTCCGCCCTCAACCCCTCCGAGAGGCCGATGCCATTTTGCCGCCTCAATCGCTCCCGCGGGGCGAACTGGGCGCATCACTGCGCTAGCCACTGGCTGCTAGAGGGCGCGGGAGTGCCACGGAAGCTACCACTCAGAGACGCATCCCTCACACACTGAATGAGGAAGATATCTCTTTCGCAAGTCCATTTATGAACACAAAAATCACCTAGAAACGTTTCTATCCGTCATTTATCCAGTCATCAATCATTTATTATTTCACTTGCCTTTTACACTCACAGCACTCAAATTCCATTTCAAAAACTATCATTTCAACAATTCTTGATCTTCTCTAGGAGTTTTTCTTTCCTTTTAAATCGAGTCTCGTGTGTGGAGCGATAAAATTCGTTTGATACTGGTCTCTTTCTTTTTGTAAGCCATACATTTTGGATGTGAAACGAAAACATTTACTTTTCCCCAAAGGGAGTCGCCATAAAGGTCTTCTCGAATGACTTGGCACCTCTGCAGATTGGATTCGGGAACTCCACTCCTCCTCTTCCTATCGGAAGGAAACTCCCGTTCTTCGTCCAACGTCCGCGGGGGTGCGTCTTGGAGGGACAGGGGGGAAATCCAGCGTCCATTCGCCGCAGCGGCCGGGCGCCCTGCGAAGAGCTCTTCTTCAAACTAGCCGTGCTAAAACAGCACGTACTTTCTCGCCCTACTTCACGTAAAATTACGCGGAAAGTAATAAAATTTTAGAAAAATTATACCTGATCTTATTTCAAAATCTATCTTTAAGAACATATTTCATTAAGGTAAAAAAATTATCTTCATTAATGCAGTAGTAGGAAGACGCCGAAACATTTTGAATTTTTGCAATTTTCAAGAAATCAGAGTTTTCAACGCACATAAGACCTTCACCATTCTCGTAAACGTCCTACTCACTATCCGACAACAAAAATTAATCAAAAACGATGGAGCCTTTTTTTTTGAATTTAGAAAATATCCCACGGGCTTTACATAAAGTACCCCCGAAATTAAAATATCGGTTTCAAATTCAAGGGGCCGTGATATCAGTCAGATCGATTGAGAAATATCAATTTTGGAGAAAATAGGCTGAACGCTTTAGTCGCTAGCGTTTTTCAAAGGTGGGCGGACGGACAGACAGACAGTAGACGGACGGATGGACGATTTGCCGTCATTCGATTTTTCGGTATCAAGGACCCATAAAACACGTATTCTGACTACACCACGTGTTAGAGAATTTGTTTTCTTTCAATCAATAGAACTTCCAGGAATCGTGGTTAAGTATAGAATTACTCGACCACATGTAACAGGCAAGGATTAAAATGTTGTATGTCAAAACCCATGATTAAATCGAAAGTAAATTTAATAAATTTGTATTAACATTGAGAGAATTTAGGAGCATAGGAGGGCAAAGGTAGATATAGCAATATTAACAATAGTAGTGGAAGTAATTCCCTTTGTAATATTATATGTTCGTTGTAAATAGTATCCAGATTTGGAGTTATTTTAATAGTGATACAACTCCGTTGACACTCGTTTCGAAATATTTAGCTCTAAAGTTAAATTATTATAAAAAATTGAGGATGGAGATACGCAAAAAAATTGTGAGTCTTTCTCATATAAGATATTCACTTGTTCGTCTAAATTTGATATGAATAAGCATACTGTGATACCCCATGATTCACGGAATATTGGGGGTGAAAAGGAGTCGTACCATCATAAAAATGAAATTGGTGGTCCAAATATGTAAATGTCGTTCTAAGAAACGTTGGAAATGAAGATAATATCGATTTATGAAAACAGATAAAATATTAATTTAATGTGACGTGGACGCACATTCAATTTTCATCTTCTTGAAATCGTCCGGTTTCTACCAGCATATCAGTTAAATAAGCGTGATTTACGCTTGAAATGAATGGCTACAAATCAAGCATATTCTGTTTCTTCTCATTAAGCTTCCTTTGATGTGGTTGTAGAAGCGGGATATTTAAGATTCGAAAATCTTAGTTCTTCCTCACCCTCTGATGGTTTCTGTCTAGTGACATTTACAGTGGGAACAATCAGGGTCTTGATTTAAGGTTTACTTGTACGTAATTATAAAAGACTTCTGTTTGACAAATTTAATCCATCTATTTTTTATCCAGTAACAGACACCCTTTTGTTCGGTTTTCTTCCTTCTTCTAACGGACTTTTGAAGATCTTTTAACACACAGACCATTAAGTTTAAATTCTGTGTCTCTCTTTCTTCTGCTAATCTTTTCTTTATCATCATATCATTGTAGACGCTATAAATATCTCGAAAAAGTACTCATTGCGAGACTTGTAAATAACCACGTAGCCGAACCACTGGAGTTGTACCACTATCAAAATAAATAGATTGCAATCTCCTATGATTCACTTTTATTGTAATGCGCTATGGCATCCACATAAAGAACTTGGAGTTCTATCACTTTCAGACTAAACGTATAACACTTGCGCTGACCTGAAAATGGAGTTAACTCAATTTCTCAAAAAAGAGGAGTTGTAATTAAAATAGCCCCTCCATTTAGCAATAGTAAAAATATCGAAGAGGCGCAAAATATTTTACAAATGGCTAGCCCAACACGGGTCACGAGACGAAATATATCGCAGTACGCTTAAAAGAGATTTGAAATGTTATTCACTATATTATGAAAAACCCTGTATTTAAATACCAAAGTGTATTGTTACAAGAAAATTATCCATTAATACAATACGTACAATGCGTCATTTAGGGTTGTTTTGATGACCCTTGTACCATTGTTTGTGTCGGGTTTTTCCTCAGATGTACCCATCTCTTGTCGAAAATGTTGTGGTATTCATCTCACTTCCTCCTTTTTCATCTTTCTCTACGGGTATTACTTCTAATTCCCTTCTACTTCACCATCTGGTTCTTTATAAACTTCCTCTTCGTCATTCGTACGTTGATCACTTTCAACGGCAAAATCACGGTCCACATCATGTCAATACCATTATATATTTCCACCTAATTAACTATACCATTAAAAGTAGCATCCTCGGAAAACACATTCTGAGATCATCCAGTACGTTCACAGATCTACTCTGGGTTAAGACAAGTTCCACCACTGATGATGTACGGTCTGCGAGACCGTTCCAGACTTTTAAGTGACCCTCAACGGTTATCATTGGAACCGATATCCCGCGAGTGAGATATAAGAAGTTACTATCAACAAAAACTTTTCTGCGACACGCGATAAGAGAGAGATGAGCATTTATTTTTCCTCGGCGGTTATGGGTTAAATTAAACGTTTGAATTCGTAGTTTAATTTCCAGAGTATTAAGAGCGGAGACATGCAATTAACATGTGGGGAAGATTTGGGGAACATTAAAGGAAATATTTGGCAGAACATATGGGGTAATAATAGTAATAAATAAGTGGGATTCGCGGCGAAGACATCTCTTTCAAGGGCCTCTAACTCAATGTGCCGCGCTGCCGTCAGGGGTTCCACTGGACGGGCGTGCGTCTCTCCGTAATAGCTGTCAAGAGAGCAGGTGGGGGAGTGAAGGGGGCAGAGGGGTGAGGTCCACGTCGCAGGAAGCAGCTTGTAAGGAGAGGTTTGCGAGCACCCGCCCTGAGTTCACCGAGTTCACGTGTCATGTGTAGCGTCGCAAAATTAAGGGTTACCAAGGTCAGTCATGGGCCAGCTGACTACCAGTCAACTCTTTTCCACCGGGAGCGGTAGCTCAGTGCATCAACTGATGTCACTGCAGCGCCTCTGACCGGGAGGTCCCAGGTTCCCTCTCCCCACGGCGGCAGGATTTTCGACACTAGCTTTTCAGCTAGGTCGAATTCCGTCGCTGTCTGGAGGAGAATTCTAGCGGCCGGCTGCTCTGATCGGTAGTTTTCCGTGGTTTCTCCGATCAACACCAGACGAATGCCGGAGCAGTACCCTACCAAACGGGCCACGGACCGCGCGCGATCTGTCCTTCCCCTTCCTTGTCCTACCCTCTCCCCTTACACACTCACACTTACATGCACTACACTACCACATATTCCGAGAGATCGGTCGGGAGCTTAGAGCTTGTCCCGACTGGGGCGGTGCCCGGCTGGTGGGAGAGTCTTAGTTAGGGGGAAACCCCACTAGCCGACGGTAGGTCGGCGCCGGATCTCGCCATCCAGCGGGGGAAGATCACCGCCATCTCCCGAAAAAACATGCACTACACTAACGGTACTAATGACCACAGTAGTTGACGCGCCCGGAAACACGAAAAAAATCAATCAATCTATCAACTCTTTTCCAGAAATAAAATATCTTTCCGAACAACACTTTTAGTATTTGTGCTCCAGTATGTAATTCAAAATCTATCCACAGCCACAGCCTCCTGGATCTGCCAAGCACGTCTGTTTACCTCGACCTCTCAAAGAATTCTGGTTATTTATTTTATGTTCCTCAACAAGTCTCATGTTGCTAGGCAGGAATAAACCACTACGTTACACATGTCGTGTCTTATCAGCGGGACGTGGTGTCATCTTGGAAGGCAGTTTGAAGCATAAGTGGCACGGCCACTGACAGCATGACTGCCACCAGCCAGCCCACGAAGTTGAGAGTGATGAAAGGACAGAGCACGTTTTTTAGTTATGTCGTGCTATGTTAGCACTTTTTATGCGTCATCAAGATAATTTTTTGTTTAAATTGTAACCTCCAACGAGCCGTAGTTCCCTAAACAATGTAAAAACTGTTGCAAAAAGCGCATAGTTTAAAACTTATGCTTATTTTCTTGTGTAAGTGTAAGTTTTTAATGTTTTGCATGATTTCTTGGGTTAACTTCATGTAAGGCTTTCCGTAATATTGTTTTAAATTGGATTTATTGTAACCTGTCATGAAATTCAGAACGTCCGTTTGTGCCTGGCATTGCCTCATCGTTTCTTTGTGTAATAAATGCACCGTTTTTTCGTGCTGAATTTATTTTTTACAGCTCTTTTAATACACATTCCCCTTGAGTTTGGAAAAATTGTTATTAACGAGTCAATTTTGTTAAAAAGCTTTGGGGCTTATCTGCGTTCATTCTACGATGTGCAATTGATCCTAGTTTCTTCACATGGCGCAGCAAGACTGCGAGTATGAGGTTATAGTTATGTTTACAAAGGTGATGACTCTGCAAACATTCACGTTACAACACAGAACGGATACCTTACGATGAGGTCTCTGTTTTTTTAAATACAATTAATGTGAGACTGTGTGAAACTGGTACAGCATTTTCGCTTATAATATTCCTGAATAATCACGCTGAGTGATCTGTTTTCCAGTTCATTTGCCCCAAGTATACTTTGCTGAAAACAATATTTCAAGAACAATTGAAATTTACAGAACTAAACGATTGGTTTAATTTAAACAAATAATTGAAACAAAAAGTCTTTTCATTTTTTTCCTAAAATATCCGTTTATTAAGTCTAGGACATAAGCAATAAGATCGGGAGAGGAATTTTTTTAAATCCTTGGGTTTAAAATACATTCATTTCTTCTCAGTTACCGTCAAATTTTGGCTGCTTCCACTAGTAACAATTAACTTGTTTGAGAGGGACTCTGAGTTAATGAACGTTTACCTAGTAAAATAGAATTTACGTGTATGGTAGACGCGATGTGGCGTGCCATGCTACATTTTCTGTGGCTTCGTCCACTGCTCCCTCCTGACATGGCGGCGAGCTAATAATGTAGCGCCCCCCTTCGGTCGTTCCCAGCGTCAAAGGCTGCCGCGCTGCTTACGAGACCGCGCCACGCGCTCGTTGAGAGTTTCCTGGAAAAACTAAGGGCTTCACCTCAACGGAGGGCCACACGCTTTTGTCTTGGGCTTTACAAACACACTGAAACAAGTTTATATTTACGCAAACAGGCTCCGGCGGATCTATGTAGAAAGTGGGGGAAAATGTAATTAATAGTGTAGTGTAGTGTAGTGTAGTGCAGTGCAGTGCAGTGCAATGAAGAGTAGTGAACGCGATCAATGAATTTAAAAAAAATTAGCCAATATTTATGTAGCTTGTATTAAATTTTAGCATCACCGACATACAATTATTGGATATCATGACAGAGTTGAAATAGTTGTTATAATACTTAATATTAGTGATAGTATGATTATTGCATGTTCGGCTTGTACTGTACTCCTTTATTATTATTTTAATTATTGTTATTTAACTGCCACCGGGTCATACCCAATTACAGTTCAAATAAATGTATGTATTTATGTAATAGGTCCATGGGGACACTGTCGGAAAATAAATTCTATAACAACTCAATACTGATTAGCAACAAGAATATACTTGGCTTTCTTTTTTCTGAATTTTACCACCGCCCCGAGTTCTACATCCCCGCTTGAGGTAAGCCTGAAGTTCTTTGGACACCGCCTAAGGAATCGAATTCTGCGGCAAAGGCAAGAATGAAAGAAAAAGGAAGGAAGGAAGGAAGGAAGGAAGGAAAGCGATGGAGATATGAAACTTAGACAATGGAAATAAGAAGAAAAAATATGTGTTCGTATAATGGGTGTTAAGAGGAAATTAATATACATATTACGATAACGAGGGCTGTGAATGATAAAAGAAACCATTACGAAACTAATGGAAAATCACCAGTGAGTTTAATAAAAATTTGAATGAATTTGTCTTAAATGTATCTTCTTGGAATAAAAATTCAGAGACAGAATTGCTGCTACCTCTATAGCGATTCTGATCGGGTAGTTCTACAGTTCGAATCCCGCAGTCGGGGATATTCGACAGTTGGTTGAATTCAGCCGTTGTCTGGAGGGCTATTCTAATAGCCAGCTGGTCTCGTCGATTGTTCTACATGGTTTCTCTTATCAACACAAGGTGAATGCCGGAGCATTATTCTAAGGTAACTAATGAAAGATCGCGAGCGGTTCGTGGCCCGTGATTGATTTTGATCATTAGTCCCGTTTGATTTTGATCATTAGTCCCGTAAGTGTAGTGCATGTATTTTGTCGGGAGATGGCGGTGATTTTCTCCCGCTGGATGACGAGATCCAGCGCCGACCTACCGTCGACTAGTAGGGTTTCCCCCTAACCAGGACTCTCCCACCAGCGAGGCACCACCCCAGCCGGGACAAGCTCTAAGCTCCCGATAGGTCTCCCGGAATATGTGGTAGTGTAGTGCATGTTAGTGTAAGTGTGTGTGTGTGTGTAAGGGGAGAGGATAGGACAAGGAAGAGGAAGGAAAGATTGCACGCGGTCCGTGGCCCATTTGTTAGGGTACTGCTCCGGCATTCACCTGGTGTTGATCGGAGAAACCACGGAAAACTACCGATCAGAGCAGCCGGCCGCTAGAATTCTCCTCCAGACAGCGACTGAATTCGACCTAGCGGATAAACTAGTGTCGAAAATCCTGCGACCGTCAGGACTCGAACCTAGGACATCCCGGTCAGAGGCGCTGCAGTGACATCAGTTGATGCACTGAGCTACCGCTCCCGGTCAATCCATGTGTAGCGCGCAATCTTTCCATCCTGTTTCTTGCCCTATTCTCTCCCGTCACTCACACGCACAGGCACTATATTATGACAAATGTCGATAGACCAGTCGCGAGCTTTGAGCTTGTCCCGGCTACGGCTGGATGTTGCAAGGGAAATACCTGGAGGAGGAAATTCCCGCAAGTCAACGTGTGGCTTGGCGCCGAATATCACTCTCCAGCGGGGAGGCACGCCACACCTCCCGGGATAAAACTTTCACGAGACTAACGGGGCAGCAGTTAACGTGCCCAGAAACATCAATTAACCGAATAAACATAATTTCTGGGCGTGACATGTAACTTTTACTTTTCCTCCCTGTATTAGACAGGACAGGAAAGAAAAGTAGGAAATTATCTCAACAACATGATCTCGAATTTCCGATCGTAAAATCCGTCTTTAAGGTTATTTTGAGCTGTAACTTTGCACTCACGTTAAGAGTAAAGTATATTACGGCTGCTTTAAAGATGATTAAAAGTAGCACAGGCAGAGAGATGATGCGCGTAATTTTGTACACCAAAATCGGGGTGAATGGCTGGCTGGATGGCTGGACGCATGGCTGGACGGTCGGACGGACGGACGGACGGATGCATGGCTGGACAGACGGACGCATGGCTGGACGGACGGACGCATGGCTGGACAGACGGACGCATGGCTGGACGGACGGACGCATGGCTGGACGGACGGACGGACGCATGGCTGGACGGTCGGATGGACGGACGGACGGACGCTAGGGTGGACAGACGGACGCATGGCTGGACGGACGGACGGACGCATGGCTGGACGGACGGACGGACGCATGGCTGGACGGACGGACGGACGCATGGCTGGACGGACGGACGGACGCATGGCTGGACGGACGGACGGACGCATGGCTGGACGGACGGACGGACGCATGGCTGGACGGACGGACGGACGGACGGACGGATGGACGGACGGATGGATATAAAAATGTGTCACGCATAACTACCATATTAGAAGCCTTTAAGATGAAAGTTCGTAAACATGTTAGTAGTAACATACGTGTACCGTTCGAGGAATCAATAGGATATTTTCATTTTGAGGGTACTTTTCATGGTCTCTGTATTATTTTCAAAACTTTCTGAAAAAGAAGTGAAAAACGTTTCTTTAAAATGGTTGCTTGCATAGAGTAAAACCTATTTATAAGTATGGTTTAATTCTTATTTTAATTAAAACCTTTGCAAATTTTTAAAAGTGCTAATATTGTTTGAACCTATCCTACACCTTCAACATTAAAGCCAAGATTTCTCTCTCAACGTAATTTATTTATCACATGTAGACCTTCAAACGTCACGATTTTTTTTCAAAATGTTAATAGTTGTTCAATAGCAACAGCAAGAGGAGGAAAAATTTCGGTATGCAGCGCATTCCAACTGGTTTTCTTCTGAAGAGGCGGAAGTAGTGGAAGTGCCTCGCGATGTACGAGAAGAGAACGTTAATTAGTGGCGGCTACGGCAGGGAGATTCAAGAGGCACTGCCCTCCCAAGTATCCATCTTTCCTTGCCTTTTGTGTAGTATTTTGATGTAAAAATAGTTGTTCGCCACGTTATTCTTTGATTTCAGAATTCAAAAACAGCACATTTCATGTTCCATGTTTCTCTTCATTGGTTAGGGGAGTTCGAGAACTTTGTCCTATTAGAGTGTAGCCAAATATGGGGTTTCCGTAAGATGCATGCTTTGGGATAGTCAAATTTGCAACATGGGATTTCCAAATGGGTTCTGTCTGCAGGCGCAGCTGGGACCAGTGACGGGAAATGTTTTCTTGCAGCATATTCAGAGCTATCTACTGACGATTTTTTAAACTCCAAATACGTTTCCTTCGGTTCCCCAACAGTATGCAGTAGTGCAAAAAACCTATTCCATGATAAGGTGTTAATCTTAAAATCTCTGTAAATTTATCTCTAAGCTCTTAAAATGAAATATATTTATATATTATGTTTCTATTTAAAATTTTATATTTAACGTCTTGCATTCTGTGATTAAAATTTTAAGAATGTCAAAAACAACTAAAAATTGATAGGTTTAAAAATGTGTAGGTTTCTCATACATTCAATTTATCCATAGTCTCCCGTTCCCTTTCCAAAGCCCCACCACTTCCCATTCAAGAATTTTGTGCCCGCCCTCAAAATTGTCTCTGGGACCGCCACCGACGTTAATGTCTAATGATTCCACATTCGGTGCATAATTCTCGTTTCAACCATTGCGGTATGTTTGTGGAGTGCACTTTCATATCGTAAACTTCAAATGTCACTCCCGAATGTGCAGATAAATCCAGGGAAGCACCGATGGCCATATAAATCGTGCGACGTGCTTGCTCTCACACTGCAGACGTACATTAGAACCTGCCTAGCAGAGCATAGCAGTTATTACACTCTGGCGTCGTTGGGACCACAAACGATTTCTACCTGAAAATAGACCATTAGAAAATATTTAAAACAATAAGGTTTTCCGTTTGGAAGCAGTGATTGAGGTCGAAGTGACATAGTCAGGGGTACTTTTGATGTCGATAGTGTAGCAGTATAGTAAATTAAATTTAAAGGAAAAGAGTGGACGCTAATTAGCACTACAATACACACTAGAAATACTGTTTTGCAAACCACTGATTTATTTATACTCAAAAACAAAAATTCAATAAGCAAAATAAATGCTAAATCTTAGAAAATAAAATGTTTTCCCTTAAGAAAAACCATTATTAGTTGAATGATGGGTCAAATGTAAGGTTTATGGACATTGAAATTGTGCTACATCAACATATTAACATAACACTTCGAAAATATTATTCTAAATAACTATGACTATACACATATATCTACATTATTTTCATGTGTCAAAGTTTCTTTTCTAATATTTCTATATAATTAATATTCAGCCAAACCATCTCTTACGAAATGTTTACACACTCTCTGGAACTGAAAACGTGTGTTTTGATTGCATGTAAACAGGCACTACAATGCATACAATACTTTTGTATAAAATAGTTTGGAATGCAAAAACTAGCATGTAATTACATTTAGAGCTTAATAATTCTTTCTTCCATCTTTAACACAATTTATATTATTTTCACAATACAAATGCAATGAAACAACTTTTCACAAGAATTAGTCTCTGTCAATTACACACAAGCCAGATTCTCTTGCAGAATCAGTCCTTGCACGCACAAACCTTAGAAAGAAAAGAAATTTTCAGGACCATGAGTTTAAAGGTAAATAGACCTTAGTGTGACGCCGCGGGTGACACATTCACGTTGCATACAAGTCGCATTCATTGAGACGTATTTCCCTTCCGCTTGAGACCATCTGTCTCAGACCATTCCAAGGTCTCCTCTTGAGACCATTCCAGGGTCACAAGTCATGACTTCAAAGGAGTGGGATGGTAAGAAATGCCGCTGAAGGAGACTATGAAATCCATTTAACTGGTATGTCTCAAGTCACGCCACTAAACACTCGTATCGATCACTAAACAACTTAGTATGGAGCTTCTAATGATGCACGTTCTATGAGAGTCCAATCCGGTGCAAACTACTCGCGCGCGCTGAGTGCGAGCTGCGGCAAAACTCGACTCTCAAAGATAAGAGCCTTCCCCCGGCGAGCGCCAAAAAGGAGGAGTGGGACGATGTACTTGCTACAAGTAAGCGTCTCTGACACCATTAAATAGAGTGCGAAATAGTTATATATGCACCAGGGGCGTTATAAAGCTTCTAATGATCGAGCGGCCACAAAACGCTCGTGAGTCTTTGGCTGGAAGGCGTTTTGTCGCCCTAGATCATTAGAACCAGTTAACGCCCTTAGAACGCCATTAGAACCGCCATTACCACATCACCCCGCGCCAGGAAAACGCGCAAGGCAAGCGGCACGCAGCGTCGCAAAACATTCCGGCAGCGACCTCTAAAAAACGCTGCCGAATGCAAGTCATCCCAATATAAACGGGCCCGGCAGAGCCAGAGGGCAGTGACAGAAAGTGGCAGAGAGTGACGAAGACTGACGAGCACTGACGGAGAGTGGCAAGCAGAGTGACAAGCAGAGTGACGGAAGAACGGGCTTGCTTCTCCAACTGCCGACTCCGACTCCGGACGACTCTCTCGGGATGATGACGACACGCTCCCAGGGTGCTGCCGCTGCTGTTGCCGCCCCCGCCGGAACGCCTGGTCCACGGGGAGATGGGGTAAGAGGCCGTCATCAGTAATCTCGACTCCCAAGCATCTCCCTTCAATCCCTCGTTCCCCGTCTCTCCTTTAATTACCAATAAATGGTGCATTATTACTGGAAAAAGCCTTCTGAGTAAGCCGCCCTCCCTCTTCCCCTCAATTTTCCGTAAGTCACCTAATCAATCGCAGTACTCAAAGTGGCGAGTCACCTTAGGAATACGCTGAAGCCAGTCATCTCCGAGGGTGGCTCATCACAGTACGTACATCATTTTATTTTTTACCTAATTTTATTGATTCAGATTGACTTATTTACTATTTAACTAAATGTTAACTTGGTTCGGTTTGTCTTTTCATATTTCCCTTTTATTATGATGGGTAGTGCATTCATAAATGGTGCCCTCCGTATGGGTGCATGTAGCACCATTTAACTGCTTTCATATTTCCCTTGTAACTACAGTATTCTCGATCCAGGTAAGTTATGCAGCATATATCGATCTCCGAATCGAAGGCAAAAGCAAGCTATAACGTATCAATAAAAAATAGTGTTTGCTGAGGAAGGTAGTTCAATGTCCAAGTTTTTTCATTGTAAAATTAAACAAGCAATATGCAGTTTATATTTTTTTCACTTCCTTTTTAAATTTCGGGCAAAAGTAATTAAGTATTAGGAAAATTCCATCATATAATTTATTTCATAATTTTATTCAAATGAAACATTTTGTTATATTCATAAAATAGAGAAATTTATCACGTTTCGGAGACTTTTCCGCCTCTCTCATCAAGTGCTGTTATATTAAACGTAAAACTCATGAGTATGTGAAAAAAGACAGTATAACCTCTCTTCTGATCTCTTTTGATTGTATTAACTCCGTGGTGGGATCAATCCTGAAAATGAGGTTAAAAATCATATCCATGTGGAGAAAATTCGAATTTGCACACAATTTTCTTTCTCTCGGCGCGCGGAAGCGCAACTCAGCATTTGCTTACGCGCGAATGGGGGCTGGTGCGGATGTGGGGCGAGGGCCACGGCGGGGAAAAGGGGGCGGGCGTGGTGCGATGGGGCGGAGCAAGGGCAGGGCGGTTGATGGCGAGAAGAGGCCAGACGAGGCGGGGACCCAGACTGAGATGGGGCGGGGTCGAAGCGGGGCCGGGGTGGGTGAAGGGTGGAGCTGGTCGGTGTGAGGGAATGGCGGAGAGGGGCTAGTTAGAAGGGAGACGGGGTCGGGGATGGAGCGGGTTGGATGGCGACTGGTAAGGGGAGGGCGGGCACAGGGCGAGAGGGCAGCGGTGTGGTTGCACGGCAGGAATGAGAAGAGACGAGGCGGAGACGGGGAGGGTGGAATGAGGGTAGGGGGTTGAGCGGTGCGGCGAGGGGCCGGGCCGAGTCGCGTGGAAGGGAGTGAGGGGTGAGGGTTGGCGCGTGTTGGCAAGAGTCTCTGGAGAGACACATGCGCCGAACATCGAAACACATGCGCCGAACATCCTCTTCTTTTCCCTCCCTCCCTCCCCCGTTCGCATACCACGTGCCAGACTAATACCATCTCCACTAAGGTCTTAGCGCTAAGTCATTACGGAACATAGTGCGTCTCTACGAGAAGGTAAAGTGGCAACAATGCCACACACTACTCGTATCTGTAGAGTCATGCGTTTTAAACCTCCATAACTTTCTTAGTTTGTGGCTATTTTTCAACATTTCTTGATCATGCAAAACTGAGTAAATTTTTACAATGGCTGTTAATTTATTTTGTATGCCCAACTGTAAAGGAAATTATTCAACCGTGCCAAAGTTACATGTTATTTTGATGACCAATGAGAATAATTATCCGAACTCGAAGAAAATGGTTCAGCGTCATACCCCGTACCGAGTCATACCGTAGCGTGACTTTACACCTTCCAAATACACAAAAGGTGTAAGTTCATTTAGAATCATTCTCTCCAAATACTAATGTAGTGTTGGCTCATCACAAGTTTACAGTCTCGCGGTTACTATAGAGCTCTTTGTGTTTGCAATAGTTCATGTGTGACTTGTAGTGCAAGTGTAAGTTTGTTGTAGTAAATGTGTTAGTGGAAGTTAAGGTCAGTAGAATACTATTCCCTTTAAAAACAATTCTCTTAAAAGTGGGGTAGGTTTATTAAACAACGTAAGAGCCGGAGCGAGAGAGAAGGCACGAAAGCCTTCGCAGCACACAGTCGCATAGCGACGAGCGTTAGCATGTCGCGGACCACTGGGCTGGTTATAAAACAGAGATGGTTATAAAGAGACGCGGATTTTGATGACCTACACCATCGCCAAAACTGATCAATAAAGTATCTTTAAATGTTTTTAAAATACCCTAAAAGCAAAGAAACATAAAACCGTAAAAAACTTGATCAAAATCACTTCAGATGATCAACTCAAGCTGTTGAATATGTTACTGATGTTGTCGAGAGTGGTACTGAGTTGTACGTTCAAGTGAACTCAACTTGCAAACTTTTGGTTGGGGCCGTTAATTACCAGAAACACTCTTAAGTTATCCCGAAATTGGCCGAACCGATAATGGTGCTGATCGGCGTCACTGGAACCATATTTCATACTCACATCGACTGACATTACACTTTCTAAGCCAAAAAACGAATAGGCTACTCAGGAATTCTGTGCAGAACATTATTGTTTCATCATATCAGTAACTCTTGAAGCAAGTAACATTAAAACGATATTCACTAGTGGTACTGCCAAAGATCATACCTTCTCGCGTTGTTTCTAAATGCTACGCAATATCACACTGCTTTATAAACCAACATACTTTCTTTCCGCTGCAAAACTCGATCTCAGACCCTCAGAGTTAACTTGTCGGCACTCATACCACTACGCCACACAAGAGCTGTATGTATAGAAGTCGGACAGAGACATAAAAAGGTAAATTTTGTAATTCTTGGAAGGTCCTTTGATTTTCAAGGCAGACGTGCACAGTATAACAAACGTGGTGAATTAAAGTGACCCATTGCAGCAATATATTTGAGTTTTATTTTTACTATGAATTTCCAAACTTCAAATAAAACCTTTTTTAACATGAAAATATCCGCTGGAGGCGCAACGCTAAGGTATTATATTTCAGTCAAGTTAACTGGTGGAAGAAACACACTAGTGTCCAGAAGCCTTGCATAACGGAGAAAAGGGCAGGGAATGTACAATAAGTTCGGGTGGAAAACATATCAGTCATAGTGTTATGTGTGACAACCTCATCACCACAAGAGAATTTATGTTTTCTGACTATCGTACAGTGAAATGGCTATGGTACACTGACCGAAAGCAGCGCGTAAAACCTCATCTCAGGTAGATTATGCTGGCGTTTAGATCAGAAGTAAAGTTCGTATTAAGAGTGAGCTGTACATGGTGAAACATGTCACAAATCCGCATTTTGAAGCCTACGTTAAAGATTAGAATAATCGGGTCCTGAATGAACCTTCAAATACATTTTTATGCCGTTTTACTTATTGAAAGTGGGTCGGACACAAAGTTCTTACGACTCCAAAAGGCTCGCAAAGAGTCATTGTCAGGTTGCGCCGCAGGTTTCAGTCCACCGGCAATGTCGAACGTCGACCTACATAGTGACGGTCACATCTCCTCAGCGGGCCAGCAACGACCGCCGGAAAGACAATCGGCAGCTGTTTGCCCGGCAACTGGCATCAGAACTGGTCGAAGTGTCACGGCAAACAATGTCACGACGGGGTACACGCCAGAAGACCACCTGCACATTGGCTGACCCCTTTACACCCAATTCACACGCTTTCTTTCAACGAGCGACTTCGGGAGTAATCTGAATAGTAGAACCCAAATTGCAGTTGCTTGGCACGCACGTCAACTCTCCTTGACTTGCGGCTCTCAAAACGCGTTCTGCAAAGCATAAGTGTACAAAGTGTTGCCGAAGGTACAGGGGCAAATATTACATGTGTAACTTCGTATAGTAAATATTACATGTGTAACTTAGTAATATTATATAATACTACATGTATTTATATAATATTTTCCACTATATCTGGCATTGGCAAAACGTTATCATTTTCAATCCCTCTACATGTTCTAGTCGTTTGTAACATTTATTTTCAGACACCTTTTATTAGCGAGTTTTGCAACCTCGAACGTCAAAGCAATTGAAAGCACTATCGATCTCCTTCGCATCTGTAGTTCCCATTTTGCACCTCTTCCGTGCATCTTCGCATGCGCAGAAGATCGAGATTGCAGTCGATTGCTGCTCGTGAAGAAGTGCGAAAACTCCCTCTTATGAACCTTCGAACAAATGTTAATGTCGTTTGATTGATTTTTAAAATCCGTAGGAATTTCAAGAAGAGAACCATTTGTTCGCAAACCTTTTCTGTGATATGTGGTCGCCGCAACACACACACACACTTTCCTCACGTATCCCTGAACTAATTCCACGATAGTTTTCTTGTTCATCACAGAAGAGAAGAAATGGCCCTTCGGGACGCAAATATAAGATATAATGTTAGCGTGTTATCGTTGGACTCGGCCTAAATACGACTCTGAAGACGAATTTTATAAAGTAAGAATGTGAGTAAATGTCTTACTGACGGTGATTCTAAGAGAACATAGTGAACAGAAGGCGAAAACAGTTCAGTAAAGAAAAGAAAGAGTCTTAAGAGAGTGTAATTGAATCTGACCTGCTTTTAAATGGCGACATTCATCGTAGCACCCATTCTTCCGAGGACGTCTTAGTTCGCGAACAAAAGAATGGCCACTGAATTTTCTTTTCTGCGGTTCTTTCACACGCCGTAAATCTACGTCGACAGCCACCCGACTTCCTTCCTCTCAACTGAAAACCATTGTAAAATGTTCAATGACCAAAGCGTTCACAACCCGCAGCCATGTCGCTATTTTGAACCATTTGTGACACAGGTGCAGCCGGGATTTTCATTTGCTTAATGAATGATTGATTTGTGTTTCCAGGCTCGTCCACTGGTATGTTAATTAGTAAAGGGATTCGTACGTTATATCACTGGAAACGGCGGTGGCAAGGATGAGGGAGGAAAGTTCATACGCGGTCCGTGGTTCATTTGTTAGGATATTGTTCTAGCATTCGCCTGGCATTGATTGGAAACCGTAGAAAACTACCGCCCAGAGCATCCAGTCACCATAATTCTCCCCCACAAAAGGGCTGGATTCGACCAGGCTATTTCGCCACTACCGAAATATCTGTGACCGGCGAGACTCGAATCGTAGAATCTGCTGGTGAGAGTACCTGAATTGATAACAGTTGTTGCCCTTAACTAAGTCAGTCGGTGGGTTTTCGTCAGTGAGAGGGAAATTAGAAACAAAAACGAGCATTGTAAAGGGATCTCTTGAAAATAAAAATGAGATTTGATTTTTGAGTTTAGGTCAATGGCTCACAAGATTTTGTGCCAACCAACGTTTCGGCTATCAATTTTGCCTAACTCCGAAATGCAATGTCCCTTTTTAAAATAATTCTAGTGAGATATAATGAAGAAATCGAAGACTTCTTTAAAAATCAATAAACTTTTGAAAAAAGTATTTTGTGAAACAAATATAAACACTATTTTATTTTAAGCTTCTTGTTAAAACCATTAACTAATCAGAATAATTGTCTTAAGAATTGTCTAATCTAATAATTGTCCAAATTCTACGTCTTAATTTCAAACCATGATACAAAGTAGTAGAATGTTCTCTCTCGTTACGTTAGCTGACACATTTAAAAGTCAAGTATCAAGCATTGTGATTGTAGCATTTTTATCAAAATGTTCATTTTATTTATGTTGATAGAAAACATTACTATCGTTTTAATGTTGTTCTTATTAAAACCAGCATATTTGTGGCGTTGATGTACGCCTTTGGGTAAGAGAAGCAAAAGCCATGTAACAGACCTCTTATCAACATACGATAGACGAAACTGCTCCCTCTGGAAGTATTTTCTAATTCTTGCAAAACATTGTGCAGAATAATTTTAAAAGTTTTCCATAATCAGCAATGTATCGAGAATTTGTTGTTTTCTTTCCATATACTGTTCTGAGGAAGTATCCCGTAAATATGCACTTACATTTTTGTTGGTGTAGATTTGGGTGCAGGAACATAATTTCCTATAATGCTAAGACAATGAAATGTACACTTCATGATTATTTTACATACCCTAACGAATAATGTTAGATGAACATATTTTATGCTGCTCGTTCTCGCATATTCATTTGAAGTGCAGCTTTGAAATTCAATGTTTCGCATACTTATTAGAAGTTCTAGAGTACTTATGGAGTGCATATTCATCGTACGAGATGAAATTAGTGTTTTGTGAAAAAACCGCTTCACTAGAGACCGACTGTGGATGTTAATTTATATTTACATACTATATTTATCATAAAATATTCTACGCATTTGTCTCCATCTTAATATATTTTTTGAAGTAAGAATTTCATTGTATTTTTATTTGTGTATTAGTTCTTGTCAAGTCTAATACTGGCATACGCATTTTTTCCAACACAACTGGTGAATAATTCCAATTCATTCGACCAGTCTATACCTGTCAAATCCGCACATTTAGCGAACTAAGTTTGTAATTCTTTGACCTTTGATGAAACATACAGATTAATCGGTATAAAGACTTTCATTAAAAAATCTAATAAAGCAAGTCGTAATCCGCTTATGATAATAAAGCCGAGCTTGAGACGCTGTGGAAGCACGATCTGACCGTGAAGAACGCCCATCAGATATCTTTAAAAGGTTCCGGAAGTAAATTATAGAAGATAAAAGTTCGGGGAGGAGCAAATGGAAGAACGGGGGCGCGGGGCCTAAGGAGCAAGGAACTTTTCCTCTGCGCGCCGGGAATTGCGTCTTGGGGAGGCGCGACGGAGGCGGGCATCAGTCCCCGCCGGGAGGGGGGTGAGGAGCGGGAAGAGACCGGGCGGGGCGGGCCGGCATTGTGCGGGGAGGGGTGGTAGAAGGCGAGGACAAGAACGGCGCGGGCGTGGGAACAGGGCGGTGAGCGAGTACGACAGCGAAAGGGCGACGGGGGGGGTGGGGACGAGCAACGGTGGAGGTTTGGAGGCGGTTGGGCTACCAGAGGAACCAGGAAGCAAGCCGGGAAACGAGGGGTTTCGGGGCGGGAACAAGTGGGTAGGAGAGATGAGAGGCGTGGAGGGGGAATGAGAAGGGGAGGGAGCGAGTAGAGGAAGGATGGAGGAAAGGAGGTAGCAAGGAGGGGAGAGAATGAGAAAGGGAGGTAATGAGGAGAATAGCTGGAGAAGGGAGCGGAGAGGGGTGCGAGAGGGGGGATAGGGAGCAGGGAGGGAGAGAGCGGGGTGGGAAGAAGCGAGAGCGGGAGGGGAGAGATTGGAGAGGGAGGGTTTGGGGAGGGGAGAGATCGGGAAGGGAGCGGGCAGGGGTGAGAAGAGGCAGCGAAACGAAGCTAAGCGATGAGACGGATTAAAGGGTGAGAGCCACCCCTTCTGCTTCAATGCGACCTCTCGTCTTTGGTTGAATCCAAATGCATTTACTTAACGTCGTCTGTGATTAATTTAGGCATTTAGTCATTGAAAAGTATTTCGTCGTCATTACATTTTATTATATATTTTTAAGATGCTTTAATTATTTGGTCGTATGCATTTTATTAATGCGTAATTTTATAAATAAGGTAATTACATGAAAACTAACACGGAACTATGCCTTTACATTATCTTAAGAAGCTTTTTTGCTTGAAATATGCGTGAGGCGCCGTTCTATATTCTATTATGGAAAATTATTTGATTGCATAAAACAGTTTAATACAGGTGGTTCAAGATATTGAATTTGAAATCTGCATTTTAGTTCGAGCAAATTCCATGTTTTTCGCCTACTTACACTAGCAACAATGGAAGATGTGTGTAGTTTCAATTTCGCACTTCACTTCACTCGTTTTGCCCCCACGGACGCTCGAATTCCGAGCACCGACTTTGCGCGTCGTTTGTCTGAGGAAACGGGGGGGGAGAGAGGATGCCAGCGTTGGGTGTTCACCGGAATCAAACGGCTCCTTTTACTTGAACGGTAGATGCGAGTTGCCCAAGTGTGTCCCTCGGGCATCTTTTTTAAGAAGCTAGGTCTAACATATTTCACTTTTCGGACGAATCGCATTTCTGAAACATCGCATAAAGGCAATGAAAAACATAGAAGTAACGTTAGAAATAGGTGATACGAAAAGGAAAATAACATCAAAGGGAATCTTACGATATGAGAGGGGAATCTCAAGATTCCGAGTGTGTAGTAAGTTTGTTGGTGGCAGCTGTGAGAAATAAAGGGTGAGGAGTAGAGAGCGAAGAGTATAGAAGAAACCTTTAGTCATATAAAAGAGGAGAAAGAAGACAACGAATAGTAGAGGGCAAAAGTAGAGACCGTACGGTACGGAGCTTGAGTAGAGTCTAAAGACTGTGGAGAGTAGGACGCGATAATAAGGAGCGGAGAGTAGAGGAGGATTGTAGTGTAGAGAAAAGTGAGGACGGGAGTAGAGAGCAGAAAATACCGAGATATTAGAGAAAGGAGAGTATAGAGCGGGAATAAATATTGGAAAGCAGCGAACGAGCCTAGAGAGTGTATAAAGGAAAGTAAATAGAAAAGTGGACAGCATTGAGCAAATACTAGAAAGCGAGAGTACAACGCGATAGTAGAGTGTACATAATAGAAAAGGTATAATACGAGAGTAAAGATCAAAGAGTGTATAATCTAGAGAACGGAGTGAATTGTAGAGAGTGAGAGTAGAAAATGGATGGTACTCAGCAAGAGTTAAAGCGTGCGGGAAGTAGAGAGTACAAAGCGAGAGAAATGGCTGAAAAGTAGAGAGTGAGTGTGCAGAATGTAGAGAGAGTGAATAAAGTAGTGCCTGTAGATCGCGTATGGGACAGAATGATACTAGTGCGGTGTGAAGTTCAGAGAGTAAAGAGCGTAAAGTACAGAAAAAGACATTGCAAACAATAGAGAGTACAGGTAGAGAAGGTAGTGAATAGAATAGTAAAAGTAGAGAGCGAATAGCATAGAGCGAGGGTTGGAGTGCAACGAGAAGAGAGATTAAAGATGAGAACGCAGTGAGCGGGTGTAGAAAAGAGAGAGAGTAGGGAGGTGAGAGCAGAGAGCGGAGGGCTGCGCGCCCTCGCAGCTGTTTCCCCAGCTGCTGCTTTCTCGCGCGCAACGAGCAACTCGGCCCTGGAAACCGCGCCCGAGAGTTTCCGCGGCGAGGGAAGTTGCGCCGCGTTAAGGGAAAACAAGCCCCTGCAGCGTCGACTCCACGTCAACATCACCTGCAGCGCTCTGTTTTTCATTCCTCCGAGACGTACGTTTGCAAAATCTGTGACTGCGTTGCTACACGAAGCTGTTTTGCAAACCACTCCCTTTAAGTAAGCTGTCCCATATTTTACTCTTTTTTTTTCTTTTCATATTATTTTGTTTACTTCTCTGCATAAAAAGGCAATCTATTTAAATGCTATTGGTAGCACGAAACATTCAAAGTCTTTCATCTTATTCTTTATTCATTTCTTTTTACTGCAATGATAAACAAGCCCTAAATCAGAATGTTTACAATCAAATATTAGCATCGCAACAGTGCCATATATTACGGTAGGCCTTTTTAATTGAGTGGCTCCGCGAGTCCTCCTGAACCGATTCAGACGCGCTAGCCCTGAAAGCGAGCTGCATTGTGTCTAGGAGGTCACTCACCGGCAGGGGAAATGGTTTCGAGAGGGCAGGGGAGGGCAGTTGAAACTTCTAATAGTCATCGGCTCTGAAGCACGGGGAATGCAAATTATCTTTCGCTTTCCGGCATTCTTATGGAACAGTGTGCCTAAACACGCAAGACGGCGTGAATAGAATTTGAAAGATACATGTTTAGTGATTTTAAGACCATGAATGGCATTATTGAACATACTGCAAATTCTTTTGCACCCAACTCAAATCACAAAGCACTGTTATGTTGCGTATTTGCAGACACGTACCTGATAATTTTCAGTAAAATCTTTCTAAAATCTACAAGCAAACGCTTGATTGATAGTTCCAGAAATTTCAAAAATATTTGTTGTAGGACAATATATTTCAATCTGAATTTAAAACTATATGAAGCATATATACGTTAAAATTATTATGTAAACACCACGTTTTTCCTGGATTACTGGGGTAAGAACCAATTGAAAATTATTTTGTATCAAAATCATTAGACAGAAGTGTCGCGGTTGTGAACAACTTTTGAAGAGCGCGCCTAGGCCGAATTCACGGCAAACTCCACCACCAGCTCCGGTCATCTGAGTCCGCGCCCATGCCAGTTCGCACCACCGAACTGTCTGGAGCCTACCTCAGCCCGGACAGCGACACACTCAGCCGAGTGATTTGGGTTGGTGCCTTCCTTGCTTCAAACTGTAAGTAAGCTGCCAAGTGTACTTGACTAAGTGTCAAACTGACTAATGCAACGAAGGAGCAATTACATAGAGCGTTTACCCCAGACAGTCACCGCAACCTGATCCCTACAGAGGGCCGACCGCCTCTTTCTCTCGACTGCATTAGCCCTGCCTCAAACTGCCTTCAAGGTGAATAAAAGAACTTCTGCTCTGACTGATTGATTGGTGATTTCAGGCGCGTCAACTACTAAAGTCATTAGTCCCCGTAATTGTAGTGCATGTATACATTGGTAGTGTTGATCTTCCCTCGCTGACTGGCGAGATCCGCCGCCATCCTACATCGGCTTGCAACTATTTTCCCCAACCAGGTATCTCTCACGAGCGGGGCGTTGCCCAACCCGAGACAAGCTCGAAGCTCATGACTCCTGGTGCTAATCGGAGAAACCACGGAAAACTCCCGATCAGAGCAGCCGGCCGCCAGAATTCTCATCTCATCGGTTGAATTCGGCTAGGTCGAAAATCCTTCCTCCGTCAGGACTCGAACCCTAGGACCTCCCGGTCAGAGGCTCGACAGTGACATCACTTGATTCCCTGAGCCACTTTTACCACTTCAAACCTGAGGGCAACGGTAATTGTTTCAAGAATATTATGTAAATATTATGTGAATAGTAACAAAGAAACTCCTTTCACAATATTTAAATATAGCATTCGTCCTTCATTAACTTATGCCTATCCTATTTGGAGAGGTGCTGATAATAGTCATATACAAACATCAGAAGTAATTCAGGATAAATTCGTACGATGGGCATCGTTAGCTCTATTGTTCATCTGTAAGAAGCAAAATTAAAAAGAACTATCAATAGATCCTTTAAAAATCCTGTTTAAAAAACTTTCCATCCGATTCTACGATTCATTTCCAGAATGTCCAGCAACAAGAAACGTCTCTTCAAGTGAAATATCTAAAGCATAAACTAGAATTAAAACTCGTTCTCCAAAGACCTAGTGCAACCTCTGTAACTTGCTAACCGTCATTTCTAAAAGTATATACTTCTTTCTAACAGTCTTCTGTAAATTCTCTTATATTGCATCAGCTATAATAAATAGCATACAAAGTTTAATTCCTGTAATTACAACGCCAATTGTTATATAAAGTTATTGTAGATATCATTAATTTGTCAAATATTGTGTAGTTACATTGTTATATAGTTATATAGTTAAAACCTAGTATTAGATAAAATCCTTTGAAAGAACTTACCGTCAAACAAAAAAGAATATTTTTAAAGGAAAATGCATCAATTCCTTGTTAACAAAACTGGCTTCGATGTCACCCTGCGTATTTTCGTGCTCTGCTCCCGTAATGACGGGCTGTATTGAAAATTGCATTCAGAGGAATAAAGAGTTTCTTGTGGCAATTCTGAAAATACGGCATGTCACATATGATGTGAAATTGTCGTGACCCGCCGCCGAGCTACGTCAGGGGGACGTCACCGCCCTCGGCCGGAGGGGAAGGCGACCGTTGCGGGCCGGCCGGGGCTGCCCGCGCGCGGCCGTCACGCCTGAACAAGCGGGTAGGGACTCGCCACCGCCCCTACTCCGCAGCTAGTCGGCGGGCCGCTAGCCCCAGCCGGCTATACGAGGGCCTCGACCCGACGCCAGGGCAGACTGATAGCGACGGTGTTGGCAACGGTGTTCTGGCGAGTGGTGTACGGAGTGTAGAGTGGTGATTAGTGATAACGACGACCTGTGCCACGGAAACGGAACTCTCTGGTGGATATTCTACGACTCGGCTGTGTATGGGACTTCTACTGGACTACGGTGAAACGGCTTCGCAATTGGCACACTCAACAAGTTACTCGGAACTTTGGCTATTGTACACAGGATTCTCATTTTTTATCTGGATATTGAATAAAAAACCATTTTATGAAGTTTTGCCTTTGTTTGGAACTACAAAAATGAACTTCAAATAATTTAATTCCCTCAACCCCTGAACCGGAGGTTTCCTAGAAGGAAACGAGATATACTTAGGTGCAATATGTTGAAGTCATTTTCCCTCTCCCACGCACCTTCCACGACCCCTTCTACGCCTCTTCCCCTCTCTCTCTCTCTCTCTCTCTCTCTCTCTCTCTCTCTCTCTCTATTCTGTTACTCCTTCCCACTCCCTTCCATCTTTTCCCCGCTCCGGACCTGCACCAGAACATCAGGATTTCCCCAACCTCAGCAGTCGCCGCCATCGGAAAATCGAAAGTTGCTCCATTGGAGGAAGGTTGGAAGAGGGCGGGAGGAAGCACAAAACAGAAGAACAAGTGGGACATGTTCTTTCGAGGATACGAACGTATGCTCTACTTTCAACGCGATTCACTTCCTCCATTTCTTAAAAAATCGTTTCTCAATACTTCCTCACCTATTACAACTTCCCCATCCGAAATTACTATATCTGCACAGACATCTTTTTTTTATTAACCTGCAATATATTATTGAACATATTCCTTGTCCATTTTGGAAACGGTATCTTATACCTTACCATTGGCATTTTGCCCATATTACTAAAAGAGACAGACTATGATGGTGTAAATGAAAAAAAACTGTAGTTCTAATATAGACTCTGGTCACAGTTTTCATCATCAACATTTCAACTTCAATTGAAAAGAACTCATTCCTTAACATTATTTCTTCCTCTTTTTAATATTACTATCTTATCTTTTAAAAATGGAACACTTTATCAATGGTATTATAAATAAAACTAGTGAATGGCTGAAATAGTGTGAGAATTTAGTGAAAATGTTCAGTAGAAGCATTGTAGAACCTTATTAGAGACAAAATGGAAGAACAATATTTTCGTGAGGTCAAAGTTTTCAAACCATCACACATATACATCACATATATACACCACGTGCTGGGACGGTGCGGACGACCTCTAACCTCGCGGCATCGCGGCGGAGGCGGTCTCGTTCGCGTTCGCGTCGGCGGTCGCGTTCGCGTTCGCGCTCCCGCCGGAGCTCACGGCACTCGGCGAGTCCCGGGCGCTTCGCGGCAGACAGCCTGGAGCGAGGACCTCTTACGAGGGCGATGGCTGCAGCAAACATGCAGCAGCAGGAAGCTCGCGGTGAGTCGGGACCCAGCAGGTCGCCAAATACGCATGAATAGGCTTTAAGAATAGGATGTTGGAACATCAAAGGTCTAGGCTCTAAGCTCGGAAATCAAGACTTCCATGGGTACATAAATACATTTGATATAATCGGTCTCGTAGAAACTTGGTGGAAGGAGGGTGAAACGTTAAATGTGTCTGGTTTTACAGCCATATGCAAAACTAAAAAACGTAGAGGGGAAAGGGGTAGGTACCCGGGGGGTGTTGCGTGCTTATTTCGGGATAGGTTAATGCAATATATTTATGAAATTGCTACAAACTCAGATAATTTTCTTTGTATTAGACTAGTAATGCAAAATACAGACATCGCAATTGTATTTATATACCGTCACCCACAGGGCTCGCGTTATTATTCACCAGAAGCTTTTGGCGAAATCAATAATTTCTTAGACTTTGGAATCGAACTACGGGCAGAATCCGACCACTTGCCTGTGTGTGTTCATTTAGCAGTAAATGCTACTGAACGGCCACCGGCAGTGGTGCGGGCGGGAGCAACGAACGTCACAATAGCCAGACGACGGTTTGTATGGAAAGAGGAAAAGCGACAGGAATTTGCAGAGTCTATTCTTAACTCTGCAGGGTGGTCACGTGCGGAGCGGTCACCGGAGAGGCAAACAAATAATTTAGAAAGGCGGCTCTACCGCGCAGGGAAGGGCATGCGAATGTGGGGGAGAGGAGGAAGGGTACTGACCCAAGGGTGGTTTAGCGAGGAGTGTCGGGAGAGCAGGCGTAAAGCAATAGTAGCCTTAAGGATGTTCAGAAACAGTGGAACTGTGGAAGCGAGAAATAGTTACTTGTTACTACGTTGGCAATACGAGGCCACAATTAAGAAATCGAAGAAATCTTGGCAGGAGGGTGAGACAGCAAGAATAGAGGCAATTTTAAGAAACGATCATAATAAATCAATTTGGGACGTTATAAGATCTCTGCGTAATAAAAGAAATGTAAGTAATACAATCTCATCAGACGCGTGGGAGCAGTACTTTTCACGGGCGCTCACAATAGCGAATATTGAAACAGGGATAGATATTGTAGCAGATGCAGCCGGGAGTTGCCGTGCTGCGAGTGCGACTACATACGGGGATCAGAACGGGTTTCAGGGGATTGTTTGCCTTTAGGGCAATGATAGATAATATGCAAGTAGAATAAATAAATGTAATTGCTTGATAATTGAGTACAATTGATTTGATTTATAAAAAGCCGGAGGACCATTGATAGTTTATGACGTTAATGATTGCTCTTCTTTCTTGAAGTACACTTGGCAGCTTACTTACAGTTTGTTGCAAGGAAGGCAGCAACCCAAATCACTCGGCTGAGTGTGTCGCTGTCCGGGCTGAGGTAGGCTCCAGGCAGTTCGGTGGTGCGAACTGGCATGGGCGCGGACTCAGATGACCGGAGCTGGTGGCGGAGTTTGCCGTGAATTCGACCAAGTGGCGGCTGCGGCTCGCGAGTGGCACGAATTTGAGGCTGGTTAGATGTGGCCGTACTAATCGCCTTGATAGGCGAAGCAGGAACAGTCGACCTTGTCTCCGTTGTCTGTTTGTTCTGGTTGTCTGTCGTTTGGTTGTTGTCTCTCTGTCCTCTCTGTTCTCGTCTGTTCTCTCCCCTGTCTCTTTTTGTCTGTGTTTTTGAGCGAAGTCGCAGTATTTATTATTGCGGGTGTGATTGAGGCCGTGGGGGGGGGAGTCACGTGGCTGTGACTTGGGCCTATGGTAAGGCGGGAAAGTTTGGAGTGCCCGCGATCGGCTCCCTATTCGTGATGTGCCTTCCGGGGGGGTGTCACGTGATATTGGCGTGACCCTGAGTGTCATGTGACATTGGCGGCGATCAAAGAAGGGCGGTGGCACGTGAGATGCCCGCGGTGGCGGCCCGTTTGTGTTTGCGATTTGGGGGAATTGAGACATCTGGCTTGCAGGTGGCCAGGGTGCGGGGCGGCGTCGGCAGTGCACCTAAAGCTCTTTGTCGGCGAGATGCATTGACGGGCTTATTTTTGCGAGAGAGGCCCGAAGCGATTCCCAGAAATGTTTGTACAGAAATGTTTCTGGGTGGCTTGTCAGGTAGCGAGCTATGGGGTGAGGGCCCCGCGTGCCGGGTTAGCCCAGCCCTAATGAGGGGTTAAACCCCAGCTGGCGACGCCCAGAAGCGGCGGTCATTGTACTGGGCGGGCGTGGGCCCGTGCGAACGGCGGTTTGCGCGGAAGACGCTGCAAATTATTTTATTGCCCTTTTGTAGTAGTTTCCGAAGTGTAGAAGCGTGCCGGCATGCACAGAGAGCGACTTGTGAGGTTGGTGAAAGTAAGCGCTTAATAGTGGGTGGCCGCGCGGGAAAAAGCTGTTAGGGGCTGCGCCTTGGCGGCGAGACTGAAATTTTGATTGCGAGATTGAACAGATATTATCACGGACCGGGGTGTCCCTGAATTAGACGAACCTATAACCTGGAATGAAGTAAACAGGGCTATGCTAGCCATGAATAATAAGAAGGCAGGAGGCGCGGACGGCATTCCGACAAAATTTATTTCGGAATTGTGGCACATAGACCCAGAGAGTATTCTGGATTTATTTAATGCAATAGTTGATTCCGGATCGTATCCAGAAACGTGGAGTACAGCGATCCTCCAACCGGTCTTTAAGAATAAAGGCGATACAAATTGCCCACATAATTATCGCGGAATTAGTCTTTTACCAGCGCTGAGCAAACTATTTTGTAAAATACTCAACGGGCGACTGAGTGAATGGGCGGAAAAGCACGATAAAATATCAAAATTGCAAGCAGGCTTTAGGAGAGGCTTCGCGACTACCGACAATATATTTGTGTTAGATACCCTAGTAAAACAGGCGCTTTCGCGTAAACGGGGCCACTTACTTGTATATTGCAGTTTTGTAGATTTCGAAAAGGCGTTTGACTCTATCAATAGGAAAGCTTTATGGCAAAAACTTAATGGGCTAGGCGTCTCACGTAAAGTTTTAAAAGTGCTGCAGAGCATGTACGAAGACGTAAATTTCTGTGTCAGGTGCGGTGATGGAAGTACAACGCGAAAAATAAAATCGACAGTAGGAGTAAGACAGGGCTGTCCTCTCTCACCGCTATTGTTTATCTTGTTTATAAACGATTTATTGACGTGGTTACAGGAAGCGGATACATCGGCACCGGAAATTGAGGGCCTGAACATTCCCGGACTACTATATGCTGATGATTTAGTTTTATGTTCGGAGACTATTGACGGCTTACAGAAAAGTTTAAATCTCTTAGAAACGTATAGTGAAACATGGGAATTAAAAGTAAATATTCAAAAAACTAAAGTAGTTGTCTTCAAGAATGGATTTATCTGGGGTAACAAAGAGAAATGGTTTTACGCTCAGGACGAGATCGACCGGGTTAAAACATTTACATATCTTGGGGCAAAATTTTCCATGAATGGGGAATGGAACAATCACATAGTGGCGGCGCACAGTAAAGGAAGAATTGCGCTCAAAGAAATCGTTTGCGCAGTGCGCAGGGTTCCGGAATTGTCTTTAAAGGTGTGCGATACAATGTTTAAATCGCTAGTTCTCCCAGCAATGAATTATGGGGCAGAAATTTGGGGAGTGGATAGGATAGATCGACTAGAAAGCGTCGAAACAGATTATTTCAAATTAATTCTCGGAGTCTCTAGATTCGCAGCAAATGTCGGAGTCCTAAGAGAGGTCGGTAGTGTAGGAATTTGGAAAGATTTTAAAATGAAACCCATTAAACTTTGGATTAAATTAGCAGGTGAACAGGCTGACACACTTATACATAGATGTTTTCGAGTGCAGTTACAGGGAAGCAACCAACGCCACTGGTCGTATAAAATTAAACTGCTACTGGAACGTGCAGGTCTGGGAGACGTTTCTCCGGAGATGGTGGGAGATAGGGGAACACGTGAGATAGAACGGCTAATTTCGGGTAGACTTGCGGATATTAAAAGGCAAGAGATCCTGGCAGCAACGGCCGAAAACCGTTCGCTAGTTGCGCAAATTCACGCGAGTCCGTTATGGGGTTGCGAACGTTACGTAAACACACTGCGAAAGGACGCAAGAGGGGGATACGCTTGGTTCAGGGTCGGGGGTGGATGCAACGTAGATTAAAGGACTCTAATGGTAATGGCATCTGTGTGCTTTGCGGTGATAGGGAAGACTGGATCCACATCCTTTTAATTTGCAATGCGACCGAACCTTGGAGAGGAAAATGGATGGGAATGGGAAATTACTACTTCCAACATAGGAACGTAACGCTCGCCCAAAACATTCTAGGTGATAAAAGATCTAACTTCATGAAAGAATTAGGAACATTTCTAGGAAAGGTTCGGACCATTAGAGAAACTGAAATTAGGGAGTGGGAAAACAGCACTGGTTAGTACGAGCAGAGCATAGACTGGAGAGAAATAAATAATAAATCAATAAATTAACAATAATTAAGTTAGTCAGTAAGTTATGTTAGGTTAGTAAACAGTAAAAAAAAAGTTATAAGTTGTAGTCAATTGCTAAGTATAAGTAGATAAATAAGTCAATAAAAATAAATAAATTAACTTATAATAATTAAAATAAGTTAAATAAATTAAAATTAAATTATATTAAAATAAAATAAAAGGAAACGGTTAAAATAAAACACATTAGGAGGCGAAGGGAAGTAGGAATCGGAAATGTTAGGGCAGAGGCGTTGGTGCGGACGATTTTCTGTGGTGCTGTTTGTTTTCGGGTGCGGAGGAGGCCAAACACTGGAAGGAGAATGCCTGACGCCCGCGCCAAATAAATAAATGGTTTAAAAACCGGATAGATTAGCATGTACTCGGCTTCTGACGGTAGGTTTTTCCCCCTTCAGGGGTTTTTTTCCTCAGCCGTACCTTATGGTCTCTTTTCCGCGGCTTTGATGCGAAGGAGAGACCATTTGGGGTGAATACCAGAATTCGAAAGGTTAGAACGCGGTAGAATGTAGGTATTGTAATGGCTTAAAGGCCTTCGGCCTAGCCACATTGAATCAAGATTTTTAATTTGCCTGTAATAATTACCTATTAAATAATAAATATATACACCACATCCTTCAATGAGAAATGAACGTGACAAAAAGAAATAATTAAGCTGCGCATCTTGAAAAAATAGATCAAAACTTGTTATCCCCATGAGGCGATGGAGGAACGAGAGGCAAAACACGGCGTCGCAACTAGGTTTTAGTTTGCAACGGAACAGAACGAGGGCGGAAGGTGTCTTGGAGGGGACGGGGAGAAATTGAGGGGAAAAGTCGTAGGAGATGGTGGGGATATGGGAGGAGGCAGAACAACTGCAATTTCGCTTTGAGAAGGGGTGCGTCCATATTAGAGACGGAGGAGGGTGGTTATGGGGAACGGGAGCGGGCAGAGAGCGGAATGGTTTCGGGGTGGAGGCCGAGCGAGGACGTCTCGGGGGAAGGGGTGGATTTGGGCTAGGAAGAAACAGAGCTTAACGGTGGCTGACGCTGGGGAGGCTGGGCGGGGAAGGCGGAATGGAGCAGGCGGGGCAGATGTGGGCTGGAAGTTTGGCAGGCAGGCTGAAGGAAAGGCGGGATGGGGTCGAGTCGACAAGAGTGGAAAACGCATCATGCAGGTGCAGATCACTGCATCTACTTATCACAGCGATCGGTCAAGCAAAAAATATATTGTGAGCGACCTAGCGGTGCAAGGCTGTGGTGAGGTGAGGGATGGGAACGCCGAGGGTGTGTAGCTGGTTGTGAGGCGATTGGTGAGGCAGATATTGAGACAAGTGATAAGGCTTGTACTAACGCGAGTAGTGATGTGGGTGGTGACGCGAGTAGTGACGGAGGTTGTGACGGAGGTAATGACGCGGCTAGTGACGCGGCTAGTGACGCGGCTAGTGACGCGGCTAGTGACGCGGCTAGTGACGCGGCTAGTGACGCGGCTAGTGACGCGGCTAGTGACGCGGCTAGTGACGCGGGCAGTGACGCGGGTTGTGAGGAGAGTAGTGACGCGGGCTGTGACGCGAGTAGTATCGCGGGTAGTGATGCTGGTAGTAACGCGAGTAGTGACGCGAGAAGTTTCACGGGTAGTGACACAGGAAGCGACGCGGGTAGTGAAGGGAGTTATATTTGACATCATCACACCCAAAAGGAGTATTCTGAATCCAATTGCAAGCGAAGACGGCATTTCCAGGAGAAATTTACATTCTCAATAAGTGTCACTTGGAACTCCAATTGGCTCCGCCTGAAATACTTTCTGGGGCCGTCGCTGCGCATCCCACCCACGCCTTCGCGCAATGTCTCCAACCGTCTTCCGCTTCCGATTCCGTCCGCAGTCACGTCTCCGGAGTAGTACACTTTTCAATGAAAGGAGTCGCGAAACTTTCCCGAGCAAGGGAAATCAGGAGTCGTTTATTCCATTTATGTCGGCTCATCTCTCACAAAGACGGTCGCCTGTACGCCAACTTATTTCAAACGAAAAACTCGTATGGAGAGCAAGGTTGGGGTGGTGAAAACGAATGAGTTTGGAACTATGCCTTTGAATTCTCGCGAAAATGAGAAACGACTCCAGACAAGAACCCTTATTGGCAGTAGTTGTTAACGTCCTCCAAAAGAACACATAACGCATTTCTGTCACTTCCTTTGTTCCAATTTTTCGCAAACTCTACTTATTTAATTCTTGTAGCGAAACATTAAAGGACACACATGTCTTATTCACTACAAGCAAGCAGTTTGCAATTGTAGTTCTTGCGGACAATAAAGTCAAATATGGATATTAAAAATACATTTTTAATTACCAATATTAGAGAAGACTTTTGTAATATCTCAATTACATTACCTGATGCGCGTTAAGAAGTGATCCACATTATTTAAAACACTTTCATTAATCATAAATTAATGTAATAAATTTACTTTAAAAATAGTATTAACATATGTAAAAATTATTAACAATTAGCATAAGTTTTGTTAGACTTTCCTTTCGCAATCTCAATTCATTACTCTGAACATACGGGTATCATCCAGTCATTCTCCATCCAATTTCATTTATTATTATTATTACTAGTATCATCATTATTATTATCATCTTCTTCAACCATTAGAATTTCCATCCCATTGCGTATCATAATTAGTACATCCATCTTTTCTTCGGTACTCGAATACGCCTTTTTCCCCTCGTCTAATCGCAGAATCTGATTTGGTATTCGGGTGTACTCCATTCTTTCAACGTGGTCTTCCAAACTTTTCAGAATTCGTCAATTTTACTTTCTCGCTACTACTTACACACTAGAGAGAAAGTTATGTAATGCTGGGCAAAAAAAGGTAATTTTTGGTAGACAACTCTTATTACAGGCCATAGTAACGCAAAATTGGATAAATCTAGATGCAAAATTTATAAAAAAGTCATCTAATACTTGATGTAGTCAGAATCCATGTTTTTTTGGGTCCTTGATACCAAAAAAAAAAGATTGACGGCAAAACGTGTGTCCGTCCGTCTGTGAACAAACGCTCGAGGCTAAACCATTCAGTGGATTTTCTTCAAAATTGACATTCCCCTATCGATCTTCTTGATGTGCGGCCCCTTGAATTTGAAATCTATATTTTAATTTGGGGGGGGGTTCTTCACATGGAGCCCCTGGGACATTTTCAAAATTTTCAAAAAAATGACTTCGTCGTTTTTTATTCAATTTTTGTTGTTGGATAGTGTGAAGGACATGGGAACAAGAGAATGGTGCAGGTCTCACTTTCGTTGAAAACTTATTTTTCTAAAATTTCTAAAATTTCTTAAATTGCAAAACTTCAAAATTATTTCGGTGTCCTCCTACAATTACAATTATGAAGACAAAGTATTTCCCCTTAAATTAATGTGTTCCTTAAAGATAGATTTTGAAATAAGGTCATGTACAATTTTTCGAAAATTTGAGTACTTTTCGCGTAATTCTGCGTGAAAATACGGGCGAGAAAGTATTGCTGTTTTAACTGCATTAGTTTCTATTTTCATTGCAAATTCCTAAGTAGATTCGCATTTCCTCCTTTACCGAGTCCTATTTCCGAGTCCCTTATGACGCTGATGCAGCCCCTGAAAACTTTGTTTCGACAGTCTGCATCCTACTCGTTATTTTTGTAACCTTAGTTCAGATTTTACATCCATATACTCCACAAGGGACATTATTAGAATTGATCGGAGAAACCATCGAACAGTGACTTACCTGTAACTCGAGCCGGCTACGAAGTTTTAGCTAATTTCGAAAATTTCGCCACAGCAATGCTGCCTTTGAGCCAACCTAGCCGGTTTATGGCGCATCTTATTGACATCACAGCGCAGGCGGCACACTGCCCTCGTTGGCAGAGGCTGGCATCGTCCCCGTCTCCATAATCCACCCCGCCCTAGATTCTATTCACACCCACTCCAAGCAGTCTGTCCGCGCCCTCAGTACGGCCTCGCCCCTTCGGCCGCTCGGCAGAACAATAGAGAGGGTCGCAGGGGCTGTGAGCTCCCGAAATCCTGCCACCATTGTTGGGCAGACATTTCTTCAGCACCGAAGGCCGGTCCCCTTCGGAGGCACTGCACCATCAGGCAGGCGCTCCGTCAGACAGCTCGAATAACTTCAAAGCCCGCTCTTCCCCGCTCCCATCCCACGGACAACCATACGCGAGATTCGAAACTTTCTTCGGTACTAATTTATTGAGGAAGTATATGTATCTTCTACCTGATCAAAACTAATATTTTTTATAGATGTTAATCACGGGATTGTGTCGGAAAGGGATTTTTTTTGGGGGGGGGGGGAATCTGAAATGCCCTCGCTTCCCATCGATAACTTAAAGACTATCACACAAATGCGACTTATCACACAAAAGGCGCACAAGATAATATTCACGGAGATACATGCTGGCAAGAATTTTTCCGATTCAGATTTTTACCTTTCCAATTGGAGGGTAATTTCGAAGTGTTCAGATTTAGCTGGAGCTATAATATAAATAATTCTCTACTTTAATGTCTGTATCCAGATAGGGATTTTTTTATTTTGTATTTCTTCATCTATAATACAATCCTCTGTAACCATAATAACAACGAAGTACTAGCTCCTTTCCAGAATTATCATAGGGCCGTTTATTTCAGGTCCAAAGATGAGTGTTTAACCCTATACACCCGGTGTCTTGTGAACTACATTTAGGAAATTATTAGTACAAAACGAGACGTTTTTTAAACAGATTTCTTCACTTAATTACAAACTCATTATTCGGAGAAATAATACTTTTTTCGTGACGTCACTATCAACGAATTCAGTGCATTTCACTGTGACGAGGCGCGTCAAAGAAAAGACCCTCGGCAACAAGTACACTGTGTCCAATGCGCTCTTCAAGAGGAAGCTCCCTTGCGGAGAGTGATGGGGAGCCGCGTCGATACGATTCCGCGCGGCGCCGCAGGCCGCGCCACCGGTCGGAAACACTAGCAGCCACCGCTCGCCTCGCGTCTCCCAAGCAAATGGAATGGTCCGACCTGTCATGTCGATTTTCTATCGTTGCTGGGCACGCGCGACACCTGCTAAGGTCATTAGTCCCGTAGGTGTAGTACATGCTTAACCGAGGAAAGTGGCAGTGATCTTGGATAGCGAGTGTGACGTCGTGGGAATACACAATAATCACAGACACGAGCTTCAGTGATAAATATGTACAGGTTTATTCACAATATGTACAGTAATAATTTAAGTTACTCAGCTCTGGTAGATCCTTACTTCCCTGATCGCAGGAGCGATTCTTAAAAATGAATAACTGACTCGTGGCCCGCGCCACTCCTCCCGCACACAGGAGACTGCTCCGGCGACCTCAGTCACCCGTGGATATAGTCCACAACGGCGTCCCAACACATGGGTTGCCGCACGAGCCTAGCTCGGCTCCGCACCGCCCTGGGCGCAAGTTTTTGTGCGTTCGCACGAGGGTTCCCACTCAGCTCAACAAACCCCACCCCCGCGCTTTGCGTTCGCTCTTATATAGCTACCACCCACGTGACCTGAAACGTCACTGGGTTTTGCACACGGCCCGCGCTAGCCGCTTTTCCAGGCATTTTTGGACATCCATTTCCATGGATTCCAAGAATTTGTCACGCGGCACGCGGCAAAAATGCGCTGTCCCGCACTTTGGGCATCCCTTTCCCTAGCTCTTAGGATTTCTCAGAATACCTCGGCGTGTCACATCCTGCCTGGCCCCTGGCGTCTAATCCTTTGCCGTCGCACCTTTGTGGCGCCTCGGCGGTTGCTAGCTGTAGCCCTACAATACGTTACACGAGATCGTTACACGAGATAGTCGGCGCCGACCTACCAGTTGACTAGCCGGGTTTTCCCCAACCAGATTATCACCCACCAGATTATCGTCAAAACCGCTGCACTCTATACGCTTCTGACATGTCTCCCAACATGTAGTAGTGCGGTGCATGTAAATAAGTGTGTAAGCAAGGAGTGAGGATAGAACAAGGAAGAGGAAGGAAAATATTGCGCGCGGTCCATGGCTCATTTGTTAGGACACTGCTCCGGCATTTGATTGGAGTTTATCTGAGAAACCACGTAAAACTACCTACCGGAGATGTCGGCCACTAGAATTCTCCTCCAGATAGTAACTGAATTCAATCTAGCTAATGTCGAAAATTCTTCCACTCTCGGGACTCATACCCCAAGATCTCTCAATCAGCCGCAGTGACAAATTGATTCCCTGAGTCATCTAAGTCGGTTTGTGATGTCGAACCCCTTGTTTTTAGTTACAATCAACCTCACAAGTTTATGTACAATATTGTGACTGCAGAAATGAACAGGAAGTTTCTCCAAAAATCAGCAATAACGACGGACATTTGCTTATCTTATCCGGTAGTCAAGCAGGCTTGTTCAAGCAAATATTTGTCGCCGAGAAAATAAGTGGAAAATTGTAATTTTTTTAGTAAGTTCCTGTTGGTTTCCTGCTCTATTCCGGAGAATGAACTGTAAGTGAATCTAACCATTATTGAAAAATAACAATGCAGATTTTGACATTACACAACTCAAATGTCTTATTTAGGGAGAGGGAGATGGAGAGGGAGAGGGAGAGGGAGAGAGAGGGAGGGGGAGAGAGAGAGAGAGAGAGAAGCAAACCGTGCACTCGCAAGGACAAGCCAAGGTTCTCTAATACCGAGAACTGTATAAACCTGGGTTTCTTTTCGCGAATCGTCCTCTGGCACATATAAATTCCCCTGACATTTTTTAATCACCGTTTCTCGCAATTTCATTACACAAAACTCAAAAGAATACGTCAACAATTCGATATCATATACACAATCACAACGTGCAGCAAACACACATATCCAGTTTCACTCACAAATAACAATTATAATTTTATTTTACTTATACCAGCAGATTGGTTTGGTTCCATGCTCTGTAGATTCCAAAAGTATCTTCCGGCTACTGAATATAGAAATGTGTATTAGTGGCTTGAATAGAGATATAATTTGTTTGGAAAATTACAGTTTTAAGAAAAATATAATCCAATGATGGTATGTGTTCCTGTTTTTGTAAATGAATCAATTTTTGGCGATTTTCGTGTAATCATATGTATGTAGTAGTACTCGATGTGTAGTACTCGGTGTCAATAAACCTTGACTTTTTCTTGTAATATCATTACTCGTTTGAGAGTACTGATACACAGTATTAAAAAATACCAGTAATTTTTAATTTTTAATTAAAAACTTTTGCAATACCGATGTATGAAAAATATATTAAAAAGTGCCACCAATGACCTGCTAGACTTGAAAAAAATGTCTGTACTAATATTAGTGTTTAATTCAGAAATAATTTAATACAGTGTGTAAATATATTTTTTATAAATATTTAAATATTTTATTTTTTTACTTGTCTTTGCAATAAAATATTAACTTGCTAAAATACAAAGAGAGGTTATATGTTCACAAAATAGAAAAATTTCAGGGTGACGTATTAAGAAGCCTGTTTCCCAGAAAATAAGTTCCCTCCTCATTTGGGGGTCATTATGCGATAAATTTGATTTTTATCCGATCAACGAGAAACAGTCATCCATAGTGGAGCCTGCGATTTTGAGGATCCGGCGCCAACTTCCCAGCAGCTGTGCAAATATACAACCCTTCCTAAAACGTATTCTAATCTTGGAGGCCAAAGCTGATCAACAGGCCTATTTCCAGCCAGACAGTTCGAAACCCTGCCCCCTCAAAGCCCTCCGTATTAAATCGACGCTGAGGGAGAGGTCACCCTTGCGGGCATAGCAGCCACACTGCAAAATGCAAACTAACTAGTTAGTGAAAACCAACACCACGAGACATTCCATTGCAACGAGCTGTTTTCCAATCCCTACGAAGACAATAGAGAAAGGGTGGTATTTTATTTCTGCTCTAGTATGATCACAAGCTGATTCTGCGTTTAGCAATCACGTGTGCACACAATCAATATAGACTGACCAAACGCACCCTGAAGCAGAGCTTAATTGGAAGTCCCTATATCGAAATACAAACAGCAATCGGGTCAGTTATTTGGCACATGCTCAGGCACTAGAGACAACCTGCTACATTTCACGTAACCCAGTATCACTTACAAGTGTGTGTAACTCAACTTTTCACTTAGATTTGATGGATTTTGACGTGCTCTATAACTAAGATCTACGAAAGTTATGTTGGTTGTTCTCTCTGTGGGATGAGAGAACAGTGTGCGGTCCAGGTTCGCACTGCTTTGCTGCAACTGGCTCAGGGTAGAGAGACAGTCAAACACCAACACCGGTTGACAGCCGTTTATTCCAAAATGAAGAGTTACAGAAAGATCTGGTTCAGCTTACAACTAATTGTGCCCCCCTCTCGTAGGGCGCCTCTGCTTATATACCCGCTGCTTCGCGAGTGACTAACAGCCACGTGCCGCAGGCAGGTGCCAGGCAGTCGCCTGATGGAGGATCTGTACTTACGAGGTTGTTCTCACTTTAAGAGAACATCCTGCGTGACTCCACGCATACACTTGTGCACACGTGCTCAAGTGTCCACGTGTTTGAGTGGATTGGCAAGATATCTTAGCCGCAATTTTCTGAGAGCTGTTTCTTATTTCAACTTTAAAATTTATAGTCGTTTTCCGGCTGCTCAGGATGCGGTACTTCTGATGATGTGACCACACAAGTGTGAGGAACAGGTGTGGGATATAACTCGAATACCAACTAGTTTACAATTATTATTATTATTATTATTATTATTATTATTATTATTATTATTATTCCTCTAATTTTCTACTAAAAACGTTATAATGTGGTTGAATATAAACTCTACTCCAGGTTGCAACCAGTTTCCTAAGGAGCAGATCTAGGGGCTGTCGATGTCTCTACGATACTTCGTGCAAAATGTGAGCCGTTCCAAATAACGCAATGTCTTGCACTTCTCAGTCTTTTGAATGACCTGGGTTTAGCCAATCTTGCACACATTTTGCGGGATAAATTCTAGAACTATGATAACTATCGTGACGACCTGTGCTTTGATGCCCCACCTTCGGCTGATCTCGATTTCCAAACCCTTCTATTCAAGACGTTTCTCTGCCTCCTTGGTTACGACGTTTTGATCTCATGGCACAAGAACATCTACAAGTAGACACTTTTTCGTTCTCTAAATCCTGGATAACAATATCTGGTTTATTTGCGGCTATCGTTCGACTGATTTAAATTTGTTGATCGAACAATATTGTACACAGTCCAACAGACGTCACCGGTTTTGGTGGGTGTCCGTACTACTTGGAGCATGTGTCTGTAACTTCGAAGGCGTTACAGTTCTGTCAGTGGAGGTAACTACACCATATCGTGTGTTTTTAAGTATTCGGTCTTCGCTATAATTGGACAAGCTGAGACTTCGCATTGCTGACAGATGTAGCATATTTCATTTAGGGAAATTTTGGGAACCGCTTCGTGATAATGTGCTCTCAATGTCTGTTCTAGGGTAGCTATTATAACTGCTTCCGATTCTTGTTTCATTCTTTCCCTTTTCAGCCACATAAATGATTGATCTTTAGTTATATGTACCTTGTCCATTCTTTTTATATATTATCCATGAAGTGGTTTGCCTCTCCACGATTTCTTTAACATTTTTTTCTCACATTTCATGTAAAGAAGCATCAGAAGTCCCATGTCTATGTTATTCTGCGTGTCTTGCACAGTTTTCTTCCCAAAGCTTCTTGCTACATTTACAATGCCTCAGTTCCCCATTCTTCAGTCATATTTAATGATCTGCCTCATTAGTAGACCATCTTGATGACTGACTACATACTTTTTCATTATTATTATTATTATTATTAATATTATTACTATTATTATTGTTGTTGTTATTATTATTATTGTTATTATTATTCACATCTCCTTGATATTTTAATCAAGTATGAACAACCTGAACTTAGCATTTTGACTCCAGACACGTATTATCTCCGATTATAGTCACGTTCAACTGAATGCCAGCTAATGTGCTGTGTGACTGTTTCGTGAAATGCATTGTTTGCGAAATGGCTGTTTATAGGCATCGCCTACTCTGCTACCTACGCCGCCCTCATGCCACTCCACAATAGATCCGTCGCATGTACAGTTAAAGCTGAGCTGCTCAAACCGACTGCTTGTGACCCATGGAAGAATTACCTCCAATCTTGAAAAATAATAATGTTCAATACAATAAAATATACTCAGAATTGAGAGGTGAAAAAAACCAGTAAAAACTGTTCTCAAATCAACACATTTCACGTAATAAAATAAGTACTTTCAAAATTATTAAAATGTCTAACGAAGTTTTTTTGATTTTCAATAAAACTGTTGAAGACTGTTAAAACCACTTACTATGGGGGTCAGTTTCACGCGTATATAGGGTATAGTAATATAGCGCGTATCGATGCATGGAGAAAGGAAAATTCAGACAAAAGTAGTCGTGATACAGAAAAATTGTTTTCCACTTCTTTTTCATTTTACCGTAAATTCATTTCAGTTCGTTGCAAAAACGATTGTCGTTTTTGACCTTTCCTCTCACATTTACATACAATAATTAACATTGGAAAGCGCAACTTAAAATTCGATAAAATTTAAAAGCGTAATATGAATATCATTTCAACGTGACAATTATATGTTTCTTGATGAGACAACGTTTCTATTCACATATTTGGGGATATTGATAACAGAATTTTTGGTAATATTAAGACTGGGTTCGTATTTAATAATATTAAATGGATTTCATTACTTCTATGGAATTAAACATTTTTAGCGCCAGGAGAATGAGTGAAAAATTCAAGACAATTTTTGGCAACAGAAATTTAGTTGTTAGCCTAGAGCTGTGTCACCGGTCTGTGCCTGTTGAGTCGGCTTGTTGAGTCGTCCCAATGCGCGGGGAGGTAATCGGGCGCGACCGGCTTTAGTCTAGTGAAAGGTGAGTCGCCCACGGGCAACTGCGCGGGCATTTTGACTCGAATATGTGCCTTGGTGCAGCGCTGTCCTAGACGACGGATTTACAATATCCTTCTCAAAGGGCAGCTGTCAGTCTTCATCTGTTCCATCATTTGATATTTAAAAAAAGGTTATGTGAAGTCACGAGCAGCAGTCTTGTGCTGTCAAAGCAAATGTGCACCTTATATTTAACCATATATACGTTTATTGAATGTCATTTAGGTACTTCAGTATCAATCACAAATGTGTGATGCTTTAAATCGTAATAAATGTTTGTACTATCTAGACACTCGCGAAAGCACTCGACCTCAAGGGTTGCGAGTTTGAATCTCGCCTCGGGCTTGAATATTTCCTTGTAATCCGTGACATTGGGACTTTTCCAAACCATTAAGCATCGCCCATCAAAATAACTACTCCTTCCCTTTCTTCGCCCATGCCCAAACGGATGTGCGTGATGACGAGTGTGATTGTCAGTGGACAGATAGAGGATGCACCGTCAATGGGTCTACAAACTGCAACGTGTGGATCATAGCCCCGCGAGCCATCCGTAACTGTAAAGGTGTTTCAAACGAGGCCACGGACCAGTCAGCTTCAGCGCCAAGTTGGTGCGGATCGGACCACGATGGACCCAAGCGCCTCTATGACGTGACGGACGGGGGCTTAGGAAAATAAGCAATAAACCAATCAATGCTCCCTTACTTAACGTGGTGAGGCTCAGGCCATAGACTAGCTCTTCCGCCTGACGCAAATTTTGCTACATTCCTTTCGCCTTCTAGCAGAAAAAGAAAGTATCACTCGGGCGACGAAATATCTTGAGGTTCTTTCAGGCTTAGGTGTCTTACGTGTAGAATGGCTTACACGCAGTAAATCTACAACATGGAACAGACGGCTTTACTTCCGCAACGAAGGAAGGCGTACGAAGGATTTTTTGCCCTTCAAAATCCACGACTTCGATCAGCTGTGAACCAGATCAAGCCGTGGATTCGAACTTGGGTGTAACAGCTCGTGACACTAACCGTTACATCACCGACACCTTGCTGAGTCCCAGGTGTAAAATGACTGAGAGCGAATACTGAGGCTGGGGAGCGTCAGCACAAGTCCTAGAGGGTCAACCGACGTTAAGCCCAATGATGATGTGTGTACCTACGTGCCCCCCCCCCGTTTCAAAACGGCCCTTGAAGCGCCACCAACCAGATTCCCCCAGCCTCTCCCCCGCACCTGCCTACCAGCCTGATGGCGAGAGTGGCTTCTGCGGCGGGAAGACAGGCGGCGCGGCGGTTTTATTAAAAGCGATAGCTTATTAAACGGGTGATAAATTACTGGCTGCAAAAATTATTAAACGCCGCTGGAAGAGCGACGTGTCTGACGGAGATGGATATTTCCTTAATCATCATCAACGTCGTCTTCGGAGCACATTTTTCAAAACCGCATGAGGGGTTTCCCGGGAGCTCGAGCTCTCGGGTCCCTGATTCGTTCCAATATGCCCTGATTCGTTCCCTAATGCCCGCAGGGCAGCGCACATCTGCAGCCGGCTTTGATTGGCTGCCGAACAGTAATTCGTCGCTAGCATTCCCAAGCTCATAGCATGGTGCACCGAATTAAAATGGGTTCTTTGAATATTAGTAGTTGTTTCAGTTTCGTCATTACTATTATTATTCATAATTTTTCTTGTTCACTAGTAATCTAGTGGTATTACAATAACAACAGGCAATTACCAATGAAGTTACTGTGGTCTGTAATCTTATTTTTCTTCGGTTCCTGTTACGCTCAGGGAGCCTCCACTGGATGTAATATTTAGAAATTCCTGAACTTTTAGGCATGTACTGATAACAATAGCTTTCTGCATTTTGATGTGCAAAGTGTTTGGTAAATCTAAGATTCTCAACGCTTGTGAGAGTTGTTGAGGTATTTGCTAATATGACAACGGGTACTATTTTTAAATTTGTAGCCTTCCATAAATTTTGTATTTCCAGTGCAAATCCTTGTATTTATTTTATTTTCTATAGTTCTCATTATATTATTTGTATTTGGGACAGCAGCAACTATCAAGGTTACTTTTTTATTAATTTTGTCAAACAAGGTTATATCAGGTCTATTTTGGGGTATAGTTCTGTCTGTCAAGATTGATCTCTCATAGTACATCTTAAATGAAGGGTTTTTGAGAACGGGAAATGGATTGTACCTGTATTAGGGCACCTCTTCTTTAATACGTGCTTTGCGTCCAATCGCTGATGTTTTATATTGACCACCTGGTTGTGTTTGAACGAGAGCTGTGCAGCCAGCAGTGATGTGATGAATAGTTTCCGATTGTGTGAGGCACCTTCTGCTTAAGTCATCTGTTGTTTGGGGGGTTTCTAATTATGTATTTCTTATAGTATATTCTTTTCGTGGCTATTACCTGATCCTGAATGGAGATCATGAATTCTTCTGTCTCTCCATAGAGATCTCCCGACCGTAACCAGCTGTTTGACGCATTCTTGTGAACATATTCTTGGGAAAGGTCGTGGTAATGTCTTCCATGACGAGCTTTTCCGGACCATTTCTGCATTTTATCTTGTGTGCTATCATTATTAGGATCTTCTATACATGTTGAAAGGTTTAGTGGTGCGAGTTTATCCGCCTGTATTACTGCATTGTGTAGCTGCGAAATTTCTTGCTTACTATAGAAAAACCTTTGCATTGATTTTATTTGTTTGTCATTCATCTCTTTCAGGTCTACCAATCCTCGGCCACCTTCCGTCCTGGGTATTGTGATACTTTCTATAGCCGCTTTTGGGGGGTGATATCTGTGGTAGGTGAGTTTTCTTCTAATTTGTCTAAGGAGTGTTTCCATTTCAGGGTCTGTCCAGGATATTATTCCAAAGGTATACGTAAGCAAGAATACGGCGTATGTGTTGATGGCTTTCAATGTATTTCTTGATGTAATGTTAGTCTTTAGTATACTATTTATTCTTCTGAGGAATATTTCAATGGTTTTTTCTTTAACTTGTTTGTAATTTATTTGTCTGGCAACCCAAATACTTATATAGTTCATTTTCTCTCAGTGACTCTTATGTCCCCGAGCTGACTTCGTAAGCTACAATTTTCAGTAACAATAGCACCATTTCCTACTTTCATTCATCTGCATTTGTCCAGCCCGAATTCCATGTGGATGTCATATGAAAAAGTTTGAGTGATATTAAGTAGTTGTTACCTTTGGTTGCTGTTGGCAGAGTACAATTTTAGGTCATCCATATATTGTAACGGTACGTCCTCCGAAATAATATAATAAAATAAAATACTGGTCATAGTATGCCGACCGCCGCCCCACCCGCTTAGGTGCGTGGCCGCGCCGTTCAAAAGGTTTTATGACCGTCCCTGGGTGCCGCGGACTCAATAGCCTCTCCACACTAAACGACAATTATTGAGGCCAAGCCCTACCACCGGTCTCTGCCAACCCCTCGTCATCACCCCCTCAGCCGAACTCGGAGACATATTTATGACCGTCAAAAGCATTGTGCTACCGAGACGCACCGGCGCGTGCCGCGTCGAGTCCCGCGCTCGCTGGGTATGCCTTTTGAGTCCGATCCACAGACGTGCTGCTTAAAAGAGCATCAAAATTCGTTTTGCTCAAGTGTTCACCCGGGAGAGAGGCACCAGGCAGGGCAATAAAGCAATAACGTCAATCAAAGAACGGCCTGGGCTAACCGTCGCCGGCACCCGAAAAGAAAGGAGTAAAACGCCGTGACCGAGGCGCGAAGGCGGGGAAACATGTGTCACCGTCTTCCGACGTGCCGCGCCAATATACCACCCTTTCGTTATGCGCACGTGGTCACCTGTGGACTCGCGAGACCTACTTTCGAGCATACAATGCCGCACATTGTCGATGCGAGCTCGCGAGCCATTGGCTCAAGTGCCGCCTCTTTAGCGAAGGGCGAGTGAATCGAAGACAGGCCCCCGGTCCGTGGAGAGGGAAGAGGTGCCTTCGTTCGTGGTAGCGCGCCGCCCAAAACTCACTTGTATCTAGAGATCGGTGAGGGAGACAGACTTGCTCTACCGCGCGCCGCATAAACTTAATTAGTCACGTGAGCTGAAATGATTACTCTCAAAACGTGCGCTATTTGACTTGGCGCTTCATACGAGATTTTTGCTCTGCGCAATGTCACATCATTGGTGAAATTCATTAGACTCGCTACCGGAAGGAACTTCCTCTCCGGAGACCGCAAGCCGAGCGCGGAATCACCATTGTTTACGATCGGCAACGAGACGTTGTGACCTGGGTCGCGTGTCATGAAATGTGGACGACGCCAGCGCAGCGTTGGGTCCAGAGGGAGCGTGTTGTTGGTGGCTTCCGCCTGAGTACGCGCCACAGCCGCCCGACTCCAGCCCGGGAATGCATCACTCACCACTGCTGACATCACGCCTCAGAAGAGTACCAGATAAGTAGTTTTGTGCAGCCAGGTGACGCTCAGCCCTTGTTTCCCGCGTAGTGCGGACGAACTTTAGATATTCGGAGCTGTAGCGGATGTGCCGGTAATCAGGCACGAGGGTAGCGGCAAAGTACTTGTGTTCAATTTTTGTATCAAATTTCATTTTAAAGTAAATAAGAGGCCGCCGATGTACAAAAAAACATGTAAATTCATTTGTAAAAATCATTGTTATGCCAATCATCATCATCATAATCATATTTTAGAATAAGTAAATATTATCTTGAAATGCCCATCTGTGTATTATTGAGCATGCAAACCCCCGACCCACCGCCGACGGGTTACATAAATGGCTTAGCCAACGTGGGGCTTGAATGAGCTCAACTAAGATTCACGAACCCAAACTTCAAAATTTTATAAACGTTGCCGGTGGCGAATGAAAGGGGAATGCATGTTTGATGATTACTTATGGTCTGTGTATGATGTTTTCTCTTTCAGCTTGTGTGTAGTGTTTACTGTGTTTGCGTGTGTTGTATGTGGGTTTTTTTTATTAAGAAATTTATGCGTAAAGTAACTGTGAAAGAATTTAAAATGGAGGGTAAAGATGAAACTCAGGGGGAAACCGACAGCAATGCGCAACCTTAGGCACCCACGGTCACAATAGCCGATCTCATGGCAATAATGCTTTCAAAATTCGATGAGCAATCCAAGCAGACAAATGCAAAATTTGATGAGCAATTCAAGCAGACAAATGCGAGATTCGATGAGCTCGCGAACCGTATCGAGGAGCAGGGGGCAAAATCCGCAGCTGAAATTCGGAGACTGGAAACTCGTTTCGATAAGCACGTCGCGGTATGTAACGAGTCAAACATGGCTCTGGCACAACGCATTGATGCCATTGCTACAAAATTAGATGCGAACAGTGATGCGACAAACGCAAAACTAACAGGAATGCAAAGTGATCTTGAGGGACAGATTGCGGAGCAAGGCGGCCGTTTCACTGAATTCGAAGGTACAATCACGGCTAGATTAAGGGGACAAGAGGGGAAAATGGATAGCATCCACGAGTCTGTAAAAACATCAATTTCGGAAATAGGAAGCAAGGGTGAAGCGGTCTGTAGGCGGTTATCAAAATTAGAGACAAAGGTGATTACCGATATGCAGAGTGTCAATAATGAAATATCAGAAATTAAAACGGGTGCAGCAAACGCCGATAATGAAAGGGAAAAGCAGATCAAACAAATGATCAGCGATTCGATGAGTGTCTTGCGCGAGGAAAGGCGGCAAGAGATCGCGGATGCTTGTGATCAATTACCACGACAAAGCAACGGGGAACGGGGCGCCGCGTCACTCCCATGGACACCGCCGTCCAACCTGAACTTTTCAGGGAACATCAACGAAAATCCATGTGAATTCATTCGCCGGGTCGAGGACTACATGGAGCTCACGAAAGCTATTCCGAATCAATTAAAAACAAAATTTGTACAGCAATTGTTACGAGGGAGCGCTGCGAGCTGGCTCCTGGCCATACATCCATTTCCTCGTGATTTCAGCGATTTCAAGGCCCGATTCCTGGAGCGCTATTGGGGAGAGCAGGTCCGGTATGATTACGAAAGGAGAGTGATGGAAGGTAGATGGGAGGAAAGATGGGGCATCTCATTATTAGATTACGCGATCGACAAGATTGCGGCGCTAAGGTTATGCGACCCGCAAATCTCAGATGCAAAACTGATTTGGATGATTACCTCACACTTTCCCTTTCAAATTCAAAACCTGTTGAATAGCGTAGACTCGCTCGATCTCGAGAAAATGCAGCTACTTCTCGCCAGGTATGATAGAACACGTATGTGTCAAGGGTCAGGGGGAGGTCGATCAAATAGGCAGGACGGAGGGGGAGGAAATCAAAGAAGCGGACAATGGCGGCGAGAGCATAACGATTTCCCGCCAAGAAACGGTGAAAGCCCGCCATCGCATCAGGCAGCGAACCGGGGCCCACCGCCGTCGGCGCCGCGTGATAGAGCACAGGAGGAACGTACGAACAATCGGGGAGGTCCCGGTTCGTCAAACTAATGTCGTTCGGTATCGTGGGGCGCCGAACGAGTGCAGGTGCGGGAGCTACAGGTGCCTATAAGGGAAACGGCGAATGTGAACTTTGCCATCAACGAGGTAGAGGACGAGGAGCAGAACTTTCTCCGGGCGCGAAAATGCCCTATTATCACTTTTACATGTGAAAGGATCGAAGCGAGGGCCCTCATTGATTCAGGAAGCGAAGTTTCAGCCATTTCGGAGGAGTACTACTTGAAATTAAAGAACCATCGTATTACTCTACCCGAACTTCCCATTAATAAATGTTTTGTTGTCGGCGTGGGCAAGAAGAAAAGCAATCCCATTACTAGGCAGGTCCTATTAACGTTATCGTTTAGCACAGATCAATTTAATGCCACATGTCTCATTGTTAAGAATTTAGGATATGACGTTGTTTTAGGTGTCGATTTTTTAAGAGAATATAGCGGTAAAATAGATTTTGAAAGGGGAGAAATTACTCTGGATCCAGGAAGACTGATGATGTTTGAGGAAGGTGATGCCGACGTTCACGAGCCGAAAGAGGCTAGCATGTTTTCGATTACGCGGGAAGAAGCTCTCGGTCTAATTAACGAGAAAATGCAGGAAAATAGCAATCTCAAGCCGGAAGAGCACTACCGCCTGCAGGAATTGCTTCAAAATTATAAGGACGTTTTTATCAGGCCAACCGACCCCATCCCTGTCTTTCAACTCCGAATCCAGGTCACAAATCCCGAATCATTTAAGTGTAGGAGTTACCCTATACCGCAGGCCCTTAAGGCGGACGTAGACCGCGTCATGTTGGAAATGATCAGAGACGGCATTATCGAAAGGAAACCGACCGCCTACAATAAACCCCTCGTGATCGTAAGAAAAAAAAATGGAGGCGTTCGAATCTGCCTCGACGCCAGGAAATTAAATGAGATCATTGTGCCCGATTATGATGCGCCGATTGCGATAGATGAAATGTTATGGAAGTTCCGGGAGACCAGCTTATTTTCGGCAGTAGATTTCACAGCCTCGTATTGGCAAATTGCAATACACCCAGATGATCAAAAGTATACGGGATTTATTTACGATGGTTTGAGCTACGTATGGAAAAGATGCCCGTTCGGACTTCGCAACTCAGGCGCGTATTTTATTCGATGCCTGGATACAAAATTACCGCCGTCAATTAAAATGTTCCTCACCCCATACGTGGATGATCTTGTAATTTCCTCCCAGGATTTCGACCAGCATCTAGAAAATTTGGAGGAGTTATTCAAATGCTTGATCATCAACAATATGCATTTAAATTTAGAGAAATCCCAGTTCTGTAAGAGGGAAATTAAATTTCTGGGGTACATAATTGACGACAAAGGGACGAGAATCGATCCGGAGAAGGCACAGTCAATTGCAAGGATCAAGCCGCCCCGCAATTTAAAGCAGTTGAGAGGGTTCCTCGGAATATGTAATTATCAGTCTCGATTTATCCCCGGTTACGCAACACTCGCTGCGCCTCTAGTGCAACTATTGAAGAAAGGGAATAGATGGTCGTGGACGCCCGAGAAAGAAGCCGCGTTCCTCAGACTTAAGAGTGCGTTTGAAGAAACTATTTTAATCCACCACCCAGATTTCAACAAAACCTTCTACCTGCAGACGGATAGTAGTGGTATCGGGCTAGGGTGTGTATTACTTCAAAGTGAGTGAAAAGGTGCTGGTGAGAACGCCACGACCGTCTGACCAGGCAGCCGGGCTGTACAGCAAGTTCTTTCCACTGTTCACGGGGCCTTATGTGGTCACTAATAAACCACATCCTAATGTTTGCGAACTAAACGACGAGAACGGAGTTCCCATTGGAAAATTTAATCATTACAACATGGTTCCATTTAATGAGTGATAACCCTAATCACGTCGGCCGCTCCTCGCACTCGTCGAAGTTCCCAACAATTTGAATTATCTAGCATTAGGTTTGATTAATTTTAACGAAAATAAATTTTATTACCCACTTTATTGGTCTATTTGCATTTCTTAAGGGTTTATTAGTTGTTAAGGGCAATTTTATTTTTCTCATCTAATTATAGTTTATTGTCAAGGGTTAATTTCGTTGTCATTATTGGTTAAGTTGGATCAGGTCATTATAGCGGGCAATGTTTCTATTTTGTGTTTTTTGTGCTCACGGAGGCCGTTTCCGTTAGTTAGTTTTGCTCTAAGAAAATCCATCGCTGTGCTCAGAATTTTCTTGGTGGGAGGGGATTGCCAATGTAACGGTACGTCCTCCGAAATAATAATATAATAAAATAAAATACTGGTCATAGTATGCCGACCGCCGCCCCACCCGCTTAGGTGCGTGGCCGCGCCGTTCAAAAGGTTTTATGACCGTGCCTGGGTGCCGCGGACTCAATAGCCTCTCCACACTAAACGACAATTATCGAGGCCAAGCCCTACCACCGGTCTCTGCCAACCCCTCGTCATCACCCCCTCAGCCGAACTCGGAGACATATTTATGACCGTCAAAAGCATTGTGCTACCGAGACGCACCGGCGCGTGCCGCGTCGAGTCCCGCGCTCGCTGGGTATGCCTTTTGAGTCCGATCCACAGACGTGCTGCTTAAAAGAGCATCAAAATTCGTTTTGCTCAAGTGTTCACCCGGGAGAGAGGCACCAGGCAGGGCAATAAAGCAATAACGTCAATCAAAGAACGGCCTGGGCTAACCGTCGCCGGCACCCGAAAAGAAAGGAGTAAAACGCCGTGACCGAGGCGCGAAGGCGGGGAAACATGTGTCACCGTCTTCGGACGTGCCGCGCCAATATACCACCCTTTCGTTATGCGCACGTGGTCACCTGTGGACTCGCGAGACCTACTTTCGAGCATACAATGCCGCACATTGTCGATGCGAGCTCGCGAGCCATTGGCTCAAGTGCCGCCTCTTTAGCGAAGGGCGAGCGAATCGAAGACAGGCCCCCGGTCCGTGGAGAGGGAAGAGGTGCCTTCGTTCGTGGTAGCGCGCCGCCCAAAACGGACTTGCATCTAGAGATCGGTGAGAGAGACTTGTATCGAGAGATCGGTAAGAGACACTTGTATCTAGAAATCGGTGAGAGAGACTCGTATCTAGAGATCGGCAAGAGACACTTGTGTCTAGAGATCGGTGGGAGACACTTGCTCTACCGCGCGCCGCATAAACTTAATTAGTCACGTGAGCTGAAATGATTACTCTCAAAACGTGCGCTATTTGACTTGGCGTTTCATACGAGATTTTTGCTCTGCGCAATGTCACATCATCGGTGAAATTCATTAGACTCGCTACTGGAAGGAACTTCCTCTCCGGAGACCGCAAGCCGAGCGCGGAATCACCATTGTTTACGATCGGCAACGAGACGTTGTGACCTGGGTCGCGTGTCATGAATGTGGACGACGCCAGCGCAGCATTGGGTCCAGAGGGAGCGTGTTGTTGGTGGCTTCCGCCTGAGTACGCGCCACAGCCGCCCGACTCCAGCCCGGGAATGCATCACTCACCACTGCTGACATCACGCCTCAGAAGAGTACCAGATAAGTAGTTTTGTGCAGCCAGGTGACGCTCAGCCCTTGTTTCCCGCGTAAGTGCGGACGAACTTTAGATATTCGGAGCTGTAGCGGATGTGCCGGTAATCAGGCACGAGGGTAGCGGCCAAGTACTTGTGTTCAATTTTTTGTATCAAATTTCATTTTAAAGTAAATAAGAGGCCGCCGATGTACAAAAAAAACATGTAAATTCATTTGTAAAAATCATTGTTATGCCAATCATCATCATCATAATCATATTTTAGAATAAGTAAATATTATCTTGAAATGCCCATCTGTGTATTATTGAGCATGCAAACCCCCGACCCACCGCCGACGGGTTACAATAGTCTTGCCTCAACAATGTAAACCAATCTGTTTTTGAGGGGCTTCCCAAAGAATCTTAACAGGTGAGCATTTACGTGGTGCACCCAACACGAATGCCTTCCCATAGCATTTACAGCCTTGACTCAAGCATCTCCATCAAGCTGCCATCCACAGGGCCTGGTCTACCAGGCCCAATGACGAGAAGTTAGCCTTTATAGTCTTGCCTCAACAATGTAAACCAATCTGTTTTTGAGGGGGCTTCCCAAAGAATCTTAACAGGTGAGCATTTACGAGGTGCACCCAACACGAATGCCTCCCCATAGCATTTACAGCCTTGACTCAAGCATCTCCATCAAGCTGCCTTCCATAGGGCCTAGTCTACCAGACCTAATGACGAGAAGTTAGCCTTTATAGTCTTGCCTCAACAATGTAAACCAATCTGCCTTTGAGGGGGCTTCCCAAAGAATCTCAACAGGTGAGCATTTACGAGGTGCACCCAACACGAACGCCTCCCCATAGCATTTACAGCCTTGACTCAAGCATCTCCATCAAGCTGCCTTCCATAGGGCCTGGTCTACCAGGCCCAATGACGAGAAGTTAGCCTTTATAGTCTTGCCTCAACAATGTAAACCAATCTGTTTTTGAGGGGGCTTCCCAAAGAATCTTAACAGGTGAGCATTTACGAGGTGCACCCAACACGAACGCCTCCTCATAGCATGTAAACGCCTCCCCATATATCATAATAAAACATTGATTAAAAAATTGAAGATTTATTACATAAGAGCATGAAGGTTTGTGTCCTTTCTACTTTGCGTAGTTCCTCTAGAGGGAAGGCTCTGTAACACCTTCATTTCCCTTGGCTCCCGCAGAGACGAGTTGTGGGAGATGCGGCTGGTGGGGGAGTTGGCGCGGGGGCCCGCCGTGGCCCCCTCCACCGCCCGCGCGCCCCCCGCTGACAAGCCGCGCCCCCTGGGGCTGACGGCGCTCACGGAGCCCGCGGTGCTGCTCTGCGCGGGGACGCTGGCGGCTGCCGTGGCCTTCCTCAGGGAGAACGCTCGCCGCTTGCGGGCGCTCGGCGCGGCGTTACGCGGAGATCCCTACGACGCAGACGGAGGCGCAGTCAGTGGATCTGAGGGCGCCCAATGAGACCGCGGCACTGCTGTGGGCGAGGGCGCTGGCGCAGTCGTGGCCTTCCTCGGGGAGAACCCTCAGCGCTTGCAGGCTCTCAGAACTGCGCGATTGGAACCTTCCTATAGAGGCGCAGTCAGTGGGTGTGAGGGCGCCGAATGTACCCGCGGCGCTGCTGTGCGAGAGGGCGTTGGCGACAGTCGTGGCCTTCTTCAGGGAGAGCCCTCAGCCCTTGCAGGCTCTCAGAGCTGCGCGAATGGGACCATCCTGTGTGGTATATAGAGGCGCAGTCAGTGGGTGTGAGGGCGCCGAATGAACCCGCGGTGCTGCTGTGCGAGAGGGCGTTGGCGACAGTCGTGGCCTTCTTCAGGGAGAGCCCTCAGCCCTTGCAGGCTCTCAGAGCTGCGCGATTGGGACCATCCTGTGTGGTATATAGAGGCGCAGTCAGTGGGTGTGAGGACGCCGAATGAACCCGCGGCGCTGCTGTGCGAGAGGGCGTTGGCGACAGTCGTGGCCTTCTTCAGGGAGAGCCCTCAGCCCTTGCAGGCTCTCAGAGCTGCGCGATTGGGACCATCCTGTGTGGTATATAGAGGCGCAGTCAGTGGGTGTGAGGACGCCGAATGAACCCGCGGCGCTGCTGTGCGAGAGGGCGTTGGCGACAGTCGTGGCCTTCTTCAGGGAGAGCCCTCAGCCCTTGCAGGCTCTCAGAGCTGCGCGATTGGGACCATCCTGTGTGGTATATAGAGGCGCAGTCAGTGGGTGTGAGGACGCCGAATGAACCCGCGGCGCTGCTGTGCGAGAGGGCGTTGGCGACAGTCGTGGCCTTCCTCAGGGAGAACCTCCAGCGCTTGCAGACTCTCAGTGCTACGCGATTTTCCTGTGTGGCATATAAGGGGCGCAGTCGGTGCGAGGGGTCCGAATGAATCTGCGGCGCTGCTGTGTGAGAAGGCGTTGGCAACTGTGTCCTCCTTCAGGGAGGATGTTCATGTGCTTATTCGTGTCGCGGGGCTGCCTGCCCCTGCGTCATTAATGAAAATGCAGACACTAGGGCTGAGAGAGAGAGAGAGTACAGGGCACGCAGAGCCGTTGTATTTAGGACCCTGGCGGCTGCCGTGGCCATCCTCAGGGAGGATGCTTATCGCTAGGTGTCGCGGGGCTCCCTGCGGCGAACACGGGAACTGATAGCGGGCGTGGGGCATACAGCGCTATGCTTAATCACGCTGGTCGCTTCCGTGAGAAACCTTATTGTTTTGTGCGTATCTTGCGTGAGAACCCAATGTTCACTTTACGTTACAAAACTCAAGTGTGAGGTGCTAGGGTTAAAGATCCTGTTTATTCGTTTTGATAATAGATTTGTTATAGAAGCGGGCGAATCTAAAAATATCTTTGTGCAATATTTATCAAAATGAAAAAATAATGATTTACTCATTCGTAATTGATGAATGTACTGCAACATATGAATTTGACATGGAGTACGTAAACGTTAATATCTTTGACCCATCTTCGTTTGGTTGTTCTCTAAGGCAGCACACATGTATAGGTTTTCCTGTTTCCTTCAAAAGTAACAATCTAGTTTGAAGTCCTTTCGGTTTAAAAAATGCGGTTGTTATATGCTATGAAATTGATATCGAGGACATAATATAAGCGTCAGAACTTTTCTGTGTTTCTTTAAAGACAGCAAAAAATTGCATTTTCCTTTAGACATTATTTTTTGCAATGTAGGTTAAAGAACAACTTATTCAATAAATGTTATTGTGATTTTCTCTGTAGAAAAAAGAACTGTGTTGTAGTTTCTAACTTTCCATACATAGTCCCTTTTTGAGAAAATGGCGTTCTTTAGCAATTTTTGAGAAAATGGCGTTTGTGCTTTTCTGAAAATGCGTAATTTTGAGCTGAGTTTTGCAGAAAACTATTGGGTTTTCGAGAAACCTTGTATGAAATTATTTTAAGAAGATGTACCCATAAATCTATTAAAGTGAAGAAATTGCCTCTATTGTAAATATTTCCGACGTGAGAGAAAAAAAATCATTTTTGAAATTTTTGAAAAACAAAAGAATTTATTAATATGGCGTTTATGTCGAGGTATAGGATTCCTTTGACACTAACCGTACCAAAAATAAAAGAAAAAAATTTGGAGCCGTATCTGAGAAAATCTTGTTTTGTTATTTTTTAAAATCGCAAATATTGCATACACTATTGCACGAAAACTACTAAAATTTTCAAACAAATGTACTTGAGCTTATAGAGAGAACTCTTTCTCGTCAACAAAGTTCATTTGATAGAAAGATCTCTGTCTTCATTTTTATAGTTATGGGAAAACAGCGAAAAAATCACACTTTTGCAATTTTCATCTCAATGCAGAGTTAAGCGTGAAAATCGGACCTATGCCACCTTCATAAATGTATTTTACTCTTTTCTTACACGAAATGTAAAGAAAAAATGTGGAGCCGTTTTTGAGAAAAAAATTGAAAATATCCGGAGGCCTTTATGTATAGTACCCCCAAATTTTAAAGAATGTTTTTCAAAATTTCATAGCTTAACGTATAGCCAGATCGACAGGGTATTTTTCAATTTGGAAAAGATCGTACATGTAGTTTAGACACTAACAGTGTTCACAGACGGACGGACGTTTTGCATTCAGTTATTTTTTTGGCATCAAGAATCCACAAAACGTGGATTCTGGCTACACCGCGTTTTAGAGGATTTTTATCTTAATTTATCAACTGGTTTTAGGCACTTTATCGTCACAAGAGTCCGGCAATTAATTTTTTTCCTCCGAAAATCCGCCTTTTTTTCTCGCATTACATAACTTTCTCTATACAACGGATATTACTCCATATATACGTACGTATACGAGAAAGTAAAAATGTCTATCATAATTCCTGTCATTTTTCTGTGTTTTTTGCAATTGTATTTTTTCAAAATAAAAGAAACGTTCCGCGTGAAAGAGGTTAGTATCGATTTCTGTACCGTCATATGGTGTATCAAAAGAAATAAATAAACGAAAAATTTGTAAATGTTTTTGAAACATAATTGTAAAGTAACATGATCAAGATTTATTCATTTCTTTGATCAGGGGCTCAAAAGACTTTTTCTGTGACAAAATTACTTACTTCTGAGAAATAAAACAAGTTACAAGTGATCTTCAGACACAATATATATATTCGTTTGAGTTTCTATTGCGAACTATGGCACCAGTGGTAAACGTGTAGTAATAACATTGCACGACGCATGCAAATTTTTTCATTGCATACCGCTTTTCTCCATTTAGTTGCATTGCCTTTCCCTAAGACGTGGAGTTGTAATTGGTATCACTATTCACTGTTTACCTTCTACCTCACTAGCAGTATCGTGCTCACTGTATAAACAGAAATCTCGTTATGTATCTTCATGTTCACTCGATACATTTAGCACTTCCTCTAACATCCATCTTCTTCGCTCAGCTCTAGTTTCATATACTTTATCCATTTCAATCATATGTAACACACAAGTAATTTATAAATCTATCACTAACACACATAGTTCGGAAATCAAGTTCTCACAAACTCTCTAATCATTGTAGAAAGAAGTATATAATAGATAAGGATGGGTCAGTCAGACCCAACAGATTTGCTTTCACTCAATAATGACTGACAATGAAATATAGTATTGGTTATAATTCTGAAGAAAATCGTTATTTTGAAAGGTGCACGAAAATTCAATTTAGTGCTGATTTTCCATTTCAAGACATGTTGAAATAAATTTTACACTGGGGTTTGAAGACCCAAAGGTACCACTACTGGGTTAACTACGAAAGTAGTAAGGTGAGAAAGTGAAAGCATCAAAGGGAAGGGTTATCTCTGGGGACAGATGTCGGAGGCAGACCTAACACACTCAAGTAACAGAGACGTGTTCTAGAGTACAATATATTCTCCCATGAAAGCAAGGTAAGAGAATATTAATTCAAAATAATAACGTCAGTTCACTTTAATGTCGATTGCGACAAAAAAATGAAAATGAAATGGAGCTATCAGACTTGGTACCGTGTAGGTTAAGTGATCAGGTGCATTGTCATATGATACCCAAATTCCCTCCTTCCATGATTTCCTCAAGAATGGAAACCCGATATGTCAAAGATATGCCGTTTACATCAATTTTTATTTTAACTACTGAAAATTCGGTGTAATGCATTCTTACATTGTCCTCAAAGTGGTCTATTAAGACAAGTAAATTACTAAAATTGTTATTAAGGGGCTCGTCTACAGTCGGGGAGGAAGGAAGAGAAACAAAATTTGTTGGTGTTCGGTGACTTTTCCAAAGAAAACTGTTGTTGTCAGGGGTGGTTGTTGCAAAGGGGTCAGAGAGATTTCGCTGAACATTTTTCCTCCCTAACACGATTATAATGAGACGTTACGTGGAATTATTTCGAAATTCATTCCCAGACATTCAGTAGTCTCTTGTGTTACTTGTCGTGGCATAACATTTCTATTCATTTAAGTGGACAATGATTTCAAGAGTGTCAGGGAAATTTCAAAACCGAGAAAATACGTTAGAAAATATATAATGAAGAGGGAAGAATAGTTTTTGCTCATGAAAAAGCTATATCTTTTCATAATAGAGATATTTCATCAGCTTCAAAATAATAGAGGGAAAAAAACGGCGTTGTAAAAAGGAGAAATATTTTTTATGAAAGTTTCACAGAAAAATGCCCATATTTTTCTGTCACATTACGAACGCGCATGTTATAAAAAACGTTTTTGTTTTGCCCAAACAAAACTTACTTGAACAGGGATTCATAGATGTGTATGTGTCAATTATTGATGTATGGATGTTCAAAGTTCTATTTGTACTAAATATATACAAAGCTCCTGCAAGTAATCTTTTATGATAATTATTTTCTGTTTCAAGAATATTAATATTTTCCCAATCCATTGCAGGGTTATCATCGATTCTGTTTTCGGTATAATTTTAATCAATTTTATTATTGTTAATTAGGTATTGCCTTGGTGCTCCTTTCTTTGTAGTTTTAGTGCATGTTTGGAGGTACCTACATATGTGGAATATCATCCCGATACTTTGCAGTTAATTTTGTAAATAACATAGTGTCTTTGTTCCAAGACTGTGTGCTCTTTACTTTATGGGATGAATCAACTTGGGTTATTACAAATTTTGAAAACCATCTGTACTCCAAATTTATTCAATAGTGTTTTGATCTTGCTGTTTATGGTAGTATAAAAGGTATCATTATGTAGGGTTTTCTTTCAGTGGTATCTTGTACTGAATATTTACTGTGGGATGCAAATTTAATTTAAGTTTATTAACCCTTTTTAAAATGTATTTGTGAATAAAATCTGTAGATGAGTTAGATCTAAAGTTGTTGTAGAAAATTTCTAAGTGTTTGGCATGATGTTTATTATCTGCAAAAAAATTGCTCTATCCACCAGGTTATAAATAACAGCAATTTTTTTGAGATTCTGGATGGGAAGAATAAAAGTTAATTTCTCTAAAAGTACTTGTAGATTCACGAGACCAGTTAAATGAAATCTTTTCATCAGTTCTTGTGATGGTTAGATCCAAAAGGTTTCATTCATTCAGTTTCATGCGCAAACTTGATATGGTTATTACAACTATTGTATAATAGATTAGATATATTATCTTGGGTAGTGATACAAAAGATGTCATCCACAACTGAAATACTTTAAAGGGAGGTTGATTAATTTATTCCCAATGTATTTCCAAATACATTCCAAATTCCTGATTTTTTATTATTCTGAAATTGATGCCATTAAATTTAAAGACAATTAACTTTTAAAATTTCTTTACATTTTCATTTCCTGAAATGGTACGTTTTGCAGAAATTTTAAAATTGAATCGTCTTTAAATTTATTGCGATAATTTTCATGACAATAAATTTTAGACAGTTACAATTAACAAATAAATTTTAGACAGTTACAATTAACAAATAAGTCAAATATATCTAATTTATTCAATTTTCACTAAATTTCAAACATTTGTCATTTCCATACAATGGATAATGTATTCATCCCTTTGATTTGTTGTTGATTGTGGTCATTTGTTGATGTTATATTTATAAAATTATTATGATACAAATATTTCTAGTCCAGTAAAGAATAGTTTAATTTCACTACATTGTGTATTGTTTGAAAATTATAATTATTTTGATTCTTGCATTGCATTTCATCTTTATTCTATAAATCTCTGATAGCATTTTTGCTAGTTTTATATTAAAAAATAACATTTTACTATTTCATTTATTCTTCAGTTTTAACAATTTATTAATTCTAAAAATTCAAATGTTTTGAAATTTATAATTAATTTATTTAATTAAATTAAGTATATTTAATTTATAATTATTAATAGAAATACAATTTCATACGTAAATTATAGATTAAATTATTTTACTGTAGGCCTGTTGCGATTTATAAGTCATAAAACAACATGAATCATTTTAGCAAATCTACATTTTTGAAGGTCCCTACGCACATTTAAACAAGCCCCGTGAGCACTTTCGCGTTTGATTTCGATGAGTTTGGCAAAGCCGAAACTCCGCCATGTTGAATTTTTAGGGTCTTTTCTTACGTGTTAACACTTATACCCTCGGTGTCTTAACTTTCACGGCATCGGAGAAGGAGCGAGAGAGATTAATAGGGTTCCTTGCCTGGTACCGACGTTTGGCCTCAGGAAAGGACACATTGTCAACTGCTCTAATGTTCTGGATTGCTCGTTCCCTCAGAAAAGTAGGGCATTGCTTATAGTTGGCCGGGTGGTCACCTTCGCAATTAACACGATGCGGTGTCGTGGCATAGGGTTCAGGTTCGTGCATCGTTCTCACGCACTTACCGCACACCGGGATATCTGCCATGCACCGCTGCTGTGTATGATCGAACCGCTGGCACTTAAAACACCGCAAAGGGTTGGGAACATATTGCTGCATGTGAAAATTATAGAAACCGCACGAGATCTTTTGGGGGAGAGTTGGAAGATTGAATGTCAGAATAAGAGTGGAAGTGGGGATTTCTCGCCCATGCTCCCTCCTCTGGATCCTATAGACTTCCATCACACCATGGCTCTTAAAAAAGGCAACTAGATCTTCCTCACTCTCCGCAGAGAAATCCTCATGGTTGACCACTCCCTTACAAAGGTTAAGTGTTGGTGAGTGGTCACTTTTACCTGGAGGTCAGCTATCTGTTTTGTTTTCATGATTTTATCTATTTGGTCATCCGAACGTGCTTCAAAAAGAATGGTACCATTCCTTTGTCGTACCACAGCTTGTAGCTTTCCTTACGTTTCTTCAATTGCGCGTGCCAAACAGAGAGCACTTACCATTTTAAAAGATTTTCCTTCCTCAGCGCATGCCATGAGGAGGAGTCTAGGCTTCTTTGGCATATCTTCTTTCGAAAATAAATTATTCAAATCAATAGTTCGTTCCGGACATCTCTTCTTCCTTGCAGAACAGGGCGAGGGAAGTTCAGTATCCTTGACCTGGATATCAGATCCATCCCCGTGGTCCCCACCCACCACGAAGCCCAACAAGGGGACACTCCATCGGAGTGCCAGGGTTGCCATGGGGATATAGTGGGGGAATAACACAGCGCTGCACCACCGTGGATCCCCCACCCCCAGTCACCCTGGAGTTCAGTACAAGACCTAGTCCAAGCCGATTGATCGGGAGTGGGTTAGCTCCCGACCGCCCGTCTAGAAGAGTCCGAGGCCAGAAGTGTATTAGGACCTACAACGTGCAGAGACCTCCCCTCAGTTACCAGGGCTCACTAGTATTCGCGTGACTAACATGGCTAGACCTGGTCTACACACACAAGACACCAGTGTCAAGGCGACAGTTGGGAACGCATACACAGACCCCTCAACACTCAGGTCACCCATTCCCCTCAACACGCGTTGCCATGCACGGCAAACAGATGGGTGGGAGTTCAGCGTACAGAGAAAGTCGGTGAGGAAGATAAAAGCGTAAAAAGAATATGGGTGACATGAAATTAGAAGCAAGGAGATGAAAAATGAAGAAATGAACACTTGAGAGCCTTCTCTGCATCTCCCCGTCAGAACGTGGACCAACTCACATCGACGGCCAGATACTTGATGTACGGAGCCTATCAGAAGCGGATATTGGCAGTGATCGTAACTTGGTATTAATACAACTACAAACGATCATTTAGAAGAAAAATATTCTAAAAGAAAACTCTGAATACATACAAAAGATAAACATTGAAGCACTAAGTGATGAAGCTACCAGATATCTATATAAAAATAGACTTGATGACAAAATATCTCAAAATTCAGTCTTGTATGAAGACAACATCTAAATGTCTTCGCCTAAAATGAAAACAAATATTATTCAAGCTGCTAAAGAGGCCGCAGGAATAATAGAAACAAATGGAAAAAACCCACCTTGGTTTACTAAAGAAGTGGAGGATAGAGCACAAAAGATAAGAGCGGCATCAATAAAATTCAAACAGAATAAAACTCCAAAAATGCATTAAGAATATAAAAATATCAGGAAAAAAGTTAATGTAAGGATTAGAGAAATAATGATTACTGGACATCCTTTAACTTGTGATTTCAACATGACTTCTATGTTCAACAAAAAGATATCTGGAGATTCATTAGGCCAGAGAACAGAACTCATTAGCACATATAAAGTATCTGATAATGGATAAAATACTTTACATAACTACTCCACGATGACACTCCGGATGTAATAGGCATGGCTGAAGATCTTACATCACAGGAACAGTGTGAGGAATGTGAAGAAAATTCAAAGGTAATCGGGAAGTGAGCAGAAGATGGAATATATAATGTGCTCATTAAATATGGAGGAAGAACCTTATGCAGAGAGATAACCAAACTTATTAATAAAATTTTAATTATGTAACAATACCAAAGAAATGGAAATCATTATTATCCCTCTATTTAAGAAAGGATACCAACACAATCCAGATAATTACAGAGGGATAAATCTACTAAGCTGCTCATTAAAAATCCTCACAGTCATTAGCAGATACTCTGATGAATATGATACAACAGGAAGAACAACAACACGGTTTCACACGCGATAGATCCTGCACTGATGCAATTTTTATCATCTGACAAATGCTCTAGAATTCAACGAACCCGCTTTCCTATGCTTCACGGATCTAAGTAAAGTATTTGACAATATAAAACTAATTGATGTCATCAGACTACCAAACCAAGAAAAGGTACCTTTCAACCTCTTAAAACTAATAATTGATATACATATCTGTGTGTGTGTGTGTGTGTGTGTGTGTGTGTATGCACGGACGACGGACGGACAGACTATTGACGGGCAGGCGTCGGCCGGCCGGACGATTTGTAAAAACAAACACGTATATTACGTATATATATATCTGTGTGTGTGTGTGTGTGTGTGTGTGTGTGTGTGTGTGTGTGTGTGTGTGTGTGTGTGTGTGTGTGTGTGTGTGTGTGTGTGTGTTTGTTTTTTCAAGTCGGCCGGCCGGCCGGCGCCTGCCCGTCAATAGTCTGTCCGTCCGTCGTCCGTGCAAATATATATACACGAGAAAGTAAAAAAATGAAAATAAGGTTGTAGGACACTGGGTAGAGTTTTAGGCTCAAAAATTCGATTTTTGGTTTTTAGTTGCAAACGATTCGGAATGAAATGCTGAATACACTAATATATATTTTGTTTACTTTTGGCGTGTTTAAATGCCCTAAAGCGACATTTAAAAATGGCGCAACCAGGACCGCGCCCCCTTTCAGCACATTCCCAACTTCATATTATCGAAATGTCGCTTCTAGGGTTTTAATTTCTGTTTTTTCGCTTGTTGGTAGTTCTGTTGGTTGCCTGGGAACAAGCGACACTCGCTAGCCGTCTGTGTACGCGTTTTTTTTACGAGTTACATGTGATTTTGTGTGGTTAGGTGCTTGTGTTTGTAGCTGAGTATTAGCATGTTGTTAGTTTTTGCCGTTTTCCGAAAGTTGATTTTTTTCTTATTCAGAAACCTATATCTCAGGAACTATTAGTCTTAGCAACTTCATTCTTTTTTTAAAATGCAGAGAATGAAATTTTCTTTCCAGTCAGTGAATATTTAACTTGCTTAAGTGATAACTATTACTTAAAAAATAATAATACCCCATTTTTTAGAGGTTTAAAGTTAATATATTAATTCAAAATGTTTTTATCAAAAAGTGTGAAGGTGTAGTTGTAAAATATTTCACTTAATGTATTAAACTATTAATATGGAACATTTTTGAATAAGGAGTAAAAGTTGCTAAAGTTGATAGTATTTCAGCAAAAGGTACCTAAAAGTAGAGATGCAAATTGTCTTTACGATTGTTGATTGCTAGTTATTTATTTCTAAAATATGATAGAGTTGATGCAGATTAATTTACTTTACATCATATTGTTCATAATCATTTGTTTTGCAATTGTACAAGTTTTCACTGCATTACATAAAATAGCTGAAGAGAAACAGCATGTTAAAAATGGTAAAATTTCGAGTGGAAATGCTTTGTAAACTCTATCTAGTACCCTTAACTTGCCAGGATCACTTCAAAGTCAATATGTTATAAGTTGTTTTAGATATCTTTGATTGTGAATTAAAGCAAAGAAACGAAAATTATCAAAAAAAAAGGAGGAAAGTTCTCCTTAATTTTGGAATTTGGAAATTTGAATACAAGCAAGGCACTTGTTGCGACACTTATGTAATTTTGCGATATCAGTGTAAAAGGCCATTTGGAAATGAAACATCAGAAAAATATTGAAAAAAGTCTCGAATGGAATTGTAGTGCAGTTGATAAGTCATTTTGCCTGGCAGAAGGTGAGGAAGAACATTTTATTTCGTTTATATTGTTATTAGTAAGAAAACCAATTTCCACCTCAAAATATTCTGGGTAAAGTTATATAGCCAACAAAAAGAAATTCGAGCATTTTTTGGTATTTGCATAATACTTCTTAATTCTTGATCCTTGCACAAAAACATGTATGGATAATTTGAAGGTCATTAAATTCTCTACAAATTAGCTCCATAAATTATTTTTCCCATTAGAGAGTAACAGAGCTATGAGAATTAATAATTTCACCAACTTTTCCCTAAATTACTAATACTCTCTATTGTATTTTTGAATTCGTAAGGTCATTATAAAAAAAGAAATTAATACTAATGTTTTTAATGCTCCTGAGGTTACACAGCACTACAATTTATTTATTTATTTAACGTCAAAAAACAGTTGAAACTGCGTATTACGTGCTATAGGGAAAAATGAATTGTGTGCACATTTTCAAAATTCTGTGATCCCTACACTAAGTCATATACTACTTAAATTATTAAAAAAAACCCTCCCATGTAATAAAATCTATTTTCTCTTTCTTTTCTATTTGGCTCTTATCCATGTTGTCCTTCGGAATAATACTTCCTGCCGCGACAACATGGAAACGATAATTTGAATAATTGTATTTCCCACCGAATTCTAGAAGACGTGCACAGAAAATGAAGTTACATTTATGTCCAGAAGCAAAACAAGGGGCCATTTCAGCATTTGCTCAATGGATCAGGGAAACTGGACGAAAAACCTGATCGAGATGGGGGTCATTGACCCGGAAGCTGTAGTACAATAGTTGTTACAGGTTGTTTATACTCATTTATACAGTCCAAATGGTAAATAATGCATTATGTATCATTGTTAAAATTAATGTTACTTTTCTTGTGATGCTCAGTATAGTGTCTAATTGTATAGAAACAGTTATGCAGCAGAAACGATTTCACTTGGGATTTAAACTTTTCTATTGAATTTAATCGTTCAATGTCATCTGGCAAAGTGTTGTAAAATAATGTACATGAATTGTATGTGAATTTTTTGTAATGAGCTGTTGATACTGTCACCTGATGAATATGATTTCTACGTCGAGTGTTATAGTAATAGACATCGAATTTTCTGAAAATATATTCCCGCCCTTAAGCAAGTCATTTTTGACAAAAACCACTGATTCGTAAATAAACAGACACGGTAATGGTAAAATTCTTAGATTAATGAAGAGAGGCTTACATGAATCACGAGGGTTGGATTTGGTTATTATTCGTACAATTGGTTTTTGTAATCTAAAAGTCTGGGAGCTATAAGATGTATTTCCCCAGAATATTATGCCATATCTCACGCGGGAATGAACATTCGCGAAATATACACAACGAGCAGTATGAAGGCTGACTGAAATCTGAAAGAATTCTGAACGCGTAGCATAATGAACTTAATTTTGTGTTCAATTCATTTAAATGGACGTTCCATTTAAGGTTTGACTGAATTGAGAGGCCTAAAAATTTTGTTGCCTTAACATCAGTCAATGGTACACCGTTCATTTTCAATGGGGCACAGAATTGTTTATTTGAAATGGAAAACTGCATTAAAACCGTTTTCTTTTCGTTTACTATTAATTTGTTATTTCGGAACCAATTTGAAACATCTGATATTGTACTATTTACGGTTTCTTTATTGCAAAGGATGTTCGTATCATCCGCAAAGAGAACCGTTCTTCCGTTTCGAATCGTCGAGGGAATATCGTTTACGTAAAGTAGGAACAGAATAGGGCCTAAAATCGATCCTTGAGGAACTGCACGTGCAATGGGCAAAGAGTCGGAAAGGTGCGTACGTAATGTTCCATCATTCCAGTAAGGTATTTCCACTCTCTGAGATCGTTGTTTAAGGTACGAACATAACCGATCTAGAGCAATACCACGGATTCCATATGTAGGTAATTTGGAAAGTAAAATGTCATGATCAATGACCTCAAAAACTTTTGAGAGATCTAAAAATAGGTGCCTCGTTTTGATCCAATGATGAGGCGACATCTTTAAGAAAAGAAAATATAGCTGTTTCCGTTGATTTTGATTTTCTAAATCCATGTTGGCAATGTGAAAGCGCGTCGTGTTTACTGAGAAAGGTTTCCATTCGTACGTAAAAAAGACTCTCTAATATTTTTGAAAAAACTGATAGAAGAAAAATGGGCCGATAATTTTGAATTTCATTTTTGTTGCCTTTTTTGAAGAGCGACTTAATTTTAGCTGTTTTGAAAATATGTGGAAACGTTCCGGTTCATAACGATGAATTAAATATGTGAGTTAACGGGTGTATAATGGCATACGCACAGATCTTTAACAAAGAATCCGGGAATTCATCTAAACCGGACGAATATTTAGTTTACCGATTATTTTGAGAATTTCGTAGGAAGAAATTTCGGAAACGAACATTTTGTCTAAAATTTTGGGTGAACTGTCTGTTTTTGAATTTTGTGGCTGAAGACCCTCAGTGAGATCGGCAGCAATTCTCGAAAAGTATTGGTTAAAGAGATTAGCCGGATCGTTCACATTTATATCGTTATATTTTAAACAACATTCTCTACAAGGTTTCTAGTTGATTTGGTCGAATTTTTTTGTTATATTCCACACTGTTTTTGTTTTGTCGAGTTCAAAATATCTTCATTGTGTTTCATGATTTTAGCCTGCCTTATGACTTTTCTTAACAATGATTTGTATTTTTTAAAGTAGATAAGGAAATCTTGAGATACGTTATGACGTTTAGAAATGAAAGAAAGAATTCGCTTGTTTTTACAAGATGTCCTAATCCCATGTGTTATCCAAGAATTGCTTTTACGTGAAATATTTAATTTTCTTTTTTGAAGAGGAAAGCAAGTGTTAAAATGAAATGAAAGAGTCGAAGAAAAAAAAAGAATTATATTTGTCGTTTATTTCAACAGTATTATAAACCGCTTCCCATGACTCCTACATCAAGTAATCAATGAATAATTTTATTTTACTTTTTGTAAACAATCTAGTCATACGTGTATTATTTATTGTGTCAGTGAATGCATTTCTTATAATGGTAAGAATTTGAGCATCGTGGTCACTGTATCCTAAATCTTTTGTTTCAACTTCATATCGAGTAGTAGTTTTGTTAATTATAATTTGGTCAATTGCCTTCATCGAATTTTGTGTGATCCGTGTAGGTACATTAATTGTAATGTCTACATTGAAGGAATTAATTGAATTGAGAAACTTTTCTTTCTCGCAAGATTCGACCAGAAAATCAATGTTAAAATCTCCGCATACAACAATGGATTCAAAAGAGCGATTGCTGACTTTGTTAAGTGTTATCTCCAGGTTTTCTAAGAACAAAATATAATCTGCAGTTCTCTTTGTTGGAGGTCTGTAGATGCAAAGTATTATCACTTTTAGTGAAGTACGATGTACAACAGAAATTTCGAAAATATTTTCAATGGAATACACATTTAATTTCGCCAAGGGGATAGAATCAATATTATTTCTAACGTAAATACAGGAACCCCCATACGTAGGACCTTTATACGATTCTCTCTCTGCAATAAAAGCCTGCGAGGTAAAAGTTTGGAATTTGGAAAATGCTAAGTTCATTAGGACATAACCAATGTTCTGTAAAGCAAAGAACATCCATTTGATTTAGATCGCTCTGTAGAGCTGCCTCGATAAACTCAGTTTTATTTGAAAGGGATTGAACATTATGGTGAAGAATGTTTAGTTTTTGCAAGTACCTACACGACTGTTTTTCTGCTGCATCTGACTGTAGTTGCTATATATTTACTCCATTTTTACCTCGAGTGCGTGGTCGAAGGTTGTAGTGTGTCCCGGCAGTGACAGGTTGTGAGGAAGATGGGGCATCAGATGTAGACGAATTGGTAGTGGGAATGGGAGAAACGGGAGTAGGTTCAGAGGAAGAGGCAACAGGGTTCGAAATAAGGGTGGGGGGTGGAGAACGTAAGGAAGGTGAAAGGGATGGATTTTTGGCAGGAGACTGCGTAGGACTGGAGTTGATGTATTGTGTAAGCTTGTTACCGACTGCATGTTTTCCAGCAAGGTTCATGTAAAGACCATGCCGGGTGAAGTGTTTTGCTGACAGAAAATTCATTTCAAAAAGTGTGACATTTGTTTCTCTCAGCTGCAGTTTTAATTGTTGGTTTGCGTGCTTAATCTCGCTGCATAGTGTTGGTCTGTTTGTACCAGAAGGGCAGAGTCGAGACTACAATGTTAGTATTTTGGGCGGCACATTGTAATTTGTTAACATGTTGTTCAGGTGTAAAGTTACCGCCCAAGTTAATGTCATTCTGCCCTCCTATGATAATGACTGTGTCCTGATTGGTCAGTGTCTTCGTGTGGGGGTCCAACTCTGCAGTCACATCTGCAAACCTCCCGTTAGGTTTAAAAATAGATGAGACTGAGAAATGGGAGGGTAACTTCCTACTGAGAATGGAGGACAGATGGCGGCCATGACTGTCAGCTAAAATAAGTACCTGATTTTAGGCTCAGTAGGAATGTCTGTTTTCAAGTGAGCTAGGATGCGCAGCTTTACGTGTTTTGGTTTTGACGCGCTTCCTAGCCTGTTTGCGTTGGTTTGTGCATGAATTTGTCGATGGTAGAGAAGGGTGGTGAGGATCAGGAAGGCGAGGAAAATCTGTTTCATAATCTAAAACACTAAATTTGTTTTGAGTTGTGACCGGATGCGGTGTCTGTGTCTTTTGTACAGTCACGGGTGTACGGTTGGTATTACTCGCTGGGTTGTCGACTTGTACCCAACCGTCTGTGTAGAGAACGTCCTCTTCCAACCTTCGGATATGTTGACCTAAATTATTGTTTACGTGTGTGAAGGCTTTCAGAAGGTCGGCTTTGAGAGTGTAGAGAGTAAAAAGAGTAGATTGTGCAGTAGCCATGTCACGAATGCGTTTTAATGTATGTGATAAAAATTGGAATAAATACAAGAAAACTCAGATAAGAGAAACAATAACCTAGCTTTATATGTTAAAAGTGTAAAATTGATGTGTATTCAACAAATTAAAAAGTAAGATTTAATATAAAAACGAGAAGGTATGCTACTCACAAAATCTATTGAAGCTAGTACTTACGAAATGATGCTCACAAGCTCTTATGGACCTAAAACCATTGCTATCTTTATCTTAAAAAGATAAACAATGTGGTTAGAGCGGAGTGCAAAAGGTAAACAATGATTATCACATGGCGATAAACATTTTTTTTAATTTATTTCTTCTCGTTCGACATTTCTGTCTCTCGAGGAGTTTGAAAATAGTACATTTTATATTATAACATTTTGGATATGGCCATCCATAGCAAGGAGTATTCATTCCTACTCGTGAACATGGTCTAAGTTTCGAAGGTTTGTTCAGGCTTCAAGGTTTCATCTGAGGTGTAACGTTGAAAGTTAAGGTAGCGCTAGGAAGGGTGTAAAAAAAGTTACGGTGGTCTCAGTTTATCCTTAGGGAACCTTGATTTAATACGAGGCCATGAAGCAGGACAACCCTAATTAAATATTGTGGAACAGGGTGAATAGTAAAGATTTTGATAGAAATGGTCAGCTATTTTACTTATGTGTTCGTTTAGTGGCAATATATTTAGCTCGCGATGAATTTGGAAATTTGGAATGAACCATGGTGCCTTGAGGGTCTTACTTACGAACTTATTTTGGAAAGCAACTAACTTTTGGAGGTTACTGGGTGCTACGCCACCCCATACTGGACATGCATAGGTTAGAGTGGGTTGAATAATTGATTTGTACGGTAATATTCGGCTATCTATATTGATGGCAGATCGAGAGTTAATTACGTTTTTGATGTTTTGACCAAGGCTTTGTTGCGGGGACAGTTGCGTGGATGTGGAGTTTCCACGTTCGGCTTTTGTCAAATAATACTCCTAGGTACTTCACCGGTAAAGAGGTCCACGGGATGAGATTCCACTTGTTAAGTTCGGGGGAATTTTTCGGTCGGCGTAATGTGAATATATTTGCTTGGCATTTAGTATAATTTAGCTTTATTCTCCCTTTCTGAGTGCATTTAATATAATTATTTAGATCGTTTTGAATATTCTCCTTCGCTATTATGATATTGCTATGAGGTGAATAGTGCAATATCATCAGCGTATAAAGCAACGTTGGAGTCACCTTGGATTGGAATGTCATGACTGAAAATGTTAAATAGTAAGGGAGACAACTGAACCCTGTGGTACTCCTGCGGCAATAGTGTGAGGGGTAGATGTGTCTGTGTTGACTACAAACGATCTATTCGTGAGAAAACTTTCCGTGATCTTTAATATTCGGGTAAACCTAAAGTTCGCTTTTTTTATAGGCCTTGATACCAAACTCGGTCATATGCCTGACTTACATCAAGAAAAATTGCCACTGCATGCTTCTTTTGGTGAAAACCGTTAGCTATGGCTTCAGTGATACGCAATCATTGATGGGTGGTGGAATGGTTTGGTTTGAATCCGAATTGTTCCGAAGGGATTGCTTTTATATAGTTGATAAATTTTATTCGTCTTGTATGGATAAGAAGTTCGAAGAGTTTTGATAAAATTGGAAGCATAGTGATAGGTCTAAAGTTTTCAGCTATTCTTGGATTTTCCCGTTTGCAGACTGGTAAAGTGACAGCTCTTTTCCTGAAAATAACTGCATCGTAAAGATGCATTAAATATTGCAGTTAAAGCAGCTATAGTCGGTTTGCTCAGCATTTTGATGCAGACATTGTTAATACCGTCGATACACGGAGATTTTCTTATTTTTTGAAGTTTAATCACTGAGATGGTTTCCGAAGGGGTAATGAATTTGATGGGAAATGCCGCAGTAGGGACATTAGTACTAAGGTAATTCACGTACTAAGGTAATTCCGTATTAAATTGTATATCGGAAACGGGATGCGGTTTGAAGGTGTTCCCTAGATGTACAGCGAATATTTCTAATTTTTATTTGTTAGAATAAATTGTTTCCGATCCATGTCGTAAAGGAGGAATTTTTACTTTTTCTTTGGAAAGTCTTTTAACAGTTGACCAAAGGTGCCTTGAGTTATGAATTTCCGCAATAAATTTATTGTAGTTCTGTAGACGTAATTTATCAAGAAGTGTTTTATCTTACGCGTTATCTGATTAACTTTCTTCTTAATATCTGGTCGCCTTGCGTGTTGCCAGAACCGACTCAGATTATTTTTTGTTTTGATTAGATTAATTATATTTAGAGGTACTGCTTGCCATTTTGGAATTCCGTAAGTTGTCCATTGTTGGAAAGACGAAATTATCGCTTTAGAGAATTTTTCTATTTCATTTTCAACGTCATTCGCGGTATTGAGATTTTTTGGGTATGTGTATTTGAGAAGCATTAACTTGGCATACTCATTCCAGTTGGTATTTCCTTTTAATTCATTAACGTTTGTTTTATCAATTGGCAAAGAAAGTGAGATGACAACCGGGCAGTGGTCAGAATCGAGCTCTAGTAATACTACTCTTTGGTATTGTAACATACCAAAAATGACGTACATTTAGGAAAATAAAGGTCGAAATGTTGTAGATATTGCAAAAGTTTCTAGGGTTTCTAGGGTGCAGATACGCAGATGACACCGTAACAACGCGAGTTCGTCCTGAGGCAGGTGCGGGGGCACCTTAGTAACTGTGCGAGCTGGGAGGCAAACACACAAAGGCACCGTAGCAACGCGAAGCGAGTTCGTTTAGAAGCAGGTGCAGGGAGCACCGTAGTGATTACGAGGCTGTGATTGGTTCCAAAATAGGATAAGGATGACGTCAGCGGATTATCGTGGAGTTTGTCAAAACTATAGAGAAAAAAACAGCGAGCTTTGGAGGGTTGACCAGATTGGGAATTGGGGCATTCCGTCTCGAGACGTAGTGGTGAGCGGATCGCTTGCACGTTTTATTAAGTCTGAGTGACATTGTGGAACTTATAAAATTTCTTGAGGTTGATTATCAAATCTGGACTTGTGATATTTCGTGAGAGTGAACATTGAACGTGAACATAGAATATTTCCGCATGAGGTGTGCAACTGGAACTTGTAAAATTTACGTGTTGTACCATTGCAAACTCGGACTTGTAATATTTTCATGAGTGAACTGGAAAGTGAGAAATATTTTCAGATTCCTTGCCACTCCGTATGGATGACAGATTGAGTGATTGGTTGCGGAGTAAGTAGCAACAATTATTTTATAAGAACCCGTCGACCGAGCTAGCGGGATTTATATTTATTAGTAATATAGACGAAAGTCAGTGATAGATAATTAGGGATTCAAGTGTAACCTTATCCTGGCACCCAAATTATTTATAAATTCGGAAATTGGTTACGAGTGACATCTTTTGAATCTGATCTTCTGGTTAATTTAAAAGATGGGCGAAACGTAGAGGAAAATTCCACACACATGCCAATATAGTGTGTGGGTACGTGTCAGTATATCGGAAAATTAGTATTAGTTAAAACAATGTCCAAAATATCTGGGATAACATTGAGAATAGTAGCATAGCGAGTAGGTTTGGAGAAAATTTTATATTAGAGGAAGCTACAAATTCTGCCAATTTTTTGCCTTGCCAAGTTGTTGAGTTGTAACCCCACATACTATTCTTGCTGTAAAATTTCCAATCATGATTGTTGGGCTATTTACGCTAAAAATTGTTTGATATGCTAATAATGGAAATGTTTTGTTACGCGGTTTGTGTGCTGCTATTATATTTAACGTTCTGGAGTTTAGGGTTATTTTAATTCCAACCGATTCGAGATCTGTTCATTTTTGAGTTCCTTGGAAATGAAAATGGCAACGCCACCTGAGGCTGATACTTTTGTAATTCTATCATTTCGATATGAAACGTAGCCTGGTATGTTGAACCTTTACTCTGGAATCAAGTGGGTTTCTGTAACACAAGCAATTTTGATACCATGCTGTTTTACAAAGAATCTGGACATGATTTATTGACGCTTAAAGCCATTGACATTCCAATTTAGAATCTTATTTTCTTCCTGAATAGCCGCCATTTTTAACATGCAACGAAAGCATTTCTTGAATCATGTTTTGAATTTGAGGAACTAAAGCAGACATTACTTGAGAAACGATTGATGAGATACTAGACCAGTCGGGGAAATGAGAGTGTGCTCTCTGCCTTTGTATGGCTGCAATGCCTCTGTAATTGGCTGCATGGAATTCATGACAGTTTATATATTGAGGTTGCGCATCTTTCACTTTTTTGCAATCCGTTTCCGGCACATTTCACGCATCTCGGAATGAACCTACAATTTGCTTGTGACTGTCCATATCTGACACCGTTTGAACATAATTCCTTTAGAACGTATTCTGCTTTGCGCACTTACTACACTATGGATAAATCTATTTATAGAAAATATAGTTTTTGCTTCTCTATTATCCGTTGAATCTATAGCACAAGCATGAATGGGGCAACGATCTTAGTTATACAATCTTTTCTCATTTAAAACGGGAAAATTTAACCGAATGAGTCCATCGTAAATTTCTTTTTCACTGTAAGTAATTGGGATATCTTTAATAACAACCGACACCAGTTTCTGACTATGGTCTCAGTGTGTGAAGTACATTTCCTTGGTCACAAAAGGTTCTAAGTTACGGAAATCTTCAATTGATGTAAACATTATTTTAACTGTATTGTTTGATGGTTTTGTTGTAAAGTCACTTTTAGCAATGCTTTGAATGTCTTTGACTAGTTTATGGTAATCAGCTGCATAAATATAAATAGGTGGGACTTTCACTAGCACAGGTTCCGAAGGCATTTAACTAGCTGATTCAGGGTCGTGCTCACTGAGTAAGTCGTACCTAGTCGATACAGGTAATTATAAAAAAATATTGTGTTGATCACTAGCTTTACTTACTTGCTTCGTTATAGTTTTGGATATGCTGTCTAAGGTGACAGCGGCTGCGCCTTGTTGTGAGTCCGGGAGTCCGAAGCCTTCGGGATTTATAATCTGCCTTGTGCAGTGTCATTCAACAAGTTGCTGCAACTTCTACTAAGCTACTACTGCTAGTAATAATAATGATAATGATAATGAAAGCACACCTGGTTGGGGCTGATGGTGTTGGAGATGATTTTGCTGCTGCACTTGCAGCTGGAGTTGATTTTTGGCCTCGTAAGGTATGCTGAAAACGTCCGGTTGGAAACATTGGCGAGTCCAATGGTATATCATTAACAGCTTGCAATGTTTCGTTTATGCTCCGTCCGAGTTCAGAGCATACATGGCCACTGTTTGAAAAGATACTGCTGATTTCGTTAGATTACTAGAATAAACCGTGATAAGAAACTATTAGGTTGTAGATAACCAAACCGTCCACTGGTTTAGAAACACTGTTAGCACACGAACGAAGCGTAGCACTCGCAACGGAGCGGGAGCGCCGGAAGTGCACGGTGTGGCTTCTCGAAGCGAACTGATGAACATCGGAGATTCGTTGAATTTGAATATATTCGTGCTTAGCATTGGTTGCTTACGGCAAGATCAGACATGAGGGAATAGTCAGAAAAATTTTGATATATTTTCAGGCCCAAATTCAAACAAAAAAATATTTTTGAAAAAAATTAAAACAAAATAATTTTTATTGTGTCTTAAAACCATGGAACAGGCTTGAAAACAATCTTAAACTTTCCTCTTAAGGCATAAATAGTTGTGATTTTTTTCAGATTTTTTCGACAACTGGGCTGCAATTAAAGAACTAAAAACCATTTTGCCGCATTTCAATCACCTTGACTTTAAATATACTTTGAAAATGATTGCAACAGTTCTGTGCATTTAGTTCAGAGTTTATTATAAATTTGTATACATTGTTGTAGCTCCCAGTAATATTTTGATTTTGGAATTGTTACAAATTATCATTTTTTAAAAATATTTCTAATCCTTTATATCATACGCTAAGGAAAGACGATAAGTTTTTGGCAGTTTATAAGAAACCATCAACACAACCTAGAAAGTGTGATACTGGTGGATAGATAATTACATCCCATTCTACATCGAAAATATTTCAGATGAAAAAAAAACAAAATTTTGCATATTGTGACACACAAAAAAAGATCATTGCAACAAATATTCTAATCTGGAATAACTCGGAAGCGCCTAAGCCTTTTACACCAGGTTTGCGAGTTTCGTGAGGACACACCTTTTTTTAGTGCAAGTAAATTCTGAAGACGGGTTTTAGAGGACGGGTAGATGACAAATGTGGAAATATGAGAGAGTTCGGATGCAGGTGAAGGATAAATGGCCGACAGTGGGGAAATCAAGGGAGAAAGGCAGGATCCGGTTTATGTTCTCAGGCAGTATTCTATAAAATACGAATTTTATGATCGTCCTTTCTTACAATATTGCATATTTAGTTATTTTGGGTGCCTCCTCTCCATCGCATGGGTAGACAGAAAAGAGAAGACGAAATCAGTGTGAAATTAAATTGAAGGAAAATACCGAAATGATCTTTCACGATAAAATTGAAGGAACTACTTCATTTTCTGCAAATTTTCATCCCAAGCTCTGCAATATTGGAATGGGTTCACTCCCATAGTGCCGGGTCTCTAATTCTGTAAATCACTCTTCGTGGGATGGGTATTCGCAGTTGGGTACCACATTAAATCAATTTTCAGTTTTCATACTGTGACATACCAATATGTGAGTCATTTTATTAAATGTTCTTTGTCGTAAATGGGTGGAAATGCGAGGGTAATTAAATAGGAATATGGCGCCTTAGCAACGGCGCCCAAGTCGTTGTCAAGATAAATAAATATTCATCTGGCATTGAAAGTGACGGTGTGGCTAGTCAGATTTAAAAAAGGTTTGGGGATTGGTTGGAGAGAGCAACGATAGCCTACTACTGCGGAAGTATATCTGATTTTTTGAGAAGAAACAGCAGAAAGGGGGAATCCGGGGTTTGGAGGGCTGAGCAGAAAATATGAAAACGGACATTCTGTAATATGTGGTGACGCTGTGCGGGTCGCTCGCGGATAAATAATTTGTGTAATTGGAACTTGGAATTTTTTTATAAGATTGAGGAACGTCGGACTCCGAATAATTTACGGTGTGTTAGAAGTATAATTAGAAGTATTATTTTTGCAAGTTTAATCGAATTACGAACATTTGAAGTAGTGCGGATCAGAGGCTCGGCAACGTTCGCGTGGAAGAACAGGGGAGAATAACGCGGTACTTCGACTCTGGAATTCGCATCACCGGGGAGAAGAGAAGATGGTCCTTCGTGGCGACGTCGATCAAGAGCGCGCGAAGTATAGTGCAGTATAAAGGTTGGAACATGGTCATAACTAAAGAACAGTCTTTCTGTTGCAATAAGTAATAAATCTTGTTTCTTTTTGAAAGAAAAAAAAAGATTTTCATTGGCCAATTCGAGCTAATAAGTAGCTAGATAAAATATTTCTTTTCAGATTCCTCGCCACTCTGTATGGATGGCAGATCGGGTAATCGGCTATCAATAGGTATTATAGCGATTATTTCAAATGCAACCCTTCGACCCAGCTAGCGGGACAATATTTAGTTTTCATTGAAGCAATAATAGCCATAAAATATACCTTTTTCGTAACTTTTTTCCTGGCGCCCATGTTAATATAAATTCGGAAACGGGTTACGACGAAACGCCCAATAATTGTGAGCATGTTTCAATACTATTATTATTTACAAATGGCAGAGCTTTAGCAGAGTTCGGATTGTATATACTTATTGATACGTATACAAGAATAAATACTTAGGTAAGGGAAAAGACAACATTTTCTCTAGTCTGAAACATCTACAGACGTGAGAGCGTAGGCTTCCGCTGCCGGAGTGAGTAACTATTTAGCTGTTTGGGAGATGCAGCGTCCTAGGCACGGTTACCAACGTTTCAGACGCCATTCCATGACCTCCGCCCTGGAGGATGGTCGCAGCGTCTATCGGACAGCCAAGTACTGAACTACAAAAACCTTTTTTACTATGGCCCAGCAACTAAAAAATGTGAAAACATTCACAAGTGTTCTGATATGAAATTTTCAGAATTTTTCGTGCCTGGGTCGGTGTTCTAAGACAGAGTAAAACAGGTTGGCAAATCTGGTTCAACTTCTCCCTCTTCATTCCCACACGTGTCCCCCCCCCCCTTATACTTCACTTGTGACCGAATTATTTTGTGTTATTATCTTTCAATCTTTTTGTTTGAATTTGAGTCTGAAAAAATATAAAATATTTTTTCTGATAGTATAAATTCGATAGTATAAATAATATAGTATTGTCTTATTTTTCAGTTAAATAACAGTGTTAGGTTGCCGAAAAAATTATAATTTTAAAAAAAGTTTTTGCTTGTAGATGGGGTGTGGGTTGTGGGACGGGCCCTAAGAAACCTTTTAAAACTATTATTTTTATGTTAGAATTATAAGGTAACCACTCATACATTTGGTTGAGGGGAACTTTTGACCATCTTATCCGGGGGTACACTTTTCCAAGCAAAAACAAAGGAAAGTTTTAACCTGAAATATCATCATAATTATAGATAAAATACTTGATAGCGAAAAACGTAGACCGTTGTAACAATACAGATAAATAGTGCACCGCATTACCCAGTTAGGAAAGGTGGTAACTGGTCATCTGTTTTTCGCTGTTTTTGAAAAATCGATTTGATGGGCATAGTGTTATTTGCAAGAAAGCTCCTCAAAAGGTTATTAAGCAATATAAATGCACATGTTCTTATGCAGTTTGCTTTATACCGAACCGTTTTCACTTAGGTTGTTCACCTCCGAGGTGTACGCGCTTATCAAAGCTTTCCTTCTCACTGAAACTCTTTTCACAGAACATCGAAAAGATTTTTCACCAGGGTGGGAGCGTATGTTATATATCAAACTTGGCGAAACTCGTGAATTAGGAAACGTAACGATTACAGTTCGTGGAGTACGGTCGCCAGCTGTTTAAAACTACACAAATTGAACTTTTGAACAAGGCCTCGCCTTAAAACAAAGATAAGGCGAGGTGACCATGCGCCTGAACCTTAAACAGAATTACAGTATTCTTGACAACCTCAACAATGCCCACTTTAGGACGAGGGAGATGAATACATAAATATATAAGATTGACAAAGAAGCCGACCTCGGCCTTCTTTCAATACAAAAAGAGGTGACAAACTGCATTACTACAAACGAGCCATTACATATAAAAACCAAGTTCAGTATGAGTGCATTAAAACCAAGTTATATGGAAATGGATCATTTACGAAAACTTACACCTTATAACCAATTACAAAGTGAGCAGGAATACTCTGGAATGAAAGCCGAGCGGTCAGAGCCCAACGCCCTGGCCTCGTTACGGTGATCATGACACTGACGAAATCCGGTGGCCTACCCACGTCGGCATCGCAGAGCCAGACACCAGCCGGCTCCTTGCCCAAGCGACAAGGTGATCGCTCACGGGGCGAAATTTGACGCAGCTTTTATAGGCTACAGCCGAATGCTGTATGAGCCTAGCCGACGTCTTCCAAAAAGCTTCAGACTGCCGAATGCGGCCAAATGCCGTCTTACTCACGACAGGAGCGAAAATTCCAACAAAACTCCATTGCCGAATGCGACCAATTGCCGTCTTACTCACAGCAGGAGCCAAAAACTGCAACATTAACAATATCAATTAGTAATGCACAGTACAAAAATGGCACTCCACAACAATTTCGGAGGCCATTACCATCTAAACGCTGCATATAGCCGCAACGCAAGCTACGAACAAAAAACAGAGCAAACCTGCTACAAAAAAGGTTAGTTCAAACAATGAAGATATAACAAATACACCAAATACAAGATCCAATTCCATAACATAAAAGACCATTGTTGCCCACATCAGGCTATCATGCACTCTTACACAAAGTTAAACAACATAAATCGATTCTGAGGGAATCAGGCCTTTCTAAAAACAAGACTAATGGCTCTTAACTATAAAAGAAGTGTGCGCCAGGCACGCTATACAAGTGAACATTACAAAGCAGAGGCAGAAGGCAAATGACTATTGTAACGGCTCAGAGAGACCCGGGCAGAAGTGCTACATGGCAGAAGGCGGCGAAAGGCTATTGTAACGACTCGATCGGAGCCGGGCAAAAGGCGCCACATGGCAAAGGGCAGATGACTATTGTAACGGCTCAGAGGCAGCCGGGCAGAAAGGCGCCCTGTGCGCGGGGAGCGCACGTCTTTTATACCAACCCCAGAAGGGGTGACACTGTGGCAGTGGAGGGGAGTAGCGGGGAAATATCGATACAACCACAGAGTAGTACAGACCTCTTTGCCTAAGAAATTTTTTTACTTGCCCCTTAGAGTAGGCAACATGCGCAGCATGCAAGCGATGGTGGTTGCCCCCGGCAGAGATGCCAGAAATCACAGCATATAAATGTAACATTTTTATTTTGACATAAAAACCTTAACTTTAAGGCTACAAAGGCAAATGATGTGTCTATACAATCCTAAATTTAGTCTAAATTGCGGATTTTGTTGGTAGAACCCGCTACAACCAATAGTTTTCTTATAATAAACAAAAACCTGTTTTGAAAGTAATGAAAACTTTTACACATAATGCCAATTTTTTCTCAGAGATCAACCAACCAAAAATCAGATCTTTGTAACAAATTCTTAGGTTTTTAGAACCTTCTCATGGCCATGAGATCACACTTTGATTTTTACAAGTTTCCATTTTTGAGAAAATTGAAGACAAACAATTGCCCATATACTGATATGCTTAACCTAATTACAGGATAAGAGCAAACTATGGGTGCAGAATCTTCTCAGTAGAACTTCTAGGATGACTGTTGGCTTCTATTAGTTGATTTAACACTAATATTCAATATTTGTGACCACTTAAATTTTCAAATTTAACAGCGTATATGAACAGGTAGTTTTCCTTTTCACTGGAGCTCTTCACACAGATGGAACCTGAAAACGCTTTTCACCAGTCAGTGCACATGTGAACAGGAAGTTTCCCTTTTCCCCTGTAGCTTTTTTTCACAGATAGAACAGCAGAAAGGCCTTCAGCCACTGTGGGTGAGAATGTGATGACATAATGAGTCACTTATACTAAAGCATTTCTCACTCTGAACACAGTCGGTTTTTCACCACTGCGAGAGTGCACGTACCTTTTTAGTTGTGTCCTTTTTGAGTAAGCCTTCTTCCACAGACCTAACACTGGAAATATTTTCAGCAGCGTGGGTGTGAACGGGCTTCTCTAAGTTTCCTTTTTCACGGAAGATCTTTTTATAGAAAGAACACTGGAAATGTTATTTGCCAGTGTGGGTGAGCAAGTGTCTATTTAAGCTTCTTTTTTGACCGAAGTTCTTTTCACAGATTGTACACTGGAAAGGTTTCTCACCAGTATGGGTGCACATGTGTTTTCTAATATTCCTTTTTCATGGAATCTTTCCACAAATAGAACACTGGAAAGGCTTTTCGCCAGTATGGGTGCGTATGTGCACAACTAAGTGTGCTTGATGACTGAAGCTCTTTTCACAAATAGAACATTGGAAAGGTTTCTCACCAGTGTGGGTGCGTATGTGTCTATCAAAGGTTCCTTTCCTAATGAAGTTCTTTTCACATATAGAACACAGGAAAGGTTTCTCACCAGTGTGTGCGCGCTTGTGTAAGTTTAAGCAACTTTTATCACGTAAGCTCTTTTCACACATAGAACACTGGAAAGGTTTCTCACCAGTGTGGGTACATATGTGCTTATCTAACTTTTCTCTTTGTCTGAAGCTCTTTACACAGATAGAACACTGGAAAGGTTTCTCACCAGTATGGGTGCGCATGTGGTTTTCTAATAACCCTTTAACACTGAATCTCTTTCCACAGATAGAACACTGGAAAGGCGGAAACACTGTGGATACGAATGTGCATATTAAAGCAATTTTTGTAAATGAAACTCTTTCTACATATAGAACACAGGAAAGGTTTCTCACCAGTGTGTACGCACTTGTGTGTGTTCAATCCACTATTTTCACTGAAGCTCTTTTCACACACTAGAAAGGTTTCTCACCAGTGTGGGTGCATATGTGAATACGTAAGTGTCCTCGTTGACTGAAGCTCTTTTCACAGATAGAACACTGAAAAGGTTTCTCACCAGTGTGGGTGCGCATGTGTGTATTAACGCTACTTTTGTCAATGAATCTCTTTCCACATAAAGAACACTGGAAAGGTTTTTCCCCAGAGTGGGTGCGCTGGTGTCTGTTCAAGCTCCTTTTTTCATAGTAGCTCTTTTCACAGATAGAACACTGGAAAGGTTTCTCACCAGTGTGGGTGCGAATATGTACATTTAAGTGTGAACTGTCACTGAAGCTCTTTCCACATATAGAACACTGGCAAGGTTTCTCACCACTGTGGATACGAATGTGCATATTAAAGCAATTTTTGTAAATGAAACTCTTTCCACATATAGAACACAGGAAAGGTTTCTCACCAGTGTGTGTGCGCTTGTGTAAGTTTAAGCTACTTTTTTCACGGAAGCTCTTTTCACACATAGAACACTGGAAAGGTTTCTCACCAGTGTGGGTACGTATGTGCTTATCTAACTTTTCTCTTTGTCTGAAGCTCATTTCACAGATAGAACACTGGAAAGGTTTCTCACCAGTATGGGTGCGCATGTGGTTTTCTAATAACCCTTTAACACTGAATCTCTTTCCACAGATAGAACACTGGAAAGGCTTTTCGCCAGTGTGGGTGCGTATGTGCACAACTAAGTGGGCTTGATGACTGAAGCTCTTTTCACAAATAGAACATGGGAAAGGTTTCTCACCAGTGTGGGTGCGTATGTGCCCAACTAAGTGTGCTTGTTGACTGAAGCTCTTTTCACAAATAGAACATTGGAAAGGTTTCTCACCAGTGTGGGTGCGTATGTGCCCAACTAAGTGTGCTTGTTGACGGAAGCTCTTTTCACAAATAGAACATTGGAAAGGTTTCTCGTTATTGTGGGTGCGTATGTGTACATCTAAGTATTTTTTTTCACTGAAGCTCTTTTCACAGATAGAACACTGGAAATGTTTCTCACCAGTATGGGTGCGCATGTGGTTTTCTAATAACCCTTTAACACTGAATCTCTTTCCACAGATAGAACACTGGAAAGGCTTTTCGCCAGTGTGGGTGCGGATGTGACTACGAAATTCTCCATCTGTCAACAAAAAACATTAGCATTAGCATGTTAATATATGTTGTGCTCGAGTATAAATGTGTATGAATTTCCCAGAAATTCAACCCCTTGTCGAAGCCATAGGAGTGACATTTTGAAGTGGAATCATGGATATTGAGGTGTTGGTACTACTCAAATTAAAGTTTAACAGGTTCGTACTTTAAATGTTTTGTAAATGTATTTTAGTTTAACGGAATGGTGGACTTTTTTGAATTTTGTGTTATTTACAATTCCCTGAAATTGATGACATCCAACAGAATCAAATCAATAGTTTTGTATGGACAGAGTGTATTCTGTAATTCCTATGCTAACATAATAAGAGTTATGGTATATAATGGTTAAGAGTATTAGTAGAATCTTGCTTGCATTGCTATTGTAATAAGCTTTATTAAATGCACTTCTAGCAGTGAAGTATTTTAATGCATCAAACATTTCCCTTCTTACAACATACAGTTTTCATGCATTGCCTGCCCATTGTGTTAGATAGGAATCTTACGCAATGGCAGATTGCACTGATTAGGCAGATTGTACAGATGCGGCAGCTTCACTCTGTTTTATTTCAAGACCTGTTATTTTTTAATTCTATGTATTTTCGGCTAAAGAAGACCAACTTGAAATTTAACAATGTATATTTTGTATGTTTAGAGGTTTATGTTCAACCTGCCTCAAAAAATAATTTGGTTATAAGAACTATTATTTTATTATGTAAAAATGTTGTAAACAGGTTCTACTTCTATGAATAAGTAAATAAACAGCTTGACATAAGCTGAACATACAATTAACTATGGTAAATAACTTCTATAACAATTGTCATGTATTGTTCAGTGTCAATCACTGAGCTTTGTCAATATAATTTATTATTATTGAATTTTCAGCTTAAATTATTTATTTAAGCCAATTTCATTTGTTTTACACGGCTTTACATAATAATGTTCTGTGATGATTTTTAGCTTGTCATCTATTGTACTTACATGCCAAACACTACGTAAAGGTTTATTTTTGGTGTAAATTATTTAGTATAGCTTGTCATGGTTATTAGTATGTCGTTCTACTGTTTGCTGCTAGATCGCAGCAGGGCTGTTATATACGTAGATCGTCAGATATTTACAACTAGCAATTGTCTGATAGCAAGGTACAGCCTCCAATCGATAGGAGTGCTTAGTAGTTGAGTAATTCTGTCTTTTAAGAGATTTATATGCTGGTAAAATCTTTCCATGCCGCCATAAGAATTAGTGCCAACGGCATAATACTTTGCCTTGCCAGCCTGTACAAGGGCCATGCGCCCTCATTCAAATGCTACTTCGTTGTCACTAACCTGTTTAACATGTTTCTCTGAAAGTTGAAATTATTCGTATTAATACGCTACACGCTAGGTAATACTGTGAATGCTGGCAAAAGCAATAGCCAACACAAAAAGAAATCAAAATACACAATGTCGCTATTAAGTACATATGACATATGCCGACACTTTTTCATAAGTTGCATTTTAGTCCCTCTTAAGATGCCGAGTACACTGTGTCACACAAGATACAACAATTCTGAGCACAACCACTATAACTCACGGTGCATGCAATATTAAGGCTAAATGTACCGACACTAGTTCCATTTGTCGCTACCACGTGGCAGCACCAAAATAAGCAAAATTTACTAGACCGATAACGTCTGAACAAATTGTCCGATTTTCGATCTGTAAACGGCATTGGACTCCTTTTTAAAATAGAATTCACGCTACGATGGCGTTTTTTAAAAAAATATTTCCAAAAAACGTTTTTAATGATTTCTCATAGTTTCGGGAAGAAATTAAAAAATGTGGGCTTATAGCTCGATTACGACGTGCTTCCTGAATCCAACGCTGTGTCAATCATGCAAATCGGATGAATAGGAGCGGCGTAAAGTGAAATTTCGGAAAAAAATCCTGACCCCCCCCCCCCTTCCCGCACTGAACTTGGAGTGAGCATTCCCAACGATATTCGAAAACCACTGTCCCAGTGCCATATCGGATTTGGAAATCCCGGAACCCCTCCCCCATGGCCACTTTAGCGTAGCCCTTCGCGGCGGGCGCTGAAAGAACGCCCGCCCGGTGCCTAGAAGTTCTCACAGAGTAACAACCTGCTCCATGGTTTCACAATGGGCAAACTGAATCAGACCTGTAGAGATATTTCAAGATTTTCACCGTGAAATATAAAGATGGAGTCTCACAATTGTTATAAATCTTGGAAACTCAGTCATCGAAGTGAAGATTCCAAGGATTATATAGTACAAGTATATACACTTTACCTTCGATTCCTCTCTATTCGCGTGATTGTGATTATTATTATTATTATTATTATTATTAAATAATAATAATAATAATAATAATAATAATAAAGTCCTAATGTTTCGTTCTTTTCAAGTATTATATTTCTCTGCTAAGAAAGCAAAGGATAAAAGTCACAGAAATCAGCAGGGTATTCCAGCGTAGACCAAGACAAGATAAAGAAAAGTTTCTTCAAGAAATATAGCACGTCATACGTAGTTTTTAACTGTTTTTTGACGTTGAATAAACAAATAAATAAAAAGAAAAATGCAAAGTGGAAGAACATAACAACAAAAGGAGACCTAAAGAAATGCTCCGGGTCATTCGAAATATGACCAGGGAGTGTAAACTGGCAATGAGGAATAGGCAGGGACCGAAAAGGTATTAGATACCGGTAAAATACCGGTATTTTACATACCTTTTTCAAATACCTATGTTCTTTTATACCGATAAAATACCTCTATAGGACGTCTATAACGGTATGGACGTCCATAAAGGTTATAAGGGTTATATATACATAGGTTATAAAGGTTACATATACCTGTATTTTCAATGAAAAACAATAGCTTACCATCCATAAATGTCGACTAAATAAGTTATTTTAGTTAATAATATCTCACAAAATGTTTATTAAACTAATATACTTTTATAATTGTTATTTATTGTTTGAATTATCTTATTCATATATAACACTCGGTTACTAATAATTAACGAAACGCGAATGATTCCACTAATTCTTGTATAGTAAATATAATCTCCACTTAGTCACTGCACAATGTTCTCGCCCACTGGAAACTGCTCACCGCCCTCTTCCTACGCTTGGGCATATCGAATTGCCCTAGTGTAGCACGCAGCCCGCCGATGAACGCGGCGAGATGTCTGCAGAGGTCAGAAAAGTCACGCTATCAGAACAGCAGTGTGCCAGAGGTGCGACCCTGCTTCTAGCTCAGAAGGGTGACTACACTTGAGCGCGTGCCCTGGCGGCGCTGGGCTTGGATAGAAAGGAGCGCGAAATGAGGAGCAAACATTCAAAACGTGACATGTCCACTTTACTCCTTTTCGAGAAAACGCAAAAATGTTATGTCATCAAAATTATGCAGATGTTTTATTTATACTTAATTCTGAATTATGTAATAATGATAGCTAAATATATTATTAATATAAAATTTAAATATTCTATGAACTTACATTTACAGAAAACAACATTTATGTCAACTGGTAAAAAAGGAAGCCTGAACATCAACGGAGAAGTGATATACATGGCAGGCGAAGTTAAATACTTATGAATTACAATAACAAATTCTGGATATTGTACAGAAAAACTAGAGAGGAATAATTTTAGAAAAAGCAGTGGAAAGAAAATTATACAAATTCATAAAATATGCAGGCATATCAAGTGATTGATTTCTAAAATTTTAGGTCCCGGAACGCGCTCAAAATGATTTATTAATTTAATAGAAATAATTATATATTTATAATATAATGTAATAATTATCAGCGAGATACAGGAACGCCGTTCCGTCGTGTTCCGTCAGATATCAAGCCTTGCGTTAGACCAAAATCCAAATAATCGAGAAAATGGTATTCCTAATCCTGTTGTGTGGGTGTAAAAGCTGAACATTGAGATAGGCCGAAAAAAGGAAGATGCTTTTGAAGTATGGACCCGGAAGAAAATATTACGTACAATGGGAGGGCAAAAAGATAAATGCCGAAATTTTGAAAAGAAAACAGAACTTTCTCTAAAAGCGAAAGCCAAAAAATGGAAAATAAAATATTTTGGACATACTAAGAGTCGAACAAAATCTCTAGAAAAGGATATTATGCTTGGAATGATAGAATGAAGTGAAAGAAAAGGGTGTAAGTGGCACAGTTGAATAACTAATACACAATATCACAAACAAAAGGAAAAAGGCAGTTCGAGTCCGAGTGAGCAATGAACAAATTGCTAGCATCCTATTGCTGTGTATATCCAGATAGGTCTAACAAGGGATGGCTTGCGATCTATGTTCTAGTACTATTTCTCTGCGCGTTCAGATCCGCGAAGAATTGGGACCTGCAGATGAAAGGAGAGATGCTCACAGCCGCTGCTTGACCGGGACTGGAGCCAACAAATAGACATCATCGCACTGAACAGTGTGTTTGATACCCGCAGTCTTTCATGCGTACATCTGCCATTATTAGGGAAGAACTCGCTGAATTATCGGCGCGTCCCCTCCCAGTTTCGGATAGCAAGAAAAGCGAAGGAATGATGCTCAAGTAATGCAAATGCAAATATCAATGTTCAAAATTAAAACATCTTTAAAAAACCTGGTTTAGAAGCATCGATCAAGTTCGTGCGGAAGATAATTTGTTTTGACAGTGGCCGTGATTGTTAATTTATAATTACGATTTAGACAAAACGGCAAAAGAAAGTTTTCAGGCTTAGTTCCGCTGTTATTATTTTTACTATCGCCCAGGGTCATCTTATGGAGTCACAACTTTCTCAAATGGGTACAGGAAGGTGGGCGAGAGACCTTACACCTAGAGTGCTTGCGTTGGCCGCCTCTCAGCGTACGGTAGGACATACGTAGGAAATGCTAGAAAAATGGGGTCATTTCTTGGGCTGAAGATAGTCTACTGGATGAGGATGTTAGGATCACCGTTCGCTTTATTCGAACACATGTATTGACAGTGGTATAATGCAATATTATTTCATATTTTAACTTTTTTATAAAATTGTGATTATTGGTTCTTTTCATTCACAACAACTCATCAAGCACATCGATTATAAACATCAGGTTTTATAAATGTTTCATTTTTTTACGAAATATGTTCATGTGTATATACAAAATCTATGTTTTGAAAATATCGACATCAATGTTGCATCCCTATTCTCGACACCTAGATGAGGATCGCCGATTTAATACGTTTGCATTCTGATTCCTTAATATGAGGATTATCAGTGACTGGTATGCTACGTTTTAGTATTAGTATATAAATCTTATAAATTGAATTGCTACCCGATTAAATGTTACTGATAAGCGTGTAAGATGTTTAGAAAAATTATATTTTAACGTAGAAATGTAAAGTTGCCGAACTGTATAACAAAACATAATGTATCCCCCTCATAGACGGATATTCCTCTTCTAGTGTGGTGTTCCTATCTAAGGGTTTAAGTTGTATTGCTTTCATGACAATTTAATGCATTAAAAAACACATATATATGTCACAATACAATGATTTACACTACATCCTTTTACATTATCATTTACGTAGTTTGTATCAAAATGACGCGTCGGGAATTACTTTTTCCAATCTTCAAGTTTATACAAATATAACAGAATCATTTTATATCAATATAACTTACTAAGTAAGCTGGGACATGTCATGATTCTTAATATTATATTTTAATGTTTGTTACAGTGTTGGATTCAGGATGCATCTCGCCTGCGCGCTATTTTACCACTTCTTCAATTTTGTCCGAAAGTACGAAAATAGTTTTAAAATTTTACTTGGGAAAACAGATTCATCACGTGAAGTCTATCAAGGAGACAAACGCCGTTTTGAGATCAAAAATCGAGTTGCAGGATAAAAGAGCTCGTGCGTAATTTCGGCTCATTCTTTCTGGTAGTGGAATGATAACGGAAGATCTTAGAAGTAAAATGTATGTAAAATAAGATGTTAGGACATGAAATATTGGTGATATCTACACAATTAGTTCAATTTTCTTTTTGAAATCAGTTTCCAAATCGGAATTGATATTTTGAGTAGTGCCTCAAATAACTTTTTGATGGTATTCGAAGGAAGACGGAAATATGTGAACAAGATATATAGTTTTATATGACTATTAGATGATATGAGACCGTTTGGTTGTGTTACAGCATCACTAGTTTGATAAGTGGAGAAAAATATATTGAGATTGAAAGGGACGAACCGACTGCCCGGCTTGCCTGCCTGAGAGCACGGCCCCCTCCCGTGCCGCCCTCCTCCTGAGGTCGCCGGGTTTGGCCGTTCGGCCGCGTCGAGGGAGCCTCCAAAAGGGTCGGGTGACGCAAGCGTGAAGCGGGAAGGGGGGGGTCAGGTATATTTTCCGAAATTTCACTTTACGCCGCTCCTATTCATCCGATTTGCATGATTGATACGGCGTTGGATTCAGGAAGCACGTCGTCATCGCGCTATAAGCCCACATTTTTTAATTTCTTCCCGGAACTATGAGAAATCATTTTAAATTTTTTTGGGAAATATTTTTTGAAAAAACGGCATCGTAGCGTGAATTCTATTTTAAAAAGGAGTCCAATGCCGTTTACAGATCGAAATTCGGACAATTTGTTCAGACGTTATCGATCTAGTAAATTCCGTGTGATAGTACTGCGATCTATTGATTTTTCCTTTAAGTATTTTTCGGTGCATTTAGCCTTAAAGAGTAGGACACTCTTCAAAAGGGCTGGTTTTAAGAGGGAGACACTATAAATTTCCCACAAAATATACTGTGACAAAAAATGCCCTAAATCATGTTATTAAATCGTTAAATTAACTATTTAAACTAAATCGTATTACCAATTCACTTGTTTTAAAATCACTGTCTCAATTATATGAAATATCATTTGAGACCTCCATGGCTTCCTGATAAGTCATTTTATACAGTCTTCCCATACTAGTAGTAAACCACGTTAAACTTCACAGCCGGTACAACTCTGTTTATGAAATTACTTAAAATCAAGTTTCCACTCACCTGGGGATGAAGCAATTTCAAGTTTTATTGTTCCGCTAGAAGTACTTTCACAGCCTGCCACAAGAGGATCCTATAGCAAGACAACAGAAAATTACATCACAATTCACTGAGTATACAACAGGAAAGGTTGGAAGGTTTTATCTTGGTGCTCTATGCCTAATTTAATTCTCTTATTCTTGGAAAACATAATTCACCTGCTTAACCAATAGCTCAATCAGAGAGAAGTAGATGACAGAAGTCCATCACAATTTTTATATTCTCAGTTCATGTATGTCATTTGGACTCGGCCATGTAACGAGGAAAATGGATAAAGATATTAAAAGGTACTACTGTTTTGAACAAAATGAATATTCCCTGATGTGTCCAGCTTCTCTTAAATCACTACAAATTTGAAATAAAATATCCAATATTTTTGGAACTGACGCAGTAACTCCCTCTGTTGACCCTCTGGAAATTGTCGAAAACTTCACAGACTACTTTGAAGAGGTTTACACAATGGAACCACTGAATCACCTACCAAAAATTAGAAGCAGACACATCTCTCTGCAGAAAGATCAGATGGCTGGAAGGGAATGGCATTTTGGATTTAGGTCTAGACACAAAACACTTTGTATGAGAAAACCCAGAGAGAACTAGTCTAAGTATAGTGGTTTCCTTCAATCAGTTGAATTAGGATAATTTCTTTGACAATCTATACCTATCTCTCTATGTATATCTATATCCATCTACCTATGTATATCTATATCCATCTATTTACCTCTATCTATATTGATATCTATATCTACATCTATATATCCATTTATATCTATATTGTGACATACCAAACGTGACGGATATTTTATTTAGGCAAATAGATCCAAATGTTGTAGATATTGCAAAAGATGTGGGTTTCTACGGTTAAGATATGCAGATGACACCGCAGCATCGCAAGTTCGTGTGGGAGGACACCGTAGTAACCCTTAGAGCTGTCATGTAAACACGTTAGGTGCACTGTAGCAACGCGAAAAAAATAATAGAGAAAAACAGAGATCTTTGAAGGGTGGACCAGATTGAGAATTACGGCATTCCGACTCGAGTCGTGGTGGTGAGTGGGTCGCTTGTGTGGTTTTTCTTGAGGTTAATTATCAAATCAGGACTTGTGATATTTCGTAAGAGTGAACATTGAACTTTAACTTAGAACATTTCCACATTAGGTGAGCAAGGGGAACTTGTAAAATTAACGAGTTGTACCAATGCAAACTCGGACTTGTAATATTTTCACGACTGAACTGGAAAGTGAGCTTTGAATATTTTCACGGTGAAGTTACAAGCCTTGACTTAAAAATTTTAACAGTGAATTGTGAATTGCCAGGTTAGGTGATAAAAAATAATATTACAAGGGTATTATTCTGACTTGGAAAAAGTAATCAGTTTGAAACAAGTGCCCACCTAAGGCGCAAGACGAAGAGTATAGGCAGTGCTTGTGAAGTGGTGGAGGAAGTTTTGACTTGGTTGCTGATCATCACGGACTTCAACAAGAAGGAAGACTGGTTGGTCTACCTACGTGGCGACATCGAGCAACGTGCGCGCGCAAGAGGCATGAAAGAATAAAAGGTTCTATAAGGCTGTTATTGCAATAACAAGAAAATGGTCATGACCAAACGATGAATCGTAATAATCAATGATAGTTGATAACTTTGGTATGCATAATAAATTATAATTCATAGTTTGAAAGAAAGCTGATTCTCATTTGCCGTTACGTGCAATCCTAGAGTAGACATTTTAAAATTATTTTCAGATTCCTCGCCACTCTGCATGAATGGCAGATTGAGTAATTGGTTGCGAAGTAAGTAGCAACAATTTAATTCATCATTCTTGTCACGTGTGTGTGTGTGTGACTCCATATAAATAGATACAAACACACAATAAACAAAAGGTTGATGGGCAAGCACTTTGATGAACTCCAGTTATTAATCCACCAATTAAAGAGCCCTGTTATAATTCTGCATTCTAATACTTTTACTTTGAGATATTTTAATTTTTATGAAATACATAATTATAAAATCATTTACACAGAAAATAATATAAATCTAAATGACCTTATTGTAGTTTATATTAGATTTTATTGATTTTTTCATGTTTCCGGGCGCATCAACTGCTCTGGTCATTAGTCCCATTAGTGTAGTGCATTTTTTTTCTCGGGAGATAGCGGTGATCTTCCCCCGCGGGATGGCGAGAACCGGCGCTGACCTACCGTCGGCTAGTGGGGTTTCCCCCAAACCAGGACTCTCCCAGCAGCGAGGCACCGCCCCAGCCGGGACAACCTCTACGCTCTCGACCAGTCTCCCGAGATATGTGGTAGTGTAGTGCATGTCAGTGTAAGTGTGTGTGTGTAAGGGAAGAGGATAGGATAAGGAAGCAGTAGGAAAGATCGCGCGTGGTCCGAGGCTCGTTTGTTAGGGTACTGCTCCAGCATTCACCCGGTGCTGATCGAAGAAACCACAGAAAACTACCCATTAGAGCAGCTGGCATCTAAAATTCTCCCCCAGACAGCACCTGATAAAAAAAGTCTTAGATTCACAAAAAACAGCCTCCAAGGTAAATCTGTTGCAGAGATACAACAAGAAAGTTTTTTTTTCATGTTCTATTTTTTCTAAGCATTTCTTTGCATGTATCTGGCTGAAAAAACTTATGGAGACGTGGGAAAAGTTGTTTTGTAGTTGGTTTTGAAGGTATTTTTGTCAACCAATTTTGATGCCAAATTCACATAGAAAAAGAATAAATACATTTTTGAAATTCATTTTCCACGTGGTAACGTTGGAATACCGTCTCGTTTTTTTCATACAACATTCTATAACATACATTTTTTCCAAATTTTAAACAATGTGGACGAGCTTTAGTATAAAAAAGGAGGTAACTTCACAGTCTATTGCATTTCCATGTCATGTGAGGGATGTTAAATTGCCAAAAATCATCTAATTAAGACTCTGGATACTTCAGAGCCTAGGTCTCTATTCTAGGAAAATGTGATAAAAATATTTCATCTGTAGATAAAAGTGGGAAATAAACATCTGTATCTATAATATCAATATCTTTGATACGTAAAAGAACAAAATAGTGCTCTACATCATTGGAATATTCAGTCAACACATTGTAATACATGCTTTTCACTCCAATTAGAACACCACCACCTCTACTAACATGCTATTAATACAACTTCGATCTTTTCTATAAATTGTAAAATCTTTCAAATTAAATTCAGAGCTCAAAATCTCCAGTACCAACAATGTCTCAGTTAACACAATTATGTCATAATCATCTAGTATATCACTAAATTTTTCAATCCCTCTAATTTTCATTCTCAGTCCTCAACATTTAGGTAGTAAACTTTTGAATTATACAGAGTTAGACTTTTTTGTCTTATTTTATAAACAGAGTAAACTATTAAATGAAAAACAACTTCTTGTGATAGTTATTAAATTATCCCATTAATTTTAAAGACAATTATTACAATCTTGTTATATTTCCAATTGCTCAATAATTTAAAATTAATGGGATAATGTAATAATAATAATAATAATAATAATAATAATAATAATAATATAGTTTATTACAGTTAAAAACACAAATTTAACTACTTGTGATAAAGTATGCTTTATTTTCGTCCACAGTGAATAGTTAGCTTGGGAAGGAACATACAAGACTGCACTATATCCATTAAATACACTAAAACCAATTTTAAAATTAATCTTCAGGAAACCATAATTATAGATGCTCCATAGAGAGAATAACAAAGATTCACTAAAAAACAAAACACAATTTTAAAATTCTCGAAAAGACAAAAAAGGCAGAACCTACAACTTTATTGGTTATAAAGTGTTTAACAGCATGCAAGATAATCTTAAAGCACTTAAAAAAAAAAGAAAATGGAAAGAATTTTGTTAATTAATTAGACAACGGTCTATCCCAAGCAAACAGATCAAAGGAACAATGACAGCATTTAGTTCATACAGAATATTAACTCTTATGAATCTGGTAGTGTTTGGAGGAATACTCTCTGCTGGTATTGCTATTATGAAGAGCTTTGGTGGTTGTATGAGTTGCTTCTGTACTCATAATTTTTATATTAATCCTAATTGTTAATAATTAAGATATTCTCCAGGCCTGCACATGGGTAATTTACCTAAACAAGAAAGAATCATCACTCTTAAGGTTGAGGTTAATCAATACTGCTGTAAGAGGTGAAGGCAGTTAATATCAATTTCAAAGTTTGTTTTCTCTATTTTCATGATCAGATTTTGACATGAAAGGGAACAGCTTTTTTGTTGTCAGAATTTGGTGCTATTGTCATCTCATGGACTAGCGCTAAATTGTAGTGATTTGATTGTATTAATTACTGGGATGAAATTCTCAAGTAGGATAATAAAAAATTAGAAAAATGCTTTTTAATTTCTAATTGTGAGAAAAATGTTCAGTAACTTCTCAATGTTTCCTTGTCAGCTGTACCTTCAGTTTCAAGCGTTCTAGAGGAAAAACAAACCATGAGTTTATTGTAAGATATAAAAATTACTGAAACTTATTAAAACACTCAAATGGTGAAGAACAACCTCTTAAATTAAATTGAAACACATTTGGAAGAACAGCTCATTGCATTGTCCACCAACTGATTGAAGAAACTATTGATAACGGGGGCAATTGTTCAAACATGACATTTAGAGGCATATTTCCTACGTTCATTCATCCAGTTCATAAACAGTACCATGATCACATTCCAAAACGATGCGTGGGTGTGGATTTCAATGAAATAAACACGTAACAACTAGAAAGCTTTGTTATAATAATGAGATATGTTCTTTCCTTTTTGATTTATTAACATATTACGGAAGTTTTCACAGAAAATATATATGTACTGTGTTTAGTTCTCAAATGGCATGTTGAAGTCCTTTCTTTGAAAGTATGCATATTACAGTTATTAAAGGAAGACATTTGTTATTGTCATCATAATGAAATGTGTTTAAAAATATTGTGAAGTGGTCTGATGCCTTCAAGTCTCTAGCCCATTAAGCAAGAAATATTGAAGTTAATACACAGGCAAATGCAAGTAATGTACAGTAAAACTTCACTTATACGTTTTTCAGGGGACCGAAGAAAAAAAATATATAAGTGAGAAAAACATAACTGAAATTGAATTTTATGAGCAAAAAAAAATCTCTATTTTTACTCTACTGTTTTATTAGAAAACTTACTACCAAAAAAGATTTTAATATGTAGTTTAAATGATTACTTATGAAAAAAGTCTGTTATTTTGGTCAGTTTAACATTACAAGCCCCCAAGGTATACACTTCCCCCTCCAAACGTGATAGCTGTCCCATCACCTCATCTGCGACACTGTGTTGCATAACAAACTTTTTAACAGTTTCTAATGCTGCAACGGCTTCACTGAAACCTACTACATTTATTTCACTATCATCCACTTCATCATCACCGTCTTCATCAATCTCTTCGTTGATTTCACTCACAATGTCCTCAATGGACCTTAGTTCAGATGTAACCACATCTTTATCTACATCTATTCTGTGAAGTATACTTGATATCTATACTATTCTGTGAAGTTCGCTTGATTGATAGGTAAATCTCCCAAAGCTAACTCCATTTCTACATCATTTTCGGGGCTGCCAAATCCAGCTTTCCGGAAACAGTTCCTGATGGTAGATTCTTCAACTTTCTGCCATGACGAGGAGATAAAATGCATAGCCTATGAGAAAAAAAAGGAGTGTTCCTGATTATAAAAACTAAAGATTCTACCTCACTGACCATAAAACTAAAAATTTTACCTGTAATACATTTATTTTAGTTGAACTCCTGTTTCTGTTGTCGATGTAGCGGATGGCCTGTTGCACCAACATTTTTCGGTAGTGCAACTTTAAGTTTTGGATAACCCCTAGATCCATGGGTTGCAACTCGCTGGTGCAGTTCGAGGGGAAAAATTGCACCTTGATGTTCCGTAGATATGAGGTGTCTGGTGGATGTGCTGGACACTTGTCTACAAATAATAGTATTTTTCGCCCTCTGATACCCATTCTGGCATCTAAAGCCCGCAACCAATCTTCAAAGATTTTCGTGGTCATCCACGAATTTTTATTGTGTTCATATTTGGTGGGCAGTGTTTTAATGTGTTTGAAGCATCGCGGCTTCGCAAATTTTCCGATCGTGACCGGTGGCAATTTTTCTGTCCCATCACTGTTAGCACATAAAAGTACAGTTACACGGTCTTTGCTCTTCTTACCCCCGTGACAATTTTCTCCCTTGAACGCCATCGTCTTTTCAGGCATTAGGGAATAGAAAAGCCCCGTCTCGTCGGCGTTAAAAATATCTTTGGGGGCATACTGCTCCACCAGTTCTTGAAGAGGTCCCGACTTCCATGCCGACACGACATCTGCATCAACATTTTCGCTTTCGCCGCACATACTTTTGCAGCAGATTCCGTGTCGCAGCTTGAATTTATGAAGCCAGCCAGATGAAGCTTGGAAATTTTCTAAACCAAGCCGCAGTCCAATTTCAGTCGCTTTCTCGCACAATAAGGGGCCGCTTATTGGTATACCTTCAGCACGATGCTGCTGAAACCACTGTAGCAATGCATCTTCCAAATTTTCATATTTTCCTCCTTGAATTCGCATTCTCTTGCTACTAGACACCCCAAACACACGTGCCTTGTCCTCGATTTCTTTCCCCTTAGAAATGATGGAATTCAGCGTGGATGCCGGTATTCCCAGTTCTTTAGCAATTTCTACTTTCTTTTTATTTCCACTCTCCCTAACAACTTTTTAAATTTTTATTTTCTCTGATATTGAAAGGGGTTGCGTTTTCCTACCACTCATTTTCGTGTAATATCGCGGACGCAAAACCAGAAAGAAGACGAACTACGACAGTACAACAAACGCGAGATGAAGGCGCGACCTGAGCGACACGAAGACTATTCGCAAATCCCAGCCAAGAACTGCAGATTGCAGAACAGAAAGGATGATACTGTTGAACTTGTGTGACAGTTTCACTACGGAAACGAAGGCCGTGACCTGCGTAAGCTACAACTGGCGACGAAGACCCACGGCTGCTTGCTTTGCTTTCAAGCTTCATGTTACTTGAGATAACGCGGATCAAAGCACGGTGATCTAATACGTGGGCGACAGGAAGCGCACGACAGCCACAGCTCCACCGTCTGGCGACACCCGCCGCGCCGCGCCTCGCGGAAAGGGATCGGTTTCATTAGCCGCTTGCGCCATCCGCTACCGAAAGGAACTCGTGTTATTACGGCGAGCCAAAAGCACCTTTGGAGACTGGGACAGTCAATGCACAAACATTCTCATTTATTGGTCATCTATGTCATTACTCTCTCCTGGGGACACCTTTGACCTTCCCTCGGAGCTAGCTGTCGCCTCCTGAGATCCTCAGAGAGCTCCCATGCGCATACGACTGAAAGTTTTCGTTTTGGAAGTCCCGCTTCTGGAGGTGGGCCGGGAGCCGACTTTCGCTACCACCCGCGGGCTCGCGCGGTCTTGACCCCTCAGCTAGGCCGAGTCGAGCTTCTATATTACAAGTTTTATTAACGGGAAGTGGCCTCAGAGGGCAAGAGTCAGCTCCGCGGGAGCGCTCTGGAGCGTGTCGACTCGAGCAAAATTCCGGGCACGACGCAGATCGTCCAGCGCCTCTGCGGGATCATTTGAACGTTATACGGCCTTAAAGGGACTTTTATTTTGAACGTATAAGTGTGAAAAACGTATAAACGTAAAACGTATATCTGAAATAATTTTGCATGGGAATTATAGGAATTTATTCGGGACCTAACAAAAAAAACGTATAACCGTGAAAAACGTATAAGTGAGAAACGTATAAACGGAGTTTCACTGTATTTACAATTGAATTTAAATAAAATTTTGAACTTTTGGTTGTGAAATAATTAACTTTTGATCACAAAAATTAGTGAATGGTCAGCTGATTAGAAGCTAATTTTAGCTATGCAATTTTCGCCCTAATAAGGCTTCATAGCCATGCGCAAAGGGGTGGGGGTGTAAGGTATAAAGACAGCTTCAAATGATTCACTGAACACTAAGGCATAAAGTCATTTCGATGAATTCTTTCCTTCCTTCGAAATTTCCCAAAGGGATTTCTTTTAAATATATCTCAAGGCCTTAATATTTACATTCTTGACATTTTTAATACATTATTGTATTTGTGTTCATGTGCCTCAAATGATTTCTGAAATTTCTGAAAATCACCAAACTGTTCTCTAAAAATAAATTGAAAATTGTACATTTTCCGAAATTATCAGCTCACTTTTTCTATAGAATGCCTTCACTCTTTTCAATTAAAATTTGCATACAGAATCATGTTTTATTCTTCTGTAACATCATTGAAGTCATATTTCAATTCCACTATCACACGGCCTAAAAATTTAAAAAAGTGAAAAAATATCTTGAAGGCACAGATAGAGAGCAACTGGGATGTTCAGTTATTTAGTTATTCCATGTGTGCCAACAGCTAAGGTCATCAGTCCCATAAGTGTAGTGCATGCCCCCTACCTGGAAATGGAGGTGATTGAAATGAGCAATCTTTTTAAAAAGACTTAAGTATGTTATTTTAATTAAAACAGTCAAAAACAGAGCCCACTGTTTAATTAAATTGTCCAAAGAATATTTATAAAATCAGCACAGGTCGGCTTTTCATATATTTTCTAAAACTGCAAAAGTTACAATATATCTGACAATTGGTGTGGCATGTTTTTCCAGAAGTTTAAAAGGAGAAAGAGACTAATGTAATGTTCGGTAAAAGGATTTTGTTTCTTTTCCTGTTTACACAGAGAAACGATTACTCTAGTTTTCCAGCAAAGGACCTACGTCACATTCCTGAAATTATTTTGGTTTGCTCTGAGAATTGAATCTGTCTGTAGAATGCATAATTCCTGATGAAAATGTACACCATACCCTCCCCATACACGAGAAACATGCCTCGAATTATCTCTCTACTTTAGCCAGCACCCTGTGGCCATTATCTATTCACCCAATCCAAGCTAATCCACACATTGTCATTATTACATCTTTATCCACAATGTCTGGCTAATGTGCGACTTAACCAGGCACTTCTAACATTAGCTCTATTTTAGTCATACGTTACTAAGAAACACTTTCTATTAAAAATAAAGACCTTTCTGGTGAGTTTTAATATGTCACTACCCAATGCTTTCTTGTATTCAAATATCATTCTATAAGTGTATATGACAGTTGTACCTTTGTTTCTTCAAATATGGCTTCTTCTTGCTTCTCAATAGGTTGAACAAATACTGTAACTGGAGGCTCCAACTCCTGCTCAGAAGAAAATTATGTAATACAGCAACCAAATTAATGGAGCTATAACAGCACACAGGACTTTCTCATACGATAGATAACTGCAGAATATTATAACCTTGCATTCCTAATTTATGTTGTTGTAATTCATTGTAACTTACATTCCTAATTCATGTATACAACTGCCTCGTTACAACTGCTGCCAGAAAAATATAACTCTTTCAGTTTATTTCCTAACATGGACCTTTTTGTTACACATAGATACATCATTCTAACAATTCCTTTTTCAATGACTGCTGAACCACCGTCAGCATTTTTTACTATATCTGCAGAATAATTTATTCTGTAGCAGTGCTCTTCTAATAAGCGAGGAATCACATTAAATATTTACCTAAACACCCACTGTGTTCATTCCTTACATAAACTCACACCGTGGGTTTGAAAATATCACAAGAAAAAAAAGTTATTTATGACCAAATATAATTTTTGGCTGTAAATAATAATATAACACAATAGTACAAGGACAGAAGTCATGGCAACTATTTTTTTCTAAAAGAAATGATATTGGATCACACAGTTTTATTTGTAGCATGAAAGAGGTACTACAGTAGGGTGTGTTCACATCAACAGATGGTTCTATGTGGCTCTATTAGCACAGAAATTAGATGTCCAACTACCATCTTACGAGATGAGTATAACATATTTCAAGCAGAGCTCATAACCAAGGCAGCCGCTCTCTATGGGGAAAACGCCTGACAATGTCACAGGGAATTGGTGGAGCCCCTTCCATACTGGACAGTTGGGAGATGGGCAGGAGAGTTTCTGTGAGGAGACACAGCAACCAGAGATCAGGAATATATGTGACAACCTGTGAGTGTGCAAACTGATGTGGCACTGTAGGAATTGAGCATCAGTCTAATTAGGCTTTTAGAACGGGTATGTAATGCATTTTGAATGTTGTGAGCTTGTATTTATTCAAATGCTTTGCAACATGAAACTGGTACTGTCAATTCAAATATCTTAATAAATAAGAGAAACAATTTTGGTGTGTCATTAAATGTCCGTGTTCTTAGTATATTTAGTATTAGGAAAAAGTATTTGAACACCTTCATATTTAGTAATTTAGTATTATATAAGTTTTAGCATTTCTTATAATGTATCAATACGGTGCTACTAAAATGCGACCAACAGGAAGTCACGAAGTTCCCTTCGAAATATTCCCCTTAAAACGGAAAGGTATAAAAGATGTAGCCATTCAGAGATAGGGTAATCAAAAGATCATCATGTTAAGCACATTTGAAGTATTCTTACCAGTTCCAACAGGAAACTAGCAAGTTCAATTACTTGGTTGTTAATGATTCCGGGCAAGTCAACTACAGAGCCCATCTAGTCCTATACGTGTGGTACATGGTTTTCATCGGAAGGTAATGGTGATCTTTCCCTGCTCGATGACGAGATTCTGTGCCAACCTATCGTCAGCTAGAGGGACTTGCCAAACAAGGTACCTCCCTGCAGCGCAGCACCACCCCAGCCGGGACAAGCTCTCAGCTATCAACCGGTCTTCCGACAAGTGTGGTAGTACAGTGCATGTTAGTGTAAGTGTGTGTAAGGTGAGAGGACAGGACAAGGAAGCAGTAGGAAAGGTCCCGCGTGGTCCGAGGCTTGTTTGTTAGGGTACTGGTCCAGCATTCACCTGGTGCTGATCTAAGAAACCACAGAAAACTACCCATTAGAGCAGCTGGCATCTAAAATTCTCTCCCAGACAGCACCTAATTTGACCCAGGTGACAAGGGAGTGTCAAAAATCTTGCCTCTGTTGGGTGCCGAACATAGGACCTCCCGGTCAGTCATCAGCACTGAGCCACCTCTCCCGTTTTCCCCTTCGAAATATTCTTGAAACAAGAGGTACAAAAAGGGTAGCCACATAAGAGACCGGGTAATGGAGAGTTTCATCTTCAGTGCATATAAAGTATTCGTAAAAGTGTCTCTATTACTATTCACCTTTATACTACTGTCCTGAACTAGGAGTTGAGTAGTAGTGAGATGTAGTGCCCCTCAATTATTGTGAAATATTCTTAAGTAAAAATGGGGTGCAAGAAGAGATAAAAAAACAGAGCAAGAAAGAAAGATAATAATACAGGCTCATGTGATGAGCAACATCAAAAAAAAATATATATATGTATATATATATATATATATATATATATATATATATATGTATACATATATATATATATATATATGTATATATGTGTGTGTATATATATATATATATATATATATATATGTATATATATATATATATATATTTTCAATGTAAATTATTAATTTTCACCACATGGCCCAAAACCGAAGCGGAAAAATTTCTCTCTCTCTCTCCCCCTCTCTTTCTCTCCTTCCTACTCTGTCGCTCTCTCTCTCCCCCCTTCCTTTCTCTCTTTTTCTCCCCATCTCTCGCTCTCTCCCCCTCCCTCTCGCTCGCTCTCCCTTTCTCCCTCCCCCCTCACTCTCTCCCTCTCTCTCTCGACAGCACACTCACACTTCTTGTTTTCACTTTCAAATACAGTCATCATGTGGCACAGGGTGAAGTCACTCGCCTTTCAAAAAGGATGTCCAGGTTTGATTCACGTCGAATCTCATGTGAAATTTGTTCCAACAAAAACGAGTTTGGCTGGTTCTCACAAGCTAATCCAACCCCCTGTGACGTGTCTGAAATCCTACTGCTTTCTTAACTTCTTTACATTTCTGGAAGGAAGGAAGGAAGGAAGGAGCACGTAGTAGGAGGCACGTACGTGGTATCCAACCTGGCTCTTGACAACCAACAGACAAAATGAGATGTATATAAGAGATGTTAACAGAGGATTACTCCATGCTCAAAGCTCAACAATGGGTGACAATGAGATGCATTGTGTTGATAGGGTTAAGGATAACAAACTAAAAATAAATAAATAAAAACAGTAAGACGACCGATTCAGTGTATTATTAACAGCTATGGCAGTAAACAATCAGCTATGGTATGGGAAAATTGGAGATGTGGACATCCTGTTAAATTGAACAAGCATGTGAAACGACAAGTCCTCCGAAAAGTTAAGAAAAACCTTAGGATACAAGCAGCAAAAATTATTGTTGAACTGCAAACTGATTTAAATCAATATCGGAGCATATACTGTTCTAAAATTTTCACACTAGTGTATATAATTGTAGAAATATCAGGAAAAAATAATTTATTAGTCTGTTAAATAAGAGGAAAAGGGTAGAGTTCACAAACTATTACAAGATTTGTTCAATAGAGTTCTGGAATGAAGCTTTATTCACTGATGAATAGAGATCGGATTTTTAAGTAATTACATATTTTTTGTCTTTCTATTTACCACTCTCAAAGTTTTAATCTTGGCGAATTGTCGCCGTCCTAATGCAATATCCAATTTCTTCATTACATATATATATTTATATATTTGGTACTATATTACGTATTTTACATATTTCAGTTTTCTCAAGATGTTTTTTTTATTCCAACAATTTTCTTACATATTTTTATGCAAAGCAGTATTTTCAAGAAATTCAGCAATTTTTTCTACTTTATTATTGGATGCTACTGTTTACTCTACTCAACGTTTATACCCTACGTGAAGACACGGTCGGATATCCTCAGTTTGGCACGCCTGCTTCAGTGAGCACAGGGCAGGAAGTGTGCGTCAGCAACACATCATTTTGATCTTTAGCTGTGAAAAGTATCATTGATGCCGTGTTTGGCAACCTTTAACCTTACTTTCCAAGAAAAGTTGTCAATCATTGTCGTGTAACACTTCAAAGAGAACATTCCATGCTGCAGTGATTGTTGCAGGTCACAGATATTGCCAGTTTGTACAATGGCTTCTAATCTCCCTCCTAAACTACTGTACATTCCAAGATAACAATTTGTGAAGATTTTAATACCGATGGGAAAGTTATAAGGTGCAAGTCCGCATCACTTGTGATTTCCAAATTAATTTTAAAACATTTGGAATGTTTCTAAAATTTGTATAGGAAACTTTTTATAAACGTAAATTCGTATTATGTAAATGGGTTTATAATTAGAGTATTTAATATTACATATTATATACGATTTTACATATTCTTAGGGTTTTAATTACATTTTATGTACATATTTTGACGTTCCATACTACATATTTTTCCGGTCTCTACTGATGAAAGTAAATTCACAATTTTTCAAGAACATGCCAAAACAGTACAGAGGAAAATAATTCAGAACTAAAAGAAAAAATATTCTTTCTTCAGTCAAACATGGTGGTAGTAGTGAGATGGTTTGGGGTTACACAAGTTTTTATAGACAGAATTATGGATCATAAAAGTTAATACCTAGACGATTGGAGGCCATCATAAGGTCGAGGACTCAAATAAATATTAAATAGCACTTAAAATGGATAAAACAGAGTATACAAGTACATTTTACGTACTTGAAATTTTATATTTATGAATTTCATACGAATTTTTTATCACACTGTGCTACCACACTAGCTTTTTCATTTCCGTATTTATTTTTACATGAAAACTCAACATTTAATTTTACGTAATGTAAATTAATGTAATGAGCTAAAATACATTACTTTTTGTTCACTTATTCACAGTATGAATACTTTTTCCTATCTATCTTGTCCTTCCATTTGTGTATTAAACTTATTCCACTTGTGCTCATATTATCACAAAAAACAGTTCTCATGACTTATGCCACAACCATCATATAAAATATAATTATTAAGACCAAGAGTATTAATAACTCTCTCCTGTTTTACTCAGATAATGTGTTGTTCCCCCACAGTCACATTATGAATTGTTCCTTTTTCAATTACTAAAGGATTTGCATGTCCTGATGTGTTAAAAATTATTTTAGCTTTAAGAAGATGAATGACTGTACTCACTTCATCTGTATCATCATCTTTCTTTATTGAATACTGCAAAGCACTGGGTTCATCTTTGGCCTAAAAGAAAAAAAACACTGCTCACTAAAATCATGGCTGCCCAAAGAAGCATCTAAAAACTCAACTTGAGTTGTGGTGAAACGGTTACAAAGGCTTTATTCCAATAACAAACAAAAAATAAAACAGCTCGACAAAAGATTAACTGATATTAAAATGTGAACTCATGACCACATTTTTTTCACTTATGTTATAGAAAATGTGAAAAAAATGGGTTATTTTCACAAAAATTATTTAGAAACATGGAAACCACTGTCAACATATTTGCACTAGCTAGCAACAATGCAACAATAACACAAACCAATCACCAAAAACTTTTTGGTGTGTATTCCCCTAATCCTATCATTTTAAGTGTGCTGATTCAAAAAGTAACATTAAAAATGCTGCATTAACACCATTTGTTCAAATTTTAACATTTTCCCTGTTTAGCTAGGCAAATGCAGCTCTGAGTAACTACAAAAGCATGAGATGCAGGAAGTTAGAATGAGAAAATATTAGGATGACCAAGAGGGTAGTCAACACTTCGGTAAAATATTTGAAAAGCAGTACCATGTTTGTTTCATTGGAGGCTACACATGTTTGCATTGTTGCTATCAACATAAGATACTAGTTCAGCAGTTAGCGTTCAATCATGGCTAGTCATGGTTGTAAGAACAGTCCTGACATTTTTTGAGGGGGATTTTTGATTAAAAAAACACAAATGGAACATTACAGACTTTGTTAGAAATGTGTATTTTTCATATTTTGGAATTAAACTTGGTGATCAGCACAAATCTAGGGTGCCACATAAAGTATGTTATATTTGTGTAGAGGACCTTAGAAAATGGTCACAAACAGAGAAAGCATCCTTTAGATTTCACAGTTCAATAGTACGAAGGGAGCCCAGGAATCATTCAGACGGTTGCTACTTTTGTAGCATTGATGTTACTGGTTACAACTCAAAAAACAAAAAAAGAATTCAACACCCTAAGCTACTATCTGTAAATCAGGCATAGTCTGGATCGGCCTGTACCTGAACCATCAGTGGCCACTGTTAAACTGGATAATATGTCAAGTGATGAATCTTCATGTAATAAAGATGAGACAGCTGACAATGATTTTCAGTGTCCCGTAAACTGTGTGGAAACTCAGTTGTTTATTCAAACTGAGCTAAATGATTATTATTAAGTTCTATTAAACAAGGGTAACACCTACTCATCATTACCTGTTGCTTATTCTGTACACGATAGAAAGTTTCAAAAACCTCAGTAGTTTAGTTTTAGAGAAACTAAACGACTACGCTCATGGATGGATGATATGTGATGACTTAAAAATAACATGCATACTTCTTGGCCAGTGAAGTGGTTTTACTAAATTCCCATATTTACTATGTGAATGGGATATTAGTGCACAAGATCAGCAATGGTCTAGAAAGAATTCGCATGTAAGAAAAGCTTTAAAGCCAGAGGGAAAAAACATTCTATGGGATCATCTGGAAAATCAACACACGTTTCTGCTGCCTCCATTCCATATAAAATTACGCCTCATGAAACAATTTGTGACGGACTTACCTAAAGATGGACAGTGATACAAATACTTTTGTGAAAAGTTTCCGCAAAACTAGTTCAAAAGCAGTTCTATTAAACAAGGGTAACACCTACGCATCCTAACCTGTTGCTTATTCTGTACACATGTAATTTCAAAAACCGCAGTGTAGTTTTGGAGAAAATAAAACTACTCTGCTCATGAGCATGGATGGATGATATGTGAGACAGCAAAGTGGTTTTACTAAATTCTCATGTTTACTACGGGAATGGGATAGTAGGGCAGGAGATCAGCAATGGTTTACAAAGAATACGCTTGTAAGAAAATCTTTAAAGCCAGAGGGAAAAAGCATTCTATGGGATCATCTGGAAGATCAACACACATTTCTACTGCCTCCATTCCATATAAAATTAGGCCTCATGAAACAATTTGTGATAGACTTATCTAAAGATGGGCAGCGAACACTTACGTGAAATATTCATGTAATTTAAATACTTTCGTGAAAAGTTTCCGCAATTATCTGAAGCAAAATGAAAAGAGTATTTTCGTTTGGACTCATATTAAAAAAATCATGTTTGATCCCCAATTTCAACTACATATGACAGTAAATGAAAAAAGCAAGGATTGTATTTAAACACGTCATAAATAAGTACCTAAGCAACAAAAAAGACATAGGCTATCAAACAATTGTTGCCAATATGCTGGATGCTTTCGAGAAATTGGTATGTTTAATAAGACTAAAAGTTCCCATTTTAATGTCATTTACTACTCTTTCTGGACAATTTAGCTGATGAAAGTGAAAATAAGGTGAGCATTTTCATCCAGATCGTAAAGTGATGAAAAAATTAAAAAATAATTTGTGTTTTAAAAAACAAAAAAATAAAAGAGTACACCAAATGAACTTTCCCTCATATCAAACATTTCATACTTTTATCCCTTGCAAAAATTTGAAGCAAATTTGACCATTTTGAAAAATGGAGTTTGAGGCATTCTGAAACGCTGGATTTTGAGCTCATTTTTACAGAAAACTGTTGTGTTTTTGTGAAACTTTATTTGACATTGTTTAAAATGTACAGTGTGTGTGTGTGCGAGTGCGTGTGAGGCGGTGTGTGTGTGGGAGGATGTGTGTGTGTGAGGATGTGTGTGTGAGGATGTGTGTGTGTGTGAGATGTGTGGTGGTGTGAGATGTGTTATTATGGTGTATGTGTGAGATGTGTGTGTGAGATGTGTGTGTGTGTGTGAGGTGTGTGTGAGTGTGTGTGATGTGTCTGTGTGGCATGTGTGTGTGAGCTGTATGTGTTGTATGAGATGGTGTGTGTGTGAGTGAGGTGGTGTGTATAATAAGGAAGGTGTGTGTGTGTGTGAGTGTGTGTGTGGGTGTGTGTGGAGTGTGGGTGTGTGGTGTGTGTGTGTGGTGTGAGTGTGTGTGTGAGGTGTGTGAGGTGTGTGTGTGAGGGCGGGTGTGTGTGTGAGTGTGTGTGAGGTGTGTGTGTGAGTGTGTGTGTGTGTGGAGGGTGTGTGGGTGTGTGCAAAGGTGTGTGTGTGAGGGTGTGTGTGTGTGTGTGTGTGAGTGTGTGTGTGGTGGTGTGTGGTGTGAGGGTGTGTGTGTGTGTGTGAGGTGTGTGTGTGTGTGTGTGTGTGAGTGTGTGTGTGTGTGTGTGTGGGTGTGTGTGTGTGTGAGGGTGTGTGTGTGTGTGTGTGTGTGTGTGTGAGGGTGTGTGTGTGTGTGTGAGGGTGTGTGTGTGTGTGAGGTGTGTGTGTGTTAATGAGGGTGTGTGTGTGTGTGAGAGTGTGTGAGTGTGTGTGTGAGAAAGCTGTGTGAGGGTGTGTGTGTGTGTGTGAAGGGTGTGTGTGTGTGTGTGAGGGTGTGTGTGTGTGAGGGTGTGTGTGTGAGGTGTGTGTGTGTGTGAGGTGTGTGGCTATTGTGTATGAGAATTATTTGTGAAAGTGTGTGTGTGTGAGGTGTGGTGGCAGTGAGTGTGAGAGGGTGTGTGTGTGAGTGTGAGGGTGTGTGTGAGTGTGAGGGTGTGTGGCAAGTGTGTGAAGTTGTGTGTGTGTGTGTGTGAGTGTGTGTGAGGGCCTGTGTGTGTGTGTGTGAGAATTGTGTGTGAGGGTGTGTGTGCTGAGGGTGTGTGTGGCAGGGTGTGGGTGAGGTGTGTGTGTGTGTGAGTGTGTGTATGGCAGGTAATGTGGCGTGTGTGTGAGGGTGTGTGTGAGTGTGAGGAGTGTCTGTGTGAGTGTGTGAGGGTGTGTGTGTGTGTGTGTGTGAGTGTGTGAGTGTGTGTGTGTGAGGGTGTATTATTGTGTGTGTGTGTGTGTGTGTAGGAGTGTGAGGGTGTGTGTGTGTGAGGGTGTGTGTGGTGAGGGTGTGTGTGTGTGAGGTGGTGGCTGTGTGAGTGTGTGTGTGAGGGTGTGTGTGTGTGAGGGTGTGAGGGTGTGTGTGTGTGAAGGGGGTGTGTGTGTGGTGGTGTGTGTGTGTGTGAGGGGTGTGTGTGTGAGTGTGTGTGTGTGAGGGTGTGTGTGTGTGAGGGTCTACCTCTGTGTGTGAGAGAATTATTTGTGAAAGTGTGTGTGTGTATGAAGTGTAAGTGTGAGGAGTGTGTGTGTGTGGAGAGGTGTGTGAGAGAGAAGTGTGTGTGTGGTGTGTGAGAGAGAGCTGTGTGTGAGGAGAGTGTGTGTGTGTGAGGAGAGTGTGTGTGTGTGTGGCAAAGTGTGTGTGTGAGAAGTAATATTAGTAGGAGAAGTGTGCAATGTGTGTGAGAATTCAATGTGAGAAGTATATATGTGAAGGAAGTGTAGCAGAAATGTGAGAGTGTGTGAAGAATGTGAGGAAACAGGTGTGACAATGTGAGTGAGTGTGTGAGAGAGAGTGTGTGTGTGAGAGAGAGTGTGTGAGAGAGAGGAGTGTGTGTAAGAGTGTGTGTGTGTGAGGAGAGGAGTGTGTGTGTGTGAAAGTGTGTGTATATAATGAGAGAGAGTGTGTGTGAGTGTGTGTGTGAGAGGAAAAAGTGTGTGTGTGAGAGAGAGTGTGTGTATGAGAGGGAGGCAGCTGTTAGTATTAGTGTGAAGAGAGAGAGAGAGAGAGAGGGAAGCAGTGTGTGCTCATGTGAGAAAGTGTGTGTGAAGAAGAGAGAGATGTGTGAAGTCATGTGTAGAGAAAATTAGCGCTAGTGAAGTGTGTGTGTGGAGGAAGTGTGTGCGTGTGTGAAAGGTGTGTGTAGAAAGTGTATTATGCAGAAAGTGTGTGAAGGAAAGTGTGAAAGTGTGTGTGAGAGAGAGATGAGAGAGAGAAGGAGTGTGAAGAGAGAGAAAGTGTGTGAGAAGAGAGTGTGTGAAGAAAGAGAGTGTATTGTAAGAGAGAGTACAAATGATGTGTGTGTGAGAAAGTGTGTGTGAGAATTAGAAAGTGTGAAATTATCTAGTGTGTGAAGAGAGATTGTTAGTGTGTAAGAAGGTGTGTTGAGAGAGAGGGTATTAATACGTGAGATGGTAGGTGTGTGTGTGTGTGTGTTAGAGGTGTGTGTGAGTTGTGGTGTGTGTGTGTGTGTGTGTGTGTGTGTGTGTCTATACATACACACACATAAATCTGTGAAGAAATAACTCTAAAGTAAGTATTACCAACGAGAGAGATAAATCAAAAATTAAATTTTAATAATTAAAAAAAACAAAAGAATAGAAATATATGTTTATGTCATCATATAGAGTTCATTGGCACTAACCATACCAAAAATTTAAACAAAAAATTTGGAGCCTATTTGAGAAAATCTTGTTTTTGTAATTTTTTTAAATTGCAAATATTGCACGCAGTATTACTAGTAAAATTTTAAAAACATTACATGAGAGTTATGAAACAACTATTTATGGACAACAAATTTCATTGGAAGAAAAAATCTCTATCTTAAATTTTGTATGTGTAGGAAGATGTTGAAAAAAATTCAAATTTTGGCAATATATGAAAATTCAGAGTTAACTGTGAAAATACGACCTGTGTCATCTTTAAAAGTGTATTATACTCTATTCTTACAAGAAATTTGAAGAAAAAATGTTGAGCTGTTTTTGAGAAAATTTTGAAAATGTCCATGGGACTTCACGTACAGTTCCCCCAAATTTTAAAGAATGTTTTTCAAATTCTCATATATTCATCCCATACACAACTTATTTTTGGTTTGTAACTATAAAAATAACTCACATTGGAATGCCAGCAATAGTCTTCTTTCTTGTCTGTTGGCTCTTTCTTCACCTGAAGATAAAAGAAATCAGTAGATCGTAAGTTCATCATGATCATGACTGTAATTGAGAACCCTTAACATTGATGCAAGATTTTTCTGGAGGTACACAAAATCATTTTCGGTAATAAAATCTCGCAAACTGATTCTTGCTGTACACACATTTCACATCGATAAAATGTATGAAATTGATTCATTTTTAAAACGTTCTAGATATTTTAATGCCTTGAAATAAATGAATTTGAAATATTGTCTCAGTTATTTTTCAAACTAGGTTATTAAATCACCATTTTATAAAAGAAAAATGTTAAATACAAATTCTTCAGTGTCATTCTTGACACAGTTTTGTAATTTGTAATGAATTCACTGTCCTCTAATTGTGAAACAGTAATAGATGTTTACAAACCTGTCTTGTGCTACTAATATAGACAACTTTACAATCTAGTAGTTTAAAATTTCTTTTTATGGTATGTATTTGCTGATGTATTGTTTCACCAGCAAGTACCTCCTTAAATCACCAAACTTCAAATGGACCCAAAAGCCCAACACCCAAAAGTAAATTAATTTTGCTGTTTCCCTCATCTCAGAAATATAAAATAGTTGCTGAAATAAAAATGTGTTTGAATCGAAATTACGCCAGTATTATTCTCATTAACTACAAAGAAAAAAGAAAAAAAAGGTGGAAACCATAGAGGAAAAAGAAAAGGTTTTTCTATGGTTTCCTTTTTAATGATTAACAATCCTGTACCTGCCAACTTACTACCAAATATATCAAGAAGGGGATTTTTTTTTTCTGATAATTCTTCACATTTGCAAGGGTCAATCTGAATCTAGCTCAACTTTAGATCAAAGATTTCATTGAGTGCATTAAACAAAATGGATAAAGAATAGTATATTTTAAAATTAAATTCTGACAGAACTAGAGATTATTTTTCCATTACTGTTCTATTTTCGTAGCTCTATATAGTCTACACCAGGGAATATACTATTATATTACATGCGCACGATTTCTTGAGACCCGAATTATCTACCCCCACTCCTTTACTTTTGTTGTTAGTTGAATTCAGAAATTACTGCAATGAACTTTGCTGACAAAATCTGATAACCAGAAATGTTTGCCCCCGTGTAACAGAATCTATTTTGCACACAAAAATTAACTACAGATCTGATATATTATTTCGGTCTACAAAATAATCTTACTCCCCACTCTTATCCCATGTAGCGAAGTGAGAGCTCAAGAAAACGTGAACGGACATGACTCTACATAACTTTTCCAATTTCATTGGAATATGATCTACTTCTAGACACTATATAATATAGTAATTGAACATATTTTTCTCCATTGATGGGCTTGAAAATAAGTAACTATTTTTCGCAATACATTCCTGTTGCAAAAGAAAGCAAGTAGGTCTTTTCAAATTCCTGATTCAAGAACACTCGACACTCATTATGTGATGGATTTAAATGGCGTTGTACTTAAAATTTAAATTACAAATCACATCCACTTTCATAAACTTATAAAACTTTCCTGGCCTTAAAAAATACAACACGGTTTTTGTTTAGAATTGATGGCCCGTATATTTATCATATCTTTGAAGTCATGAGGAAAGAAATGTACAGAAGCTGTTTACCTCTTCTATTTTAATTATACTTTCTGCTAAAAGATCCGTATCTCCCATCGCGGTCAGTATAATTTGCTCTTCTTCACACAGTTAATCCACACCAGAGCAACCATTAACCAGTATTCCATCACTCAGCCATCACTTTCACGCAGTGGGCGGACACGGCCGTGTAACGGAACATCGTGCTGGTTGTGGCAGGTCATATAGTCTTTGGTGGCAAGTGGCAAGTTAAACATGGACAAATCACCATGGACAAATGGACAAATCATCATGGAGATATACTCTTTGGGACAAATAATATAAGTTCTCTGTGGAGAGAAGAGCAAATTGTACTACTGACCGCGATGGGGGATACAGATCTTTTAGCGGAAAGTATTATTAAAATAGAAGAGGTAAGCACTTTTTGTACATTTGTTTCCTCATGTCTTTAAAGATGTGACAAATATAAGGCCAACTATTGTAAACAAAAGCCGTGTTGTATTTTTCAAGGCAACGAGAGTTTTAAAAAAGTTTATGGAATTGGAAGTGATGTGTAATTTATATTTCAAGTGCAACGCAATTTAAATCCATCACATAATCAGTGCGGATTGCATTTTACCTAATATGTGGTTCATTGCTTTGGTCTCCAAAGACGAGCACAATGCAGATGTCGCAGGATGCATTGTGGGGAGAAAAGGATTCGAAGATCAGTGCTCAGCTGTCTTGAGAAACCAATTTTTAGACTGCTTCTTTTTTCTTCTTATGTTGGCGCTCGAACCCGAGGAGGGTCTTGGCCTGTTCAACAGTCTTCTGCCACTCTTTTGTGTCTTGACCATCGTTTTCCAATTCTTAATTTTCATTCTACGTCAGTCTTCCACTAAGTCATCTTTCCATTTTATTTTTGGTCTGCTTTTACACGTTGATGCTATCAGTTTCCACTATTATTTTCTTAGTGAATCTATCTGGGTCCATCCTTTCTAGATATTCGATCCATGCTATTATCCTAGACTTCATTTCTCTAACTATATTTTTTTTGTTTCATCAGTACTCCCAATTCATAATTTGTTTTCTATCTCCAAATATTGTCACCAAGTCTCGTAAGACCATAGATTTTCTTCAAGATCTTTCTTTCAAACATACTTAATTTTGTAGACTCTGTTGCTTCAGTACACGTTTCGCATGCATAAATCACTGTTGGTTTGATAACTGCATTGTATTGTTTCAATTTTGAATGTTGCGATTGGAATTTACTGTCAAAGAGTTTTATATGCAAAAAATGCCTAATTTCCAGTCGCAGTCCGTTCTTTTGTATCTTCTCCTATTGCATCTTTACTATCAACAATACATTCACTGATCACTCTCACCAGAGTGAAACTTGTTTTTGAGGACGTAATTGAAATGTTTTATATTTACTAAGAACTTGGCATGAATGTTCCGGTGGACTGTTTCAGGAAATTGTCCTATTTGTCTTCAATTAATAAAGTTCATCACTTATCATTATTATCTTCTTTGCTCAGTGATGAAACATTCAAATCTTTCAGAACACCGAAATGGAATGTATAACACGGGATTTGGTTGGAGTGAGTTATAAAATATTAAAACATTGGTTATCCTAAGTTTTGTAATATTTTTATTCCATCTTCAGGGCTGGTGTGAAACATAAAGACAACAACACTGTAAATATACTGTTACACAAAATAATGACATCAAATACAATAAAAAAAGATATGTTTTATATAGCTAATTTCAGAACCAATAAATGATGATCGAGGTTTAATAAGCCATCATTCTATTAATTTTAAAATTTTGATTAAAATTTAGTATTTATGCAATAAAACTGGTGAATAATAGGAAAGAAGACTGGCCCACTAATTTTCATTTAAAGCAAAGTTCACAAAATTTGGTTGATTAGAATGCTTACATTTCTTTCTAAATGAAAACTTTGTATTTTAAATATGTAGACTTTTGCAATTTTCAAAACATAAGGGGTTTTAATGAAAATTGGAACATCATAATTGTACATACTCTTTCTTCTATTTAAGCAAAAAAAATGTAAAGAAATAGTGTTCAGCCTTTTTCCAGAAAATATTTAAAATGTCCTCAGTTTCAAGTAAATTATTCCCCCAAATAAAACATGCTAATGATTTTCAGAACAGCGCTAACTTGTAACTTGTGTTCTATTTACAAATTCTAGCTCAAAAGCTTCTAATCTTTTAGCAAGACACATCAATCCATCTTTTTGTATTTCACTGCGATATCTTTTGGATGTAAACCATAGTGTAAGATATACAGGTGTGTCAACTAGCCGCCTTTTGGGCAAATTTTCTGAAGACTGTTTGAGGCTAGTTCCTGAGTTGACCGTGCCTGATGTGTCCACGATCAGTTTGTTCATGGCTAAGTCAGGTGGAGTCAGCCGTGGTTTGGGAATTTATGATGACGTCTCGCGAATTTTGTATTTTCTGGTGTTTTTGTTGCAAGAAATGGATATTGGACACTGAACACAAAATCAGGGATACACTACAGTAAATGTATTTGAATCTTTAAACACATATTGTAATGTCTGATAGAAGTGTTAATTTTTTTGAAATGTATTGTGTGAAATTTCTAGCGAGAGCCATGCATAATTGAAACTATATATTTTAAGTTCCAAAGAATAAGGATTTTCCACTTGAAAACAGGATTTGAAGTTATAACAAAAAAACAATAGGGATTACATTTACAAAAATCACTTCCATTGTGATTTACTGTTGATCATTTGACATTCATGTTGCTCAGCACTCAAAAGGTTTGTTCGTTGTAACAGTATATACATCACTGGCCCTCATTGAAGAACAATTTCAGTGTTGATTAAAATTTTCTAGTGTAAATAATTTTTTTGCATTTTGTTTACATATTATCTTATGATAAGAACACTACACATCGTTGGGGTCATATCATGAAATTAACAAAATCAAGATCTGATCTGATTCCGATAAAGAAATTCTTCAACAACAGAATAATTTATATGTGGATCCAGCTAAGAAATTACCTCTTTGCAAAGAACACAAGAATTCAAAACCAAGTATGCTGACTACAAACCCATTCCCATGAACTTCAGCACAAGACACCTTTTTTCCTTTTATAATATGCAGAGCAGCCCCTCCACCACATAATTTCAACTTATCTGCAGCTTGTAATTCATTCTCAACACCAAACAATGTCTGTACTAAATGAAAAAATTTCATTGTCAAATAAAATATTTAAATTTTAATCTTTATGAAGAATGACTAAAATTAAAAGAAATGTATGTTATAATTCAACTCAATTCTTTACTTCAATATTAATAATATTCAATTTGTACATTTTATTTTCTGAAATAATTACACATTTATGACGTACAATTCTGAATATCACATGTAATCAGCTTACAAACCGTATACCTACACAGTTTACATACATTCTTAATTTCTTAAATATATTAATTGCTCATAAATATCACATAAGTAACATAAATTTTACATTTATTCCAGAATTATTATTATTAACAGTCATTGTCTGTACCTCAATTTCAAAATGCTGTTGAATTTGTGCTTACCATTCATTGTAAAATTGCTTTGACTATGAATTTAGGAAGAATTTACTTTTGAGAAAAGCCTTATGTCATTTTTGTAACTTTTCATGTCATCTGGTGACAATTGTTTTTAGAATTTGGTAATTTCTGCTTATATAGGGTTTTTCTTACACAGAGTATTATTATTAGTTATAATTGTGTCTATTTGTAGTGCTATCGTAGTGAATAGAAGTGGGGCATGTTGCGTTTCAATCAATATTATTATGGTTCTTGGCTTGGATAAAGATGTGCAGGCAAAAATTTTAAAATTTTGAAAGTATCTTTTATGTGAGACTCATGGCCCAATTTGTGTTATGGTTCTAATAAATTTTGTAGTTTAACATTTGTTCCGCCTGAAATTTCTTTCCATTTTCCCACAAACCAAGTGTAGAGTACTAAATTTTACTGTGAAAGAGTTTCCATGTTCTTCATAAAATGGTTTGTATAGTTGATGAATTATATTCTCTCTCTATTAACTTCTCTGAATTCCTAACAACCACTTCATTTCACTTCTTTTAGATGGCTTCAAACACATGAAATTAATGTCAGGAAAGAAAAATGCATGTCTCCATCCATGAAGGTATTTTTAGAACCACCAAAATATCACTTTACTATTTTATAGATGCCAATAACCCTTTAACTAATTGTAGATGCAAAAACAATGCTAATCATATTGTACATTAGTTATGTTGATTATATATTGATAAGTTCAGTTATATTCAATACCTTACATTTGAAGACAGTCAATGGAATTAACGCTTAATACCTCTAAATTATATTTTGTATAATTTTAATTATTGAAAGAACATGATTCATTTTTTATTTAATACATTTCCATACATACTTAATACATAGTACATTAATACATTTTTCGTTGTTGAAATACAAGTATGTTGTAATATATCATGTTATTTCAATAATTAAAATTATTTGAAATGCAATTTACTAGTATTGATAGTTTATTCCACAGATTGTCTTCAAACATTAGATACTTAAAATAACTGAAAAATGGTAGTCATCATTATCATCATTAGAATAATAGTATAAGTAAATGAAGTCCAGTACTTTGCATCAGTTCATGTTTCACAATCATGTCCTATGGTTTTCAAGGAAGACCAACCATTTGTTTATTCTCAGATATTTTTTCAAACATCAATAAGTTTGTCTGATGTACTTTGAAAAGGTTCAATGAATCTTCAAGAATTACAGTGGCTTTCTTCAACATTTTTCATAATCATCTTCTGAAAATTTAATAGTTAAAACAAAAAAAATTAATTCTTATTGTTAGGTGGTAAATTCTCCTTTATGAAGCTTGTAATTAGAAAAATCAATTATTAATATTAATTAAAAATAGTACACAATAAACAACATTAACATTTATCTTACCAATATGGCTCATTATGAGGATCAAGGATGTCGCAAACATTTGATGAACGGGCATGGTGTTCTGATTGCAGTCTCTATTTTTGCCCCAAAATCCAACTGAAAGTTCGACAAAATTAAACAATGAATGAAACAAAGAATGAAAAATAATAAGATAAATAAATTCTTACATTTATTAATCTTGAAATTTACCTTTTTAATTATAAGAAATTCTATCTTCAGGTTTGATATGTAAATCATAACCTCTACAAATTACCTGGCAGTGTAAGGAGAATCACTAGAATATGTACTTACTATATGTAACCACATTTTCATTGTTGAAGTTCTTGACGCAAATATAATCATTGTCATTTAATTTCCTCCTTTCCTGGGGAAAACTTGAACCGTTATCTTCTTGCTTTGATGCGGAAAACAAAGCTATTTGATGTGACATGTATCACTACTCATTTATCACACGGTTTAACAAAGCATTTTCTACACATTTTGAAAACTTCTTAATTTTCTTTATTCACTGGAATAAAGTTTTGACTGTGAAAAGCTTACTCAATACACCTCTGTCTACAGACACAATCTTCCCCGAAATGCCTAAACTGCTCACAGTGCAAGAACTAGCCTCACACAAACTTTTGATTTCGACCGGGAATGAACACGCCTATATATCTTACACTGTGATGTAACCACAAGGAAAACCTATTTGTTATTACAGAGTCTTTGGATGTGAGTAAAATAAGGTGAACTATTCAAATGAAAACTGAACATTCAGAACACATATTGGAAAAAAAGTGTGGTAGTTTAAGCACTAATATGCTGTAATGCAGTTTAATTCATTATTATTTTTTAAACATTCAACAGCCTTGATGTGTCAAAAATGTAGTAAAAGGTATTGGCATAAAATACAAACAATGAGTGGGACTATTGATTTTTCTTATAATTTTCGTAGGCAGAAGTTGAATAATTGTTTTGTTGAATGAATGCGCATGAATATTATTAGTTGTATGAATTTCTTACTCTATAAAAATCATCAAAGACCATGATTAAATGAAATTTTATGTGGTAAAATATAATATGTGTGTGTGTAGTTGTTGGTTTTTTAATTTTATATTCTTTTTATTTATGAATGCACGTGTATATTTTTAGTTCTATGAATTCATTTCTTTTTCAAAGTCATCGATAAACTCCTATTTTAATTGGGGGGGGGGGGGTCCAGAGGCCATTCCTTAGTTATGCCCAGGATTATGTTTAGGGTTCAAAATTAACATTACTTGCACACCAATTATCTCTTTCACCCCATTTAATTAATATGATAACCAACATGCAATCTTTAGATATCTGGGTTTTCTTGTGTTGCCATGAGTTGGCATTCTCCAATCTGCTTTTATTAAATGTTAGTAATTAATATCTTCTTTGGATGGGATGTGTTGAATATAGTCAAATTTAAACCTAGTGGGAATGCATACTGAAACTTTCCCTCTTAATGTTATTACTCAACAAATGGTCAGTTTTTCACAGCTTCATTGCATCATTTAAAGATCTACAATTAAATTAAGTTATGCAGGAAACATTCAAACTAAGAATTATGAATCTTCTGATTTAAATCAGCAGAAATTTAGGCACTATCAGGTTACATTTAAATGGACGTAATACTAGTTAGTTAAACGATCATAGCTGGATAGCATGGAAACACGTCAATGTTGCTCTTATTGTATTTAAGTAATTCTTGAAAACAATGCATTTTTGTCTCATTTTCTACAATGGAAATATAAAAATGTGGTCATGAATTCAGTTATTAAATATGTTTTTGTTTGTTTGTTTTTTCCCCCTTTTTCTTTCTTGTTATTGCAAGAATGTCTTGGTAACTTTTTCATCACACTTCATGTTGAGATTATTTTAGAAGCTTCTCAATGAGCACTTTTTTTCTTTCAGACAAAAGATGAACCTGGAGCTTTACAGCATTCAATAAAAGAAGAAAATGATAAAGATGCGAGTACAGTCATCTGTCTTAAAACGGTAAAATAATTTTTATATTAAACTAGCAAAATACCCGGTATTGCCCGAGCTTTATTCATATTCAATCCTTGTGAATGAGGGTAAAGATCAATTTTACATAAATCATGATGTTTAAGATTATTATTTTTAACATAATTGCTTCAAATTTTAATAAAATACTATAATTTTCTTTCATTGCTATTAGATGACTTTTTTATCTTATGCACTGCTACTTACCTCTTGTGAATAAATTAGGTATCAGTTTTACTGCAGCACTACTGGGCTCTGGCGGAATATATTAGGAACCACATGCTCTAAGTAAGAGGAGAAAAATGATGGCAGTGCATCTACAAACATATTATTTAAATTATTTATTTTCCGCATTTGGGTTGTGTTAATTTTTACCAAACTTCGCAAGGACACTGCAACAATGCTGAAGAAGAGCCTGTGAACATTTCATATCTATTCATACTCTACTTTTTTGTGGTATTGATGTTGGTTACACGTCGCTGAAATAACTTTTATTAGTATAGATTTCATCTTTTTTAATTTTAAGTAACATATTGGGAGATGCAAATCCTTTTGTAAATGAAAGGGGGATAATTCATAATACAACCATGAGAATGCAACAAATTTTTAAATCAATGAAATAAAAGTAACTTGTTAAAATTCAAACTCAAACTTGATCGTAAATTTTGTTTTTTGTGTCATCCTCAACCTTACAGTGTGAGTTATGTAACGAATGTATTTAATCACTGTGGATCCAGGTAAGAATTTATCGCAACTACTTGCTTATTAAAAGAGTGCTGTTACAGAATGATATATCAGTCAAAACTAGTAAGAAAGGTGGGTTATGGTTTAGCAGTCATTGAGAAAATAAATGCCAGAATGGTATCTCTGAGTAAAAACAAAGTAAACTGTAAGAAACTGAAGGAGAGTTATATTTTTCTAACAGTGAGAGAATTTTTTGTAATATATTGTAAATGTGAATGAATGAATCCATAATATATTGACATTAGCATATCTGTTGTCATGATGAATATGTTGGTACTTAATTGATTACAGACTTCAATAAATACTGTAAATAGTAGTAATAAATACTGTACAATAACAATGTAAAGATAAACATTAATTAGAGATAGAGCCAGATTATGCTGAAAATTTAGTTACAGGTTTTGTAACAAAAGAGAAACAATGATGCAAGAATATTCATTTTCTTTTTTAGTTTTGTAAGCAGTGGGTGAATAATGTGTGTTGTTGTTGTTGTTTTGTTTGTTTGTTTTTTTAACGAATTTCATGTGTATAATTGGAATGAAATACCTTTTCAAAATCATCAGAGACATTGATAAAATCAAATTTTAAGTGGTGCCCTATTAAGATGTGGGAATATGTGCTACAAATGCAATCAAAATCAAAAGTAAGAGACTTTTAAAATACCAACAGAACTTTAGTTGAGCATTGAAGATAGCTTTATATTCCTAACATTACATCATTCAAAGACTTTACGTGTCCTTTGATGTATATTTTCTTTGTCTCTTTTCTTGAAAGCCCCTGATATAGCTCTTTCTACTACGTGCCATTTGCTGACTCTCTCGGTGAAGTGACCAACAATAATCTCCGATCATGATGGTGTTCTAGCATTCCTGATAACATTTTTTCATCACTTTCAGACATGGATGAAAATGCTCACTTTATTGTCACTTTCATCAGCTACATTGTTGAGAAAGAATAGTAAACGACATTAAATGGTGAACCTTTAGATGCATGAAACGTATCAATTTCTCGAAAGCATCCAGCATATTGGCAATAATTGTTTGATAGTCTGCCTTTTTTGTTGCTTAGGTAATTATTTACGACGTGTTTAAATGCAATCCTTGCTTATTTGCTGTCATGTGTAGTTCAAATTGGGGATCAAACATCATTTTTCTAACATGAGGCTAAATGAAGGTCACCTTCTTTGAATTTTGCTTTTGAAAATTGCGGAAACTTTTCACAAAAGTATTTGTATCACTGTCTATCTTTAGGTAAGTCCGTCACAAATTGTTTCATGAGGCGTAATTTTATATGGAATGGAGGCAGCAGAAACGTGTGTTGATTTTCCAGATGATCCCATAGAATGTTTTTTTTCCCTCTGGCTTTAAAGATTTTCTTACATGCGAATTCTTTCTAGACCATTGCTGATCTTGTGCACTAATATCCCATTCACATAGTAAATATGGGAATTTAGTAAAACCACTTCACTGGCCAAGAAGTATGCATGTTATTTTTAAGTCATCACATATCATCCATCCATGAGCGTAGTCGTTTAGTTTCTCTAAAACTAAACTACTGAGGTTTTTGAAACTTTCTATCGTGTACAGAATAAGCAACAGGTAATGATGAGTAGGTGTTACCCTTGTTTAATAGAACTGCTTTTAAACTAGTTTTAAAGTAATCAGTCTTCGTTATACTTCTTTGTATTAAATTCCAAACTTGTTCACCAGACTGGCAATATTCGAGCAATATACTAAATCCTGTTCTTGTTTGAAAAAAATGAACAAATCGCTGATCCCTTCTCCTCTACACATGACTTGAAGTTCCAGTTGCTAAGAAGTTCTTATCCTTGAGTCTGGAGACAAGCAGTTCAGCTTTCTCCTTTGTTAAGCCCAAATCTCTGACTAAATCATTTAGCTCAGTTTGAATAAACAACTGAGTTTCCACACAGTTTACGGGACACTGAAACTCATTGTCAGCTGTCTCATCTTTATTACAGGAAGATTCATCACTTGACGTATTATCCAGTTTAACAGTGGCCACTGATGGTTCAGGTACAGGCCGATCCAGACTATGCCTGATTTACAGATAGTAGCTTAGGGTGTTGAATTCTTTTTTTGTTTTTTGAGTTGTAACCAGTAACATCAATGCTACAAAAGTAGCAACCGTCTGAATGATTCCTGGGCTCCCTTCGTACTATTGAACTGTGAAATCTAAAGGATGCTTTCTCCGTTTGTGACCATTTTCTAAGGTCCTCTACACAAATATAACATACTTTATGTGGCACCCTAGATTTGTGCTGATCACCAAGTTTAATTCCAAAATATGAAAAATACACATTTCTAACAAAGTCTGTAATGTTCCATTTGTGTTTTTTAATCACAAATTCCCCACAAAAAATGTCAGGACTGTTCTTACAACCATGACTAGCAATGATTGAACGCTAACTGCTGAACTAGTATGTTATGTTGATAGCAACAATTCAAACATGTATGCCTCCAATAAAACAAACACGGTACTGCTTGTCAATTATTTTACCAAAGAATTTACTACCCTCTTGGTCATCCTAATATTTTCTCATTCTACCCTCTTGGTCATCCTAATATTTTCTCATTCTAACTTCCTGCATCTCATACTTTTGTAGTTACTCAGAGCTGCATTTGCCTAGCTAAACAAGGAAAATGTTAAAATTTGAACAAATAGTGTTAATGTAGCATTTTTAATGTTACTTTTTGAATCAGCACACTTAAAATGATAGGATTAGGGGAACACCCACAAAAAAATTTTTGGTGATTGGCTTGTGTTATCGTTGCTAGCTAGTGGAAATATGTTGACAGTGGTTTCCATGTTTCTAATTTATTCTTGAAAAAATAACTGTTTTGTTGTTAGTTTTTTTTTATTATTTTTTTTACATTTTTTATAGCATAAGTGGAAAAAAAATGTCATGAGTTCAATGATTGAATATAATTTAATCTTTTGTCGAGCTGTTTTATTTTTTGTTTGTTATTGGAAAAAGTCTTAGTTACTGTTTCACCACAACTCAAGTTGAGTTTAGATATGCTTCTCTTAGGGCAGCTATGATTTTAATGAGCAATGTTTTTCTCTTTTAGGTCAAAGATGAACCCAGTGCTTTGCAGCATTCAGTAAAAGAAGATGATAATACAGATGAAGTGAGTACAGTTATTCATCTGTCTTAAAATGGTAAAATAATTTTGTAACACATCGAGACACACAAATCATTTTTTAATTGAAGAAGAAACAATTCATAATGCAACTATGAGGGAACAACACATTTTTCTCTGAATAAAATATAAGAGAGTTATTAATACTCTTGGTCTTAATAATTCTAGTTTATGTGATGGTTGGGGAATAAGTCATGGCAACTATTTTTTTGTGATAATACAAGCATGAGTGGAAAAAGTTTAATTTGAACATGACAGGACAAGATAGATAGGAAAGAGTATTCATACAGTGGATAAGTGAAGAAAAAATAATGTATTTTAGCTCATTTTATTCATTTATATAACGTAAAAGCAAATGATGAGTTTTCATGTGTTATATAAAAATAAATATGCAAATAAAAAAGCTAGTGTGATAACATACCACATCATAAATTCGTATAAAATCCAAAAATAAAAAATTGTAAGTGTGTAAAATGTACCCGTGTACTCTGTTTTGAATAATTTTTAGTGCTATTTAATATTTAGTTAAAGTCCTCTTGAATTTATGATGGCCTCCAATCGTCTAGGTATTAACTTTTATGATCCATAATACCGTCTATAAATTCTAATGTTCCTACCCCAGCTGCACTCTTGCTGCCGCAAACCATCACACTACTACCACCATGTTGGACTGAAGGAAGAATATTTTTTTCTTCCAGTTCTGAATTTTCTTCCTCCATACTTTTTTGGCATGTTCTTGAAAAATCATGAGTTTACTTTCATCAGTAAAAAAAATTTCATTCCAGAACTCTATTGAACAAATCTTGTAATGGTTTGTGTATTCTACCCTTTTCCTCTTATTTAGCAGACTAATAAATGGTTTTCTCCTGGCATTTCTACAGTTACATCCACTACAGTGCAAACATTTTAGAAAGTAGATGCTTTGATGTTGATTTAAATCAGTTTGCACTTCAGCAATAATTTTTGCTGCTTGTATCTTAGGGTTTCTCTTAACTTTTCTGAGGACTTGTCATTTCACATGCTCATTTAATTTAACAGGACAACCATATCTCTTCAAAATTTTCACTGATTGTCTACTACCATACCTGTCAATAATACTCTGAATGGTGGATTTCGGACGTCTTACGGTTTTTATTTTGTTTTTTTAAATTTGTTATCTTTAACTCTTATCATTATCGACTCAATTCATCTCTGCACCCATTGTCGAACATTGAGCATGGAGTAATCCTCCGTTAATATCTGGTATTTACATCTTGTTTTGTCTGTTGGTTATCAAGAGCCAGGTCAGATACCGCTTATGTGCCTCCTCCTAAGCGCTCCTGTCACTATCTAGCGGTCAGAAATGGGAAGGGGTAGGGTTTAGGACACTTCACAGGGGGTTTGACTAGCCCTTCAGAAGCAGCCAAACTTGTTTTTGTAGGAACAAATTTCAAATGAGATTCATCATGAATCGAACCTGGACATCCTTTTTGAAAGGCGAGCAACTTCACTCTGTGCCACAAGATGACTCTATTTGAGAGTATTAAACTGTATTTTTATCTTTCTCTCTTCATCTGTTTTTTGTATCTTCTTGCACCCCATTTTTACTTAAAACTAGTTCACAATGATTGAAGGGTACTACATCCCTCATAATACTGACCTAACTCCTATTTCAGCACAGTAGTATAAAGGTGAATAGTAAAGTATTCACACTTCTGTGAATACTTTATATGCGCTGAAGATGAAGCTCTCCTTTACCCTTCTCTAAGGGGCTACCCTTTTTAAACCTCTTGTTTCAAGGGAAATGTTGCGAAGCGGAAAACGGGAGAGGTGGCTCAGTGCATCAACTGATGTCACTGCAACACCTCTGACCGGGAGGTACAATGAATCACTCCCAACAGTGGCAAGATTTTTGACACTTCCTTGTCAGCGGGGTTGAATTAGTTGCTGTCTGGAGGAGAATTCTATATGCCGGCTGCTCTGATCGGTAGTTTTCTGTGGTTTCTTCTCTTGGCACCAGGTGAATGCCGAAGCAGAACTGTAACAAATGGGCCACGGACCGCTCGTGATCTATCCCACCGCTTCTTTGTCCTATCCTCTCACCTTAAACACACACACTTACAGTAACATGCACTTCACTTTCACACTTGCTGGGAGCTGAGAGCTTGTCCCAGCTTCGGCAGTTCTCCGCTGCTGGGAGGTACCTGGTTGGGCAAAACCCCTGTAGGTGGCAGCGGATCTCACCATTCAGAAAGATCACCGCCACCTCCTGAAGAAAAAAATGTATCACACTTATGGGACTAAATGACCTCTGTAGTTGACTTGCCCAGAATCGCTAACCACCAACTAATTGAAGAACTTCCTAGCTTCCTGTAGGAACTTGTAAGAATACTTCAAATGCACTTAAGATGAAGCTCTCTTGATTACCCTTTCTCTCAATGGCTACCTCTTTTATACCTCTCAGTTTTAAGGGGAATATTTCAAAGGGAACTTCCTGGCTTCCTATTGTGTGCATTTTAGTTGCACCCTGTTGATACATTATAAGAAATACTAAAACTTACATAATACTAAATTATTAAATATGAAGATATATAAATACTTTTTCCTAATACAATATACTAAGTACATGGACATTTAATGACACACGAAAGTTGTTTCTCATATATGATATTCGAATTGACAGTACAGGTTTCATGCTGCAAAGCATTTGAACAAACACAAGCTTACAACGTTCCAAATGCATTACATACCCGTTCTAAAGGCCTAATTAGGCCGATGCTCGATTCCTGCAGTGCCACATTAGTTGGCACACTCAGAGGTCATCACATGTTTCCCTGATCTCTGGTTGCTGTGTCTCCTCACAGAAACTCTCCTGCCCATCTCCCAACTGTCCAGAATGGAAGGGGCTCCACCAAT
>BLKR01002570.1:145000-188814 GCA_011170035.1 Teleogryllus occipitalis
AACCCAAAAATATTGGAAGTTTTATTTTTGTTGGGATTTAAGAGAGGCCGGACTCGTCATGGAATTTTCATTTTGTTCAAAACGTTAATATGTGTTAATATCCATTTTGCTTGTTACATGACCAAGTTCATATGACATTCATAAACTGAGAATATAAAAATGACCAGGTGAATTAAGGTTTCCAAGTATAAGCGAATCAAATTGGGCATAGAGCACCACAATTAAACCTTCCAACCTTTCCTTTTCTATATCTCGGTGCATTTTGATGTAATTTTCTGTTGCTATAGGATCCTCTTGTGGCATGCTGTGAAAGTACTTGCAGTGGAGCAATAAAACCAGAAATTGCTGCATCCCCAGGTGAGTGAAAATTTGATTATAAGTAATTTCATAAACAAGAGTTGTACAGGCTGTGAAGGTTAATGTAGTTTACTACTTTCATGCTAAGACAGTATCAAAAGACTTATCAGGAAGCCATGGAGATCACAAATGTTGTTTCATATACTTGAATCAGTGATTTGTAAAACTATGAGTCAATGATTTAAAAAAATGTGAAGTGGTAATATGATTCAGTTTAAATGGTTAATTTAACGATTTAATAACATGATTCAGGGAATTTTGGGTCACAGTATATTTTGTGGCAAATGTATACCAGGTGTCCCTCTTAAAAGTCTTGCTTGAAGCATGAAAAAAAAAAAAATTCGGGAATTTTTTGGTTTTTGCGTAATAACTTTATAATTATTGATCTTAGCGCAAAAATAATCATGTTCAATTTTAAAGGTTATAAAATTCACTATAAATTTGCTTCTTAAAATATTTTTCTCAAGCAGAGAGCTATGAGATTTTATAATTTTACCAAATTTTCCTTTTTATTCTGAAGTTCTCCAAAATTACTAATATTTTTTGTGCTTACTGAGGTTATACAAAATAAAATCTTCTACCTCACCTTTTGCCAGGCAAAATTACTTTTCGGCTGCACTAAAATCCCATTTAAGACTAAGTTTCAATGTTTTTCTCAGTGTGGGTAATATTTCATTTCCAAATGGGTCTTTTAAATTCGTATCTTAGAAGTACATTGCTTGCATTCAAATTTCCTAATTCTAAAATTAAGGAGAACTTTCGACCAACTTTCTTGTAAGCTTGGTTTCTTCACATTAATTCGCAAACTAAGTTAACTAAAACAACTTGAAACATTTGAATTCGAAGAAATCACGGCCAGTTAATGCAACCTTATTTTCATTTCTTTTTACTTTCTCGTATGCATACGTATATACGGAGTAATATACGTAGTATAGATAAAGTTATGTAATGCTGCTCAAAAAACGTCCAATTTAAGACAAAAAAATCATTGTCGGGCCGTGAAAATAAGAAAATGGATCAATCCAATTGCAAAATTAAGAGAAAATATCCTTTATCACGTGGAGCAGTGAGAATCCCAGTTTTTTGGGTCCTTGATGCCGAAAAACCAATTGTAAACAAAGTTTTGAGGAGGGGGATTTCTTTTCTAAATTTAGCAGCGGGATTTATCCACTTTTCGTTAACAGGGTGCCAAACGAACTCTATATGATGACATAAACGCAATATTACTCTATTATTTTGTTGGTTTTTCAAAATTTTCAAAAATTCATTTTTTTACTTGTATCTAATGTAGGTGATACATTAGAGACGATTTCTTCACGTTATTGTACTTATGAGTACATGTGCTTTAAATAATTTAAAATAAAGTTTCTCAAAAATTCAATAGTTTTCTCATAAAATGAGCTAATAATTGCGCATTTTCAGAAATGTTGAAACGCCATTTTCTCAAAAATGGCTCCAAATTTTTCTGCAAATTTTTTCAATGGATAGACCTAATTCCACTCCTTTATATGATGTAAAATTTATTTCGGTGTATTCTTTAAAAAAATTACGTAAATGTATTTTTTAATTACTTTCATGCCGCTAATATACACATTTACATCGATTTGTATACATTATTGCATTTCTAATTGGAAGTGCTTCAAATGAGTGCAAATGAAGGTTTTTGAAAACTTAAAAATATTCTATGAAAAAGAGCTTTTAATTTCGAATTTACAGTAATGCTTATACATAATTTTCTTAAAAATGGCTTCAAATTTTTCATGAAAATTTCTGTTTAGGAGGGTTTTTTACTCTTTATTAGTATTCTTGAACTAATATTTCGGTTCTTCTATTAAAAAAACGAAAAGTTGACAAAATATCAAAAAATATATATTGCGCGAGGATACATGGCAGCTGGGAAGAGGTCGAGGCAAGACTGTAAAACCAGTCCACCCCATGAAAATCAGAAAACTCTACTACGAGAAAGTGTGTGCCATTCTGCAGCACCAGTAGTTTGGTATTGATTTATATGTTTAAAAACTACTAATTTATGTATGTATGTATGTATGTGTAATAACGCATTTTGCTCAAATCCATTTAAGCGAAACGGAGTCCTGTCGGGATAAATTTGAGGTAGAGGGTTGGTTGGTTGGTTGGTGATTCCGGGCGGGTGAACAGCTTAGATCATTAGTCCCGTTAGTGTAGTGCATGTTTTTTCCACGGAAGATGGCGGTGATCTCCCGCTGCATGGCGAGATCCGGCCCCGACCTACCGTCACACACTGGTTGAATCGGGCCAAAAACCTGGCCATAATGGCAAAATTCGAATTGCGCGTTCGGAATTCTGACTTATCAAATCTCGTTTGGAAGACATTGGAGCATATTACTTTAGCTCCAGAACGTTATTTCAACCCTTTTTGTCGTCCTCGCGGTCTCGTAAAGTTACCGTTGCTCGAAACACGCGAATTCATTGCTTCTTGTCGACTACATTTGTTAAATTAAAAAGAGGGTTTCAGTTATTTTTCTGTGATTTTTGTTCGTGTTTCCGAATAGAAGATACTTTTGACTATAAGTTAAGTATATTTTTAAGAAGTGTCTAATTATTTTTTGTATAATACGGCTGAATTCCAACCTATGTAGCGTAACACTGTTAGTCATGTATATTGTGGATTATATTTTTAGTCCTGCGAATTCCTGCCTCAATCTAACACAACTAACAATCTAACACTGATTGGCATTGATGGCTTGAAGATGTAGCACACACTTTCACAAATCAGAATGTGTCTTAAATTTCAAATTTGAGACTTTCGCATTCACACGCTCCCATGGTTTCGGCAAGGGGTCGAATTTCTGGAAAATACCCAAATTTATACTTGAGCACAATATACGTTAACATGCTAATGCTAATATTCTTTTTTGACAGATCGAGAATTTCGCAGTCACATACGCATCCACCCAAGTGAAAAAACATTCCAGTGTTCTATCTGTGAAAAGAGGTTCAGTGAAAAAGGATCTGTAGATACGCACAAACGCACCCACACTGGTGAGAAACCTTTCCAGTGTTCTATCTGTGAAAAGAGCTTCAGACAGAAAAGATGTTTAAATGTGCACATGCGGACCCACACTGGTGAGAAACCTTTCCAGTGTTCTATTTGTGAAAAAAACTTCAGTCAACGAGGACACTTACGTATTCACATACGCACCCACACTGGCGAGAAACCTTTCCAGTGTTCTATCTGTGAAAAGAGCTTCAGTGAAAATAGTAGCTTGAACACACACAAGCGCGCGCACACTGGTGATAAACCTTTCCTGTGTTCTATATGTGGAAAGAGCTTCAGTGACAGTTCACACTTAAATATACATATTCGCACCCACACTGGTGAGAAACCTTTCCAGTGTTCTATCTGTGAAAAGAGCTACTATGAAAAAAGGAACTTGAACAGACACGAGCGCACCCACTCTGGGGAGAAACTTTTCCAGTGTTCTTTATGTGGAAAGAGATTCATATACAAAAGTAGCGTTAATACACACATGCGCACCCACACTGGTGAGAATCCTTTCCAGTGTTCTATCTGTGAAAAGAGCTTCAGACAAAGAGAAAAGTTAGATAAGCACATACGTACCCACACTGGTGAGAAACCTTTCCAGTGTTCTATGTGTGAAAAGAGCTTCCGTGAAAAAAGTAGCTTAAACTTACACAAGCGCACACACACTGGTGAGAAACCTTTCCTGTGTTCTATATGTGGAAAGAGTTTCATTTACAAAAATTGCTTTAATATGCACATGCGTATCCACAGTGGTGAGAAACCTTTCCAGTGTTCTATATGTGGAAAGAGCTTCAGTGACAGTTCACACTTAAATGTACATATTCGCACCCACACTGGTGAGAAACCTTTCCAGTGTTCTATATGTGGAAAGAGCTTCAGTGACAGTTCACACTTAAATGTACATATTCGCACCCACTCTGGGGAAAAACCTTTTCAGTGTTCTTTATGTGGAAAGAGATTCATTGACAAAAGTAGCGTTAATACACACATGCGCACCCACACTGGTGAGAAACCTTTTCAGTGTTCTATCTGTGAAAAGAGCTTCATAAAAAGAGAAAAGTTAGATAAGCACATACGTACCCACACTGGTGAGAAACCTTACCAGTGTTCTATCTGTAAAAAGAGCTTCAGTGAGACAAGTAGTTTGAATAGACACAAACGCACCCATTCCGGGGAAAAACCTTTCCAGTGTTCTGTATGTGGAAAGAGATTCAGTGACAAAAGTAGCGTTAATACACACATGCGCATCCACACTGGTGAGAAACCTTTCCAGTGTTCCGTCTGTGAAAAGAGCTTCGCTGGAAGAGGAAACTTGTATTTGCACATGCGCTCCCACACGGGTGAGAAACCTTTCCAGTGTTCTATTTGTGAAAAAAACTTCAGTCAACGAGGACACTTACGTATTCACATACGCACCCACACTGGTGAGAAACCTTTCCAGTGTTCTATCTGTGAAAAGAGCTTCAGTGAAAATTGTAGCCTGAACAAACACAAGCGCACCCACTCTGGGGAAAAACCTTTTCTCTGTTCTATCTGTGAAAAGTGCTTCAGTGCAAAAAAAACCTTAGTTAACCACTTGCGAACCCACTCTGGGGACAAACCTTTTCAATGTTCCCTATGTGGAAAGAGCTTTGGTCGCAAAGCCTGCTTAAGTACACACATGCGCACCCACCTGTGAAGAACACTTAGATAATCACTTATGCTCCCACCCTGGTGAAAACTCGTGCCTGTATTGCGGAAAGAGCTTCAGTGAGAAGGAAAGCCTTGATATGCACGTACACATTCAGATAGTTGAAAAGCCCAAGTGAAAACGGTTCGATATAGACCAAACTTGCGTAAGAGCATGTTAATTTTCATTGTTTAATAAACTTGAGTTTTCATACAAATAACATGCCCATCAAATCATTTTTCAAAAGTAGGGAAAACGGTTGACAAGTTTCCACCTTTCCAAACGAGATATGTTGTATTGTTAATCCATATCGTTGGTATAGTCTAAATGTACTGCTATCCAATCAGTTATTTTTAATTAGTCGATATTTCTGGTTAAAAGTTGAACATGGTTGATTTTGCTTGGGAAAAGTGGAGATGTTTGTTTTTGTTTGAAGCACCTGCGGACATGTATGATTTTGCATGAAATGTGGATATTATAATTATCTTTGGGATAAATAAATAATTTTACAGTAGTTTGTAGACAAAAGTTTTATTTTACCCATCAGATAAAGGTACAACAATTTCTGTAGCTTACGTAATCATTTTTGGCCTCTGAGATTACAAAGAACTAAAAAGGAAAAAAAAATCAATTTGTTTCTGCCATGATCATCTGAACAATAACAATCTGTGGCCCACTTTTGTCCTTTTGCACGTACTTCTATTTCTGCGATGACCCGTATTTTTGACATTTTCTTCAGTCAGACCTTCGTTAATAAATGTGTTGTTTTCCTTCCCTTTTTATTGCTTGCCATGCAATTCATTCCTATCATTTAATTGTCAGATTTCTCCTTTGTATACTTATTAGTGTAAATAGATTTTAAAGTGTTTCCTGCTGGTATTTGTGTCTCTTCGCTGTCGACAAAACAATGTTAAGTACAAATTTTTTTAAATGTTGGAAAATTATTTTGACCTGGTTGTCAGTAAAAATACCGACCATGATGGTATATTTTAAATGGAATGAGAAGAATCCTTATTATCCAAGACATGTTATACTTAAAGGGTGAAATGCAAAATACAATGAATTCTTTAATACGGTCGCCAGCCACTGATAGCCAGCCACAAAGAGTTCTTTTAGTTACTTTTCCTAAATTTCAGAATAAAGGCGAGGAAAGTTTAGGAAGGCAACTTGACACGTGCTTAAGAAAAAATGTCGGGTCTAACATAAAAACCCCAGGCGTCAGCTTTCATTTACGGAGATATTAGAACTTTATAATTCTTAACAGATTCTGGACGGTACGGGCTATTTCAAGGGATAAGTACCTCACCATGAAGATACACTTAGTCCACAAATTTTTCAAACAACTGTTTATTGATCAAAATCAAACATTTCATTACAAATTATATTAGCAGCCGTGTTACAAATCAAACATTTCACGGTCGCCAGCTGAATTATCAGCAACAAAATTAACAATGACCACACAAGGGCCTAATGGGGTTTAAGCGGAATTAACACAAAAATTCCTAGGAAAAGGACTTCGTATAGGGTGCTATTTTCAGAGGGAAAAGGCACAAGGTTCAAAAATTCCCAAGTGAGTTTCAACAGAGGGGTCTACGGTTTGAGACACAATCCAAGTTCACTCAACAACAATTTATTACAAATATAATTTTACAAATATTCCTCTTTGGTGCTCAGTAAGGTGCTAAGAGGAATTAAACAGAATTACGAGAAATAACAATAATTACAAGAGTTAACAATGAAAAATGTAAATTTGTAAACCATTTTAAAGGCCATTTCGCCTTTACACACAAATTTATACAGAGTTATACGCGTCAAAAACCAAAATATATATACGCCCACTTTAGGGCGTAAGAAATTGCTGACGTACAATTACAACTTGACAAAGACTTCAATTAGAAGTCTTTCGATACAAAAATATAAACAAATTGAGTGACATGCTGAAAGAGATGTGAAAAAACACTTTAAAAAGACATTAACAAAACATTCAGGGTCAGTTACATTACAATCTTTACGTAATTGATGGAATTGCATTGATCATAGTGAGAAAATCGCCTTATCATAAACCATAAATACAGTGCCACCTTTTCCTGAAAGCCGTTTGTGCACCTTCGTGCCAACTGCGGCTTGATACTCGAGCGACCTTGTTCAGCCGCTCACGGGGCCAAAAAACGGAAGAACACAATGGACCACTGCCACTGCCGTACGGGCCCGCCCTCCGTCACGTATTTGCTCCAGAGGTCCAATGCCAAGAATTCGTCTTACTAAAGACGTGGAGCGGATGCTGCAACAATCAACAAAACAATTAACAATTGTGCAGACTACATATCAAATGAGACTGCGCCGCCTTTACGCCCTACGCAGCTCTTTGCAAGGAAGTCGCCGCTGTGCAGGCTCGACACGAGTTCCTATACAGCATACAATTTGTGCTTTCGCACCGTAACCATACATAAGAAAAAAGATGACACTATACCAAGGCGATATCAAATTACAACATACACATACAAATTAACATAACATAGCATCCAGCTCCATCGATGTGTGGCAATAAGTCACTCCAAAAATTTATATTTCAATGAAGACCCTGAAAAACAAACATATCGGCAGAGGCCGAGGCACACCCGTCTCAGGCAAGAAGTTGTTGCCAATTACGTTCCCGAGGCAAGTGGCACAAATGCCAGGCGGAGTGCCCCTTATATAGCCTCTATAAAGACGTGGGAGTTGCCACCAGACGTCACTGCAGCGTAACGCAGTACCAATCGATATTAAAGCAGCTATATGCTCATTGCCTTTACAAAGAATACCTACAGCGCCTTTTAGTTAGGCAAAAATGTACATCAAGCAGGTTGCCTATACACAGGCGTTAGTGGTTACTGCACCTACTGAGTAGTGCACTCTAGCGATCGCTAGTGGAAACGTGTGGTGTACACATAGAAATTTTTTGTTTTGCCTGAAAAATGGCTTTTTCTACCTTTTCAAAGGCAGACAAAGGTACCAATCAATCCCGAAAATGTTCTAAATTTGGGATTTTGTTAGTGGGTGCCATTCCTATGGCTGGTTTCCTTACAATAAGCATAAACCTATTTTTAAAAGCTGAGAATTTGTGACATTAATTATTAATTTTGACTATTTACCAAATAATTTAATCTAACAACTGATTGTACCATCCAATAACACTTTTACACGGTTCTATTGCCATAGAATCACATATTGGGGCTTTTAGCCACCAAATCTTATTTTCAAAGTACTTAAAAATGTAGGTTACATGGAGTACTGTCCGGGACCGAGTTCTCCGACCGCGGTGCAGAAGTAACGTAGGCGTGTAACGTAGGCCCAGAAACAGAGCGGCGGTGGGGAGGATATCCTGCCCGTCGACGTACTACTAGCCGCGCGAAAAACATTTTTTTTTTTTTTACTTCACGATCAGAGACGCTTTTTCTTAGATTATTATTTCAGCATCGAACTTACCTTATTCAGAATCTGATGATGACCCGCAGGCTTCAACCTGACGAATCACTGTCGGAATGCAAATTAACAATTAGTTCGTCAGTGATGCCCGGAACAATACTATCTTTCTCCCAATAATCATTTTCTTTTTCTTTCTTTTTTTTCCACATGGCAGCAAAATCTTTTCTAGTCCTGCACGGTGACTTCTTGAATTGCAGTTTCAATATTTTCTTGCAATTTAGTAACTGACACATCGCCCGTTACATTTCTCTCCCTAAATATTCTCTTTACTTTCGCCCAAGCAAGTTTAATTGGGTTCATCTCACACATGTAGGGAGGAAGTCTCACAACTGTATGTCCGTGTACTGCTAACAACTCATCAATCTTGTACTGCTTTGCCCGTGGTTTGAGAGGTGCAATTAATCGGTACAAATCTGTCTTACGCATACTTTCTTCACAATGCACTACCTTTCTTTGAAGCCATGCAATCATGTCGGCTTTTCTTGAGTATGCGCACGGTGTCTTGTTAACTTCCCTACTGTGGTATGGAGCATTGTCAAGGACAACAACAGCACGCTCTGGCAGATGTGGCAATAATTTATCACGCACCCGTTTTTCAAAATTAATGCCATTCATTTGGCCGTGGTAGTCTCCCACAGTACTACCAGCTCGAAAAATTAGACAGGTGTCGCAAAGAAATCCCCTTTCCCCCCAGCATGAACAATTATTAGTCTACTTGTTGCATTTCCCATCACTTGGACACCCAAAACGTCATCACTCTGCCAGCAATTTTGAAACTTAAGTGTGTTATCAACCCATGTCTCATCCACATAGATGATATCTCGGTTCTCTTCTCGAAATTGTTTCAACTGAACAATGTATCTGGATCTCCAATCCACTATGTCCGGTCTCTCTATCAGCACCCGTCGCTTTGATTGGCATTTTTTTCCATTTGAAACCCATTGATTTCATAACCCGCAATAAATATTTTGGGCCCCAAGGAAAAATTAATGTTGTCCTTAATAATAGGCAGAAGCTTTTGCACCGTCGGCACAACCTTTTCTCTCACATAGAAATCCAGTGTAGTATTTCTAATAACACACTGGTCAAACTATCTACATGGACAGAATTGCCACGAGACACTCTTCTCCTCTTACCAGGAGACTTCAACTTTCGATTTGGGCTAGTCTCATTCCTCTTTTTATTTTCTTTCCGAATGGCTTTGATGGTAGTGAGTCCAATTCCTGAGTATTCGGCGGCTCTTTCACTCGCTTTCATTAACGGTAAAAGTAAACATTTATCTTCTTTCTCTTTATCACACTTTCCAATGACGCGGGCAATGATTTCGCGGCACTCGCTGTGTCTGACATTAGAAACTCTCTTTGCCATGATGAGAAACTAATAATTTTCACACGTTAACACTCAGGCCTACCACAAGCGAACTAGTCGCTCCGATGTTCTTGGAACGGTTGCGATTATGTCACGTGACGGTATGCAGTGCATTGGAAGTCATCCCCTCCTACCCTGTCCCTCGGCCCGCGCAGAAACTAAGACCCTTCTGCGACGGTCGGAAAACTGGGACCCGCACAGTACTTATAACTTAAATTTAAAAACTAAGCCCTAGACACAAATTTTACAAAGTAGAGGTCTTCAAATGATGGACGGGCTGGCTTCTCGGCTGAATCTTGAGAAATGCAGTTTTTAAATTTAACCAGCCGAATTTGGACCTGTAGGTATTGACTGAAAACACATTTGCAAGAACAAACAATCTTAAACAGAATTACAATGTAAAACAATTTTGTCAGGCTTTACAAATACAGCCTTTGTAATGAAAGAGTTAATTACAGCCGAATTACAAGTCGGCAATGCAGAATTACTACGTCATGGACTGTGTGACAACTTCCATTTTAGGAACACAAGTTTGACGCTTGATAATCAAAATTGACAAGGCAGTCTCTTGACGTACCTTCGAAACACGTACATAAAAAATTAAGTGCTATGGAGTTGATGAAGTATGGTTCTCTCGTTTCGCTTAAACAATCACGACAATGATTTATCTGGATCACCTTAGCAAACCTTAGGTCTTTTGTCAGTGCGTCAAACAATCACGTGTCCCGCGACACTTGTGGCCCGGTAGACGAAAGGGCCGTAGGCAGTCGCGCCGTAAAGGCCCATTCACAATGCAATCACAAACATAAGCATAACACATAGACATAGACATTAACTCAAGCGAAGAGTTGGCGTATTCACAATGCCGAACATAAACACAGGTAAAATAAGAGTTTCTATTGGCTATGAGACGCAGCACACGAATCGACACGATCGACTTCGATACTCGATTTTGAGTTAACGAACTGTGATTGGCTCATTCCTTATGTCTGACATAAGCATAAGCACAGAAGCTTGAAGCTTGCAAGCTCTTAAGTTAACGTCTTACGTGTTATGCTTATGCGAACGCATTGTGAATGAGTCCACTTGTAGACGTAGTCCTAACTTTTATGTTAACGCCATGCTTATGCTTATGTTTGCATTGTGAATGGGCCTTAATAGGTCACTGGAATGCACACCTAGCACGGACCTTGGCGCTGCCGATAAGATCTGGAATTAAAAAACATCAATTACAGAGAATTGGCTACCGAAACAAAACTGGAGCACAATCCCAAAAACAGCTCTGTTTGAAGCAGGGCCTCGCCATAACTTAAAGCAGAAGCTGAAAACACTCAGCCGGTAAGGCTAATAGACGCACTGCAAAAGAAAAAAAACAACGCATACAAACGGCAATCCGTTAAATCACAAAATGTTCACAAAAGATCACAATTGTCATGAAATATACCTTACACTCGGCCCTTGACCACATAAAAGCCCACTTAGGCACAAACCGAGAGAACATACACTTAAAATCACAAAAAAATCATTTAACGGTCTAAAAGACCGGGCTAGGCCACAATTTAGAATTGAAAGGAATTTAGAATCAACATTAAATCAACATAGAGAAGGTATGTGTGGCGCACCAGCCGCATCGGCATGATCTAGCGTCGCACTGGAGGCTCACGGCCCTTGTATAGCTTACGATTACTAAGTATTAAGCCGCATGATCTACTTGAAGCGACATGCTGTGGAACTTACGTCTAAATAGGTATTCTGCCATGGCTTTAGGTAAAACTTAAAAAAATAAGGTATTCTGCCATGGCTTCGTTTAGAGCTTCTACTGAACCGATTGTAGTATTTTTTCCTATAAATGAAAGAATGTGATCCCTAGATGTGTTATCAGATATTGTTTGTGTTGATTCACCAACATTTACGGTGTAAATTAATTAATTAAATCATTCAATAATAGTACGCTTATCAATAGTCAATTGTTTTCTTCCAAAGCTACTTCGTGGTGGCGCTGCTTGATGTTTTGTTTTGATTGTCGAGATTTGTTTACAATTCGTCAAGGTTTTGTTTCAGTGTAATAATTGCATTGTGGCGTTGACAGTTTGCATGTATTTGCTTTTGTGGTGTATTTTGTAGAGAATGTTCGGACAGTGGGTTTTGCTCGGTTGTACTAAAGTAGTGAAGTTGTTCACAGGTTATGTCGAATTCCGAATCGTTGCCCATGCCCCCCCAAAAGACGCAAACGTACATAAACCGGACGCAGGGGAAGAGAAAGTTAGCGTAGGTGTCGTGATAGTGATGTCATTTCGTTTTCTGTTCAGTTGTCTATAAAATGTCAGTTTTGTTCTGCTTTGTACTTCCCATGTGAGAGAAATTCTGCAAACGAGTTTACTGTGTGTTTCTTAAATGGGAAAATAAGTTTGCCTTCGAGCAATATGCCAAAGGAATTCAAAGTTGTTTATAGGAGATGATGACACATCAAAAAACTTTAGACATAATATCCGTCAATATAATAGTGCTCTTTCTTTTGTGTCATTTAGTGCCGATATTGCATTGCCACCTGATCATGGGCCATACGTGTTCAAAATTTTGGGAACTCCACATCACAGAATATCTTCGTTATATCCTGAAGATCCAAACAATGCAACATATTGTGAACATTAGTCTGCGCACAGTATTTTACATTTATCTCAGATCTCACCGTTTTTGACGGGTTCTCACTAGTACAATGATAAGTTCTTAGGTGATAAAAACGCCCCCAGCGGGCGAGATACTGAACTAAGCTATCAGACAAGTGACTGATAAGAGCTGAAAGTGCTAAAACCTTGACTTATCTGCCATTGGCAGCACTTCATCAGTTTCTATATTATCAAATGTATTTATAAATACAACATAATATTAAGCTGTTACTATACATGTATCAAGTCTATGCATAAGATGACAAGTTGTAAATTGTAATGATTTACCATTTCGAGACAAAAACCCCAGATGCAACTTTACAAAATGTGACAAGCAATAAGCTTGTGTATCGATTACAACGGTGCCGACAGAAAACATTTTACAAGTCAAAATTAAAATAAAGAATTATAGCGCGTGAAATTTGTGAAAATTGAACATAATCGTCCGGTAGAACAGAAATTATGAAATTAAATAAAACAAACGGCATCAAATTCGGTCAACGCATTCGGAAGATATAAATTGAAATAGAATTGGAATTTTTAATGTAACGAACAGAATATGGCCATTGTTGAGCTAGTAAAGAGAGATTGTAAACATGGTTTTTTAAGAATTGTAACAAAACGCACAAACTGATTTGGCTGAAACATTGGGAAACAATAGATTAAAACACGGGGAAGACGACAAAATTAGTGTCAACCTTGTCGCATGTTCGGAAGTAAAATTATAACATAATATTTGGAAGTTTGCAATGAACTAGAGGTATAAACAAATGACGCCACGTTACGAAGAGAGGAAAGTCATTGGAATTAACTACAGATTAAAAGCAAGCGAGTGGCAACTATTTTGTTCCAGAAGTCTTTTGTAACAATGCAAGTTGCTGAAAAAAAGTTCGATGTGAGAGACAGATGTGTCGTGGGTACCGGAGAGAATGGTTCGTGTGCGCGAAATTGGCGCGTAGTTAAATTTCTTTAGAAAGTGCGGTATTTCAAATAGGGAGTAAAGTTGTGATATTTATTGGAATTTTGAAGTGTTAGCAAAAAGAAAAAAAATTCGGGAGTAATTTTTTTCTTGAGTAAAAATTTTTGTGATTACGGACAATTAGATTTTATTATTTATTTTAAAGAAATTCAACGCTTCGGACATCTCGTTATAAGATACAAAAGAATAGATGCTGAGATCGGAACAATTGAACGTTCATTTTTTAATTAAATTGATGTAAACAATAGTAATTTCGATAAATGAGGTGTTTGATGAAACGCGAAAAATAGTTGTTTTGTTTTGCCGAACAGTACGCAATGAGTACATGCAATTTTATCAAACGGTGACGGACTAGCAACTGAGTAATATAATTTATGCGGACAATAGCGGTTCGCGATAATTGGTTTCCGAAGGCGACAACGAGCAGGAGTGGACGGCGACCGCGCATCGGAAGGCACCGGACGGCGGCCACCGGACATCATTGCCACGAGAGCTGAGCCGCAAAACAGGGAAGTGGCACGTGTGTGTGTGTGTGTGTGTGTGTGTGTGTGTGTGTGTGTGATTTTCTTTGCAGACACTTTATCTGAAGACGCATTCCGTAGCTGAAAAGTTTGTTGAAGACCAAGTTTTGTTGAATAAAAATTAATTTAAGAAATGGTCAAAAAAATCAGGGAATGCGCATTCGATGTGTGAGTGAGGTTTCATATTGTTTTGTTATTATGCGTGAATGAGTTTCTTTGTTGTGTTTTGTTTCTTTGTATGTTTATGTCATAGAATTACTGTGTACCAGCGTGGAGGGAAAGATGGTGAGTTGTTATCGTATATGATGAAAGGAGGGAAAAGCCCGAAAGCAATAATAAACGAATGAGCAAAAATATTGTTCATTTTTACCAATTGAGAGCATGCGTCGTCATTTACTATAATACCCTAGCACGCACAATCCAGTCACCTCGCTTGGATTCCTGTATAGGACCACCACATTATCCACGGCTGCAGGTTATGAGAAATTTTATAAAATCTAGCTAGCTAAAAGGGGCAAACGATAGGTTCAATTAAAAACGAGTACAAAATATGGCACCCAACAGTCTGTAATACTATATTATAAGAGGAGATTAGCAAGGCAATAGTAGCAGAAAAGAGAGAGAGAGAGAGAGGAGTTATTACATTTGGCTGCCCAACGCGAGGCCAGGATAGCCGGGAACTATTACAAAATTATCACTGAATGTTGTCAATAAAGAGCTGTTTTGCAAAATGCATGAAAACAAGTTAAACTTAAAATTAAGTATGGAAATTAATTAAGCTCTGTGAATATTGCCAAAACAATGATAAATAATAAGATAGATCATAGTCTTTGCAAAAGGTGTTTTAACAAAGTTGCTTGCATGGCCATGCAATTTCAGCTTGTTTTAAGCTGCCTATACACTCATACATGAGAATACAAGTAATTTACAATATTTTTATGTAAAAGTTCTTAATGAATAGTTTCTTGAGGTGAATGGCAGGTACACACACCTCTAACGACATATACTTAAAGCTAAAAGCTGGTCTTATGACTGAAAATACATTGTCAAAAGAACAGCAATTTTGAAATACAACACATTAAGTTCTATTTATTTACTCAAAGGAAAAATATCCTTGGTCCTTTGGAACCTTGGAGCTCCTGGTTTGGAGCAATGTAACTGTAAGTGGTAATAGCCTAATCGTTATTCTCGATCAAGAAATCTGTGTCAGTACGAACTAGTTTTAGTCAGTTTTTTTTTCAAGGTATTTCGATCAGAATTACTTCAACTACACCAGTGCAACATGGGATTCCATTAGTAGCTAAAGGCAATTTTTGTGTCTATTTTTGTAACTATGTCAAAAAATCCAAATGTGCGTTATACACAATTTTGGTTTAACATCGTATCCAAGAAAATTCTTCGTGGGAAATCCCTATACCTGTGTTCATCGACCCAAAAAACATACAGGAACGTAATTTCAAAACTACGTCAAATTTTTCTCTTCTTTTTAGCATTTCATTTGACTTACTATTCCATTTCGTGAAAACCTTGGCGCTCGGATTTGATAGTAAAGCATTTAACCCAGTAACGCCCAAGGAAAATGAACAATGCTTTTTTGATATAAAGTTTTATTTCTATAATCAAAACACGCACAAAACACAGGAAATTAGCGTAAAAATTTTAAAACTAAAGAAAGAACTGAAATAAAGGGGTGTACCCAAGCGAGTACAACGGGCAAATCAATTGTGAAAACGTCCAAAGGATGGTCTTTCGACACAAAGTGTTTTCTGGCATTTCTCGCAACGCCAAAGAACTCTGTTATGGCAGACAACACATCGTAATGGATTAACAATCCTTTCAGAATTGTGCCCATTATTTTGTAGCATTAGGCTTTCGGCCATTGATGATGTTGGGCGACTTCTCTTGGCATTGTGATGCAAATAAGCCCTCGCTATATTTCTTTTGAAAGACAGTTGATCGAGACAATCTGTCTCGGTTCTTGTTAGTACATACAGACGCCATGCATTAGCAACGGCCAAATCCACTAAATAAGTAAAAATGATCCACCACCATTTTTTTTATCTTTTATTGATAGATACTGATAGATTGGTCCATTTGGTCTACCCCACCCATTTCTTTGTTGTGGGTTTGGAACACATGCGGTATCTTTTGCCTTTTTCCACTACACCACCGCTTTACTTTTCCTAAAGGTTCAATATTGTCATAATTTGTTCCCATAGTACAAACATCTTTCCGACGTACAAACATCTCATTTGTTATGTCAAAGCAATATTCATAATCAGCTCATGGTAGATTTCTTCTTTTGTTTGACTGAAATCAATGGGCATTTTTTTGTGCGGTTCTCCCTCACAGTGGCTCTAAAGCCCATTTTCGTCAAGTCATTTAGCAAATCGTAACTTGTAAAAAATTGTCAAAGAACACAACGTGTTCCTTTGGGTTTATTGGCAATTTCTGTAACAGTTTTCACTACTCTACATTATAATTCAATCAACTCTGAAAGCAATTAGTAAAATATGTATTCGCCCATTGTACCTGTCTGGGTACAGCACGAAAGAGAAGTCTATATTTTCGTTTTATTCTAAATATAATCTGACCTAAACCCATATACTAAACAATTTGAGTACTCTTAACATTATTATACCTGAAATCACCCCATTGTTACACAAAAAAATTAATAATTAAATAATTAATAACTCACCCGTGCAGTCGATAAGCAACCAACAACGACAATGCACAAAATCATTATTTGTAATGCGGACCTGTCAGAATTTCAATTCAATATATACATTTGACGACATCTGATACTAAATTAATCAACCATTTGAAAAATCAAACTAACGTGTGCGCCAGAACTAGGTCACGAACTTGTGTACCCGTGCGAGTGCAGAGGGCGTTAATGAGTCAAAGTTAAATTTTGTTACTAAAAAAGGTTTTAATTTTAGAAAATGGATTTTAGTTTGAGGATTGGATATCACAAAAAAGATTGTTTTATTATTCTCTATTTTGTGTTTGCGCGCATGAATTATATTGGCATTTAATAGAATTATGTAATAGTGTTGAGTTATGTCTAATAAATGTCCAAATTTGTTTAAAAATGCTTTAATTTTGTTTCATTTCTCTCTGTAAACTCTCTTCCATATGGAATTGTGAACGTTTGCAATGAACCAAAAATGTTAATATTGGCTCAGAATTGGATTAGGAACCAAATTTCAAATCGCCCATCGGCTCTTAAAGCTACCCCCTCTACGATGCCTTGACTTCCCCCTCCCCGACACTCGCCCCACCACTCCCCTGCGCCTGCGACCCTGGCGAAGTAAGAGAACCGGAGACTTAAGAACCTTAAACCGTCGCCATCAAGACTCAAGAAGGAGACTCAACTCCAGTGTGGAGGCAAGGTGGGGGTATGTACGAAACACGTCGGCAGCTAATTGGCTAAATGTTATAGGCCAAAACGATTCGCGTACAAATTGTTGATGAACGCTATCTACACTTTAGTGTGTAAGTGAAGATGCTGATATCTACACTTGTTAAGTTTTGAATGAAATTATTAAATAAAAGAATTAATCACTGTCGCCAGTCGCAAGTTTTATTGCAACGAAGATGTCCTATCCTTAATTCCCTTTATATCAAAATATAAAATTAAGAGAAATTCATTAATTGTCATTAATGACTCGTTGCCTAATGGGGGAGACGCAGCATTAAAACTTAATTGATGGGAAGTTGTGTTTATGGCTACAGGTAAGGTCAACTCTGTTGGACGTTTCAAAGAGACAATTGTTCTATGATAAACTCAACATCCATCAGTTTCAAAAAGTTAACAATTTATTGAAAATATAGGGTGAAAACCCATTAACAAATAAATTCAAAATAAAAGCAAAGCTGGTAGGCAAAAAGCAGAAAAGATATTTATGGACTTTACAAAAGAAAGATATACAATGCAGAACTACTTCTTTCTGAAGCAACCTATATAAAAATTAGTACAATTTAGAACGCTGAAAGTATGGTTTACAAATATTTCACATTGAATTTAGACAAAATTGACAGTTTTGAAAGTGAAAATTTCTCGATAAACAATAAATAAAGTGCTACGCTGCGAGACTTACAATTGATTGGCTCAATATAACATTATAAAATTAGACAAATTTCAGTCAAGAAAAGAAACTTAATTAGCCACAAAATTGTAATGGCGAAATAATGACACTTCTGTGGAATCTCACTCATGGATTTTTGCTCATTTAATAAAGTACTGAACTTAGATGAAACATTTCCAACCAGTGTTCACCTTACTGAGAAATGGACACTCAGACAGTGCCAAAAGAAATGTTGCTCAATAAATCCGAGTGAGGCAACGTCCTCGCTTCTCGAGGAATCAGCCAAGCGCTGCCCTTGTTTAGCAGACTCAGCAGACCTTGCGACAGCAGAAGCTGCCACGGGGTCAGGCGAGGCGTTGTAGAACCTCAGGGGAAAGAAAACTCCAGCCGCTCACGCGCCTATTTCCTGCCGCGTACCGACACGAAATCAAAAAATCACCAGGAACTGCCTGGGAGGAAAAATGTGCAAACATCCAAAAAACTTATTAGAAAGGTGCAAGAAGTAGTTGGCAGAGCTACAACTCATGGCAGATGCCACAAAAAGTGCTGAAATAAACAATAAATAATTAGAGCCACCATAAAAATGGAAGGTGAACACACATAGAACAATTAAACATGAGCGTATAAATTACTTAAATCAGTTTGAGCCAATCCGTGTACAGATTAAACCTGCTCCGTCCTGCGGAGCGTTACAATCGTGGTTATTTACAAATATTTACATTAGAATAAAATATTAAACCCTAAATGAAAAATTAGTCCAGGGACTAAAGCATTCTGTCATGACTGACATGAAAAACTCGAAAGTTTAGCGTCCTAATAAATACGGCAAAAGCCCGGGCCAACTCCAGAATTAAACCCATCATAAAAAAATAATACACGATAAATTGAGGCAATAGACATAAGGTGGAGTGGAGAAGCCATGATAGCTGAGGCAAGACCATCTTCTATCCTAAGACCCTCATATACAATAGCATGGCCGCCGTAAAGATTGGGCGTTCTTCGCTCACCAAGCAAACACACACGGGAATGTTGAATGTATTCAATTGTTGAAAGTCGAATTTACTCAGTGTTAGAATTTATTCGTAATAATCTCATTCTCTGTTGACATTAACTGAATTTAATTACCAAGGTACTTACGAAGTTACTATACTTCCACAAACAGTGCAGATTATATGTTGCACACTGAAAATAACGCCACTGATGTTATTTTAAATGAAATAAACTTACGGACGAAGCAAAGAGGATACAACATTTAGGTGAACTTGTGGATGATATTATTGAAATTAAACAAGTTGAAATGGATAAATCCAGTGGCGGAACTATCTTTCCTGGGTCCTGGTTACAAGATTATCAGAGGCCTCCCCCATTTTCAAAAAGCATCATTTAAACAAATTTTTATTATAAAAGTTGCAAAAGCATCTCGTATTAAAATGTATTCCATAAAAAAGACACCAAAAATTGTATAAAGGCCCATTCACAATGCAAACACAAACATAAGCATGACACATAGACGTAAACATTAACATAAGTGATAGACTAAAGTATTCACAATGTCGAACATAAACGTAAGCAAAATAAGAGTTTCTTTTGGCTGTGAAACATTCTAGTTTATTATTGGTTGGATGTGAGAATCGATTTCGGGATATCGACTGTGTCCATGACGGGGGAGCTCTTGCCGTGGATTGTGTTAGTTCGTCTATCGACTTATTTGGATACTCCATTTTGAGTTAACGTACTGTGATTGGTTCATTTCTTGTTTTTGACATAAGCATAAGCACAGAAGCTTGAAGCTTGCAAGCTTTTTAATTAACGTCTTACGTGTTATGCTTATGCGAACGCATTGTGAATGAGTCCGCTTACGGGCGTAGTCCTAACTTTTATGTTAACGCCATGCTTGTGTTTATGTTTGCATTGTAAATGGGCCTTAAATGTCTCTAACCCACATGCATGTATACAAAGATTTTGATTTGATTCTTTAAATAACATATTGTGGCGGCACGTTCATAACTCGAGATTAGAAAAAAATAATTATAGAGAATGGGAGTAGTGTTTTCAATGCGACCACCGAACCAAAGCTGTACTCGTGGCCCATTGCAAAGTCGCAAGCCTCTCACCACTGAGATCCGGGTTCGATTCCCGTCGAATCTCATGTGAAATTTGTTCCAACAAAACGAGTTTGGCTGCTTCACAAGGGCTAGTCCAACCCCTGTGAAGTGTCCTAAACCCTACCTATTCCTTCCTAATTCTGGCCGCTGGGTAATGACGCAGGAGCGCGCGGTTGGAGGCGCGTACGCGGAGATGCTACCTGGCGGTCATCTTGACAACCGACTGCGACGAGACGCGACAGACAATATTAACAAGCGCTGTTACTAATGGGAGGATTACTCCGAGAAGCGCAAAGCGCTCAACGCCCCCCAAAGGAGCTTGGAGACGCGTAGCAAAGTAGATGCAACAACGCCGCCAGCGCGGTTTCCAAAGGAATTTACGACCCGCAGCTGCGCGGGTCCCAACTTGCCCGGCCCGCGCCCCCTTTTTTGGTGCTCCCCCGGTCCTTCCGATAACCGATAATATTGTTTTGCTCAACAATAAAGAGCCCGCCCGTCTGGCGAGGGGAAGTCCAAAGCCGTTAACAAGAATCTGTTTATTAGAGCGAGCGTTTACTGATACAGTGCAAATGGCTAGTGCGCGCGTGTGTATACTAAATGCGCAAGAGAGAGAAAGAGTGCCTGGTCAGTGGAAAATTTCACAGAATCCGTGCAGCTGATTGGTAGAAAATTAAATAAGACGCAATAGATCTAGGCCAAAGAGACGATACGTACCTGAAGAAAGGGTGAGCTTAGGACTGAGCGTTTCTCGGAAAGATACTTCGGAAAAAGAGAGGCTCGGGAGAGGACGTTCGTGAGGAGCAATGCACGAAAAGGGGGGTCGCTGGTAGATTTGAGAGAAGTCTCGCTATTGTAAAGTTCTTCCTCGTTTTATCATTGACAATACTCGGGAAGTAAAAATCAGTGTCAAAGCAAGCCGCTTTCGGTCACTGTGCCAGTAGACCCGCGAAACGATCAACGGGCGCATATTCGCCTTTATTGTTGACAAATTCTGAGAACTCTCTGAGCCACGCCGTGTTCCGACGCTCCGGTTACCACCTGATGGATTGAGAAAAATCGTGAGGGTGGTTGACCTACGCCCGCCACCCTCGGCGCCCCTTAAGCCACCGGAACGCCGCCCAGCTGGCAGGGCTCGACGACCCCGAGACTCCAGTCGCCTTACTGGCGAAACTCACGCTCATGAGTTCATGTATTCGCTCTTCAAGCGCAACGAGCACTTTTTCCTTTTTTTATGATTTCACTAGCGTTGCCGCGCTCAGGCAAAAATGTAATTAGTTATAAGAACCAAGTTTATTTGTACTTACGATTTATTTTCCTAGCAATAGTTTCTAATAATTTTACATTTTAAAATCTCTTTTTTTAACGAGCTCATTAGGTAGGGATCAACCAGTCAATTCTTTTCTTTTTTGAATGTAACTTCCCTGACACTTGTCAGGAATAAACGAAAACCAGTGTTTATCAATTCAAATGTCGTATGATTTTATGAAATAGCCACTGCCAACTGCCTTCCACCGTCAATAGGTCAGAAAGGAGCTGGAATCATCTGCCGACTGAGCTACCGCCGGGCCTCCGGGCTCGCGCTCCGCTGACAATATATTCAAAGATGTTGATTTAGATTTCGTTGTTTTACGGGCAGATGTGGTTGAAATTAGCAAAACTTACATTTTTCCACAAAATAACTTGCAATTTCGCCACAATGTGTACAGTAGTATACATAAGAATCATACAAATTTGGTTTTTAAATTCTTAATAGGTTTTTGAAAAAAAATCTCTAATTTAGACAAAAAATTTTGGAGTTTTTTTAGAACGGTCCAATTACCAAATTAATCATAGTATCTTACTGATATTGTAATAAACTGATCTCTTCATTAATCTAGAAATTTTACCATTACCTTGTCTGTTGATTATTAAGTATGATTAAGTATTATTCCTTGACGAGGGACATCATGGATAAGAGCCCAAAATTTATTGCTTTTATATCCTTGAAAATAGATTTTATTACATGAGAGCTTTTTTTCAAAATTCATGTAGTATATGACTTGGTGTAGGGATCACAGAATTTTAAAACTGTGCACAGAATTAACTTCTTCCCATAGCACGTCATACACAGTTTCAACTGTTTTTTCACGTAAAATAAATAAATAAATAAACAATATCTTCAGCATGGAACAGAAAGGATGCATAAAGGGGCGTTTACACGTAGAGACAAAGTCTCCTAACTTTCATGAAGTTAGGAGATAAACTCTCTTAGATGACTTTACACGATTCGAAATATCTCCCGAAACGCGAGTCTCCTAACTCCCGAGAGAGTCGTTTCCTGAGATATCTCCGGAAAAGTATCTCCTTGCAGTTTACACTTGACGCATAAGTCTCTTTACCGCAGCCATGTTGAATGAACAGCTGATGAGCAGCGGCGAGGAGTTTGAGGTTATAATAATGTCTACAGTGCCAACTCTTGCTGCTGCCTGCGCGGCTTTATTAATTTTGAAGAAGCGCAGGAAAAGAAAGAGACAAGTGTGGGTTAAAAATTTCTATTTGAGAAGAGAAGAACTAAGTGTGTATACAATTTTAATGGCGGAATTGCGAGAAGAGGACGAAGATATGTACAAAAACTTCGTCCGTGTTACCCCCGAAGGGTTTGATTTTTATTGGGAAAAATATCCCACGCAATTAAAAAGCAAGATACAGTAATGCGCAAAAGTATTTCTTGCGGAGAGAGACTAGCTTTGACGCTAAGGTTTTTGGCCACAGGAGATGCCTACAGTTCCCTATCTTATTTATTTAGAATTCCCCAATGTAGAATTTCTCAGATAATCCCTGAAGTTTGCAGTGCCATATTGGAAAGTCTAAAGGATTATTTGAAGGTATGTACATTTTATTTATTCTTAATTATTGAATTAGTACATATAAATAAAATTAGAATTAAATATGTTGAAATAGGTCAGAACAATATGTGGTAACAATTCAACCATTCCTAATTTTTTGCCCATATTTTGGAGTGTAACATATTTTTCACATTTAAGGAAAACACATATTTGCATAATTCAAAATTTTAGTTGTGTGTTATGGTCTTACAAATCATTCTTGGTAGATAAATCAGAACTTCAATTTGCAGAGGAAGTGATGAATATGGAGTATGTACTTGATGTGTATGGAACTTATGTACAGCTGTAACTAGCTGTATGTAAATATACAGCTAAAACTAGTGTTTGTTTTATTGAACTTAAACCTTTAGGTTAACATTTTGCAGGTAGCTGTCTACCTAAAAATGATGAAAAAAACTGAAATTTCATATTTTTCAATTTTAATAGAGTCAGGTGCTGTTTCAATATCTTTTAAAGGCTTTAAACCATTTCTTTCTACATGTCTTAGTTTTTGAGCAAGTGTCAACTATTAGGAATTTTTGTTTTGAAGTGACCGTCAACCGAACTTCAGATGCATTTTCCTGAATTGGAAATTTTTAGCACATTCATACATTTCAAACCTTATGAATCATAAACAATTGATATTAATATAATTCTCATTGTAGCATGTAACCCATGATTTGTTCTAATGAATGAATTAGAATATATATTTTACGTAAAAAACGGTTAAAACTCTGTGTGTGACATGCTATAGGGAGAAGTGAATTTTGTTCACATTTTCAAAATTCTCAGATCCCATTCCTATATTATATATACTAATTGAATTTTGGATACTGAAACAAAAGTGTTTTTTTTGCTAGAATTGTTAACAAAAGTATTCGCTCTGATGAATAAAATCTATATTCAAGGGCGAATAAGCAATAAATTTGGCCTCTTACTCATCAAGGACTAATAAATACTTCCTGCTGCGATATGGAGAACAATAATTTGAATAACTATATTTCCCACTGAATTCTAGAAGAATTGCATAGATATTGAAGTTACATTTATGTCCAGAAGCAAAACAAGGGGCCATCTCGGCATTTACTCAAAGGATCAGGGAAACTCCACGAAAAACCTGATCGAGATGGTTAATAAATTTCTAAACATTTTTCACTAATCAACTCTTGTCTCTCTTTAGTTTTCACAGTATCTATACCATTCTAGTTCATTCACTAGAGTAGACAAATTGTGATTAATTTTAAAAAAGAATTATCAAAATATATCAACGTTTAAGAGTTATGCCTTATGAAGTAAAAACCTGCATTTTGGCCAATTTATTGATGTTAATATTTTTCATAATTTGATCTCTAAAAGTATAAAGAAATCCAATGTACAAGGAAAATAAAAGCCTAAAATTCAATATATTTGTTCAGGTGGACAGCTACGTTACTAGTCCATATATCATATAAGTACATGTTAGGTACGTGATTTTCCATAAATCCTAGCCCTGGTTATTACCATTTTGTCCCAACAACCTAATTTGTAATATGTATGGTGTTTAAATAAAAACATTTATTTTTAGTTCAAAATTTTTTATTCAGATAAGCTTTGTAAATGCTCCTTCTGGGCATTTACTATAAGCTCAGTAATATTTATTTTTAATTGGCATTGCGCCCTCTCTGGTAGATTGCGAAGAGAACTCGCTACATATTCGCCAAACACTTGATGGCTATCTAAGTGCTTGTCTAGAACTGCCATACATTTCCTAATTGCCTCGTCTTCCGCAGTTTCCTTCTTCCTTTTTCTGTGAGAGTCAGATGACACCCCAGATGTTGAAGATCCCGATTGACTCTCTTCCATCACAGACTCCATATCAACCTCTATTTCGATTGAGGTATTGCTCTGGAAAAGAAAAATACATTTAACTGACATTGTATTTTCTAGGCACCTACTACTGAAGATGAATGGCTGAAGATAGAAGAGGAATTTTCATCACAATGGAATTTTCCGAATTGTCTTGGGGCACTGGATGGGAAACATGTACATATTCAAACCCCTCCCAAGACCAGAAGTCTTTATTACAATTACAAAGGAACCTTTAGCGTAGTTCTTTTGGCATTAGTAGATGCCAATTATAAGTTTCTATACACAAACATTGGCGCACCAGGGCACCATGCTGATGGTGGTGTTTTTGCCACTAGCAACCTCAATACTGCAATTTCTAATGAAAGTCTAAATATCCCCAATGCCAGGCCACTGCCAGGGCGACAAATGGAAATTCCATTTGTCATGGTGGCTGACGATGCATTTGCTTTGCAAGAACATTTGATGAAACCATTCAAACAAAAAACTTTAAATGGGATGGAAAGAATATTTAATTATAGGCTATCAAGAGCTAGGAGAATTGTAGAGAATGCATTTGGTATGGCTGCTACCCGATTTCGGGTTTTACGGAGGACCATCGAACTACCTCCGGAGAAAGTAAAATTGATAGTAGGCACAATCTGTGTCCTACACAATTTCTTGCTGACTACTTCCGGCAGAGTGTACGCCCCGCCTGGAACATGTGATCAAGATGTCAATGGCACATTTCAGCCAGGGAGTTGGAGGAATGTACCTGATAATCCCTTCCTTGACCTTCAGCCAACTCAAGGAAGAAACTATTCCATGAATGCCAGAGACATATGGAATGAATTCAAAGAATATTTTGTAGCAGAGGGTGAAGTTCCCGGGCAATACAAATATATATAATAAAATATTGACTTACCATTGAATCAAAAGTATTTTGTTTTTCTGCCTCTCCTCCTCCATACAAAAAATTCAACGGCTTAAAAAACTCCCATTTAGACATATACACTTCATTCGATCCAGCTCCACTTTTTCTTGTTCTTTCTTTTTTCGATTCATTCCTGTATTGGCATCGCAGGTTGTGCACCTTGTTATTTATGTCTTCCGCTGGCGATCCCAATTGGTTTGCAATTTCTGCAAAGGCAGCATTTCTCTTCACCTTGTTTTTATAATCGCCATGACTTTTTCTGAAAGAGAGCAGCATTCATTGTAACTGAATTGTTGATTACGATAATGTTCCAACTATCAGCATTAATAATGAAATTTGCACATGTGAAAATGGTATAAATGTATTTAACTAAAACACTGATGATTATGCTTGCTATAAAGCATTGGCACTTTTCAATTTCTCTTATAAATTAAATATAATACATTACATACAATTTGAATATTGAATATAATACTTATAATTGAATATAATTTTGTAGTAAGTATAATACTTCTCAAAACCATTATTCACAAGGCCTATTAATAACAAACCATGTAGTTCAGAACAATAATTTGACACAAATTATACTTTAATATTATAACAATGTTCTAATTTCTAGAATTAGTAAGCACTGATTTTTTTGTTTATATTTTTACCTCCATAAACATTCCTTCATCTCGAGCAATTCTATGAGCTTATAAACTTTCTCCTTTGTCCATTTCCTGTAACACAATCACCGAGCTCAATAATTAAGGTTATGCAAGGCATCCACCAAAAATATAAAATAATCCGTACAATATTATTTCCGAAATCAATATTTTATATAAAATGTAAAATGGGCTCTGTAAACCATTGCCGAATTCTATTTACATTTCATTTTCTGTATTACTTTGTATAATATGTACTGTATGCGTTGATCATTAATCTCTTAAAAAATCAACATCGAGTACAATGTTCCTCGTGAAATTCATTTTATATATTGTATGTACTTACATCTCTCTTGCGTTTTCAACAGCTTCTCCTTCCATTTCTTCGCAAACACGAACTCACAAGCGAACGAAATGCGAAACTTCACCTACTACACTGGAACGACGCGCAAACACTGACGCAGGAAAACTCCTTGAGCACGTGGACACACACCAAGAGCGCTAAGGTCTTCCAACTCTCTTGGAAAACTATTTATCTCCTAGGAGACACGATATCTTATCGGCACTAGAGCCTTTACACTGCTCTCTCGTGGAGACTTGGAAAATCTCCTGTGACTTCATGTGTCCGGAGAGAAGATCGCTCTCCTGAGAGTTTACACGTGTCTCCTAACCAATTCCGGAAAGTTAGGAGAGAAAACTCTCTCCGTGTAAACGCCCCTTAAGAAATACCTTTTGATGCAAAGACAGTTGACTGTGGACAGCGTAATCATAAAACAAGCTGAGGTAAAACGCCGAATCTTGGGCATGTGCTATATCAACTATAGAAAGGCATTTGATTCGGTACCTCATGAGTGGCTGATACACATTTTGAAAATATATAAAAGTAATACAAAGATTGTAAACCTGCTCGCTACCTTAATGGAAAACGTGCACGGAGATTAATTTGGAGAATTGTACATTTAAGATTGATATTCGTCGAGGAATATTTCAAGGTGATTCATTGTTTGGTGGTTCATTGTTCATTGATTCATTGGTGGTTTTGTTTAGCTATAAACACCCTATCACAGCTTCTAAACAAGGAATGTCTAGGTTACAGACTCCGACTGAGAGATCCTAGCTCCCGAATCAGCCATTTATTATTTATGGATGATCTTAAACTGTTTACCGAGAGCCATAACCACCTGAAAGCGCTGAAGTATGTGACGCGGGTATTTACTGAAGGCATTGCTATATCCTTTGGATTTGATAAATGTGCCGAAATACACCTAAACGATGGTAAATTGGTCGAAGTACCTGATGAAACTTATAATTTTCGACAGCTTTTGTACCACGACACTTATAAATACCTTGGTATCCAACAAAATAGACGAGTGAACTACACAAATATGCAGTCGATATTCAAGGAAAGGTACAAATCAAGAATCGCAAAGTTGATGAACAAAAAATTGTACCCAAGGAATCTAATAAGTGCTATTAACACCTATGCTGTCCCAGTATTGACATATTCCTTTGGTATTCTGAAATATTCAGATAGACCTTCGGGAACTGGATACGATTACTCGAACCACCCTCACAAAATTCAGAATACATAATCCCAGGAGCGCTGTCGAAAGAAACCAAGGAGGTAGAGGCCTGCTTAATATCTTCAATCTTTGCAGGTCACGAGAAACGAAAATGCGAATGTACCTTCACGCCTCGGATAGCGTATTACTGAAGAATGTAGTTGCTGTAGATGCAAATTATTCAGCTCTAAATCTCCAGAAGACTGAAATTGTTTCCCAGATATGTAACATGCAGACAGATTGAAAGAAGACCCTTCATGGAAAATATCCAAATCTCTTAAATAACTCGTCAGTTGATAAAGTCTCTTCCCTCCTGTGGTTGATAATGAGATATTTATTTCCTGAAACTGAAGTATTTATAATAGCAATTCAAGATGGGGTTATAAAAACACGCAATTATGATAAACACATACTGACGAGCAGTATAAAAGATGTCTCTAGAATGTGTGATCAACCAAATGAGACCATCGACCATGTAATTGCAGGCTGCCCAGTTCTTGCCAACATTGCATATCTAGGGAGGCACAATCAAGTAGCCAGTTTTTGCCAGTGTCTTCAGCGCCTCAGCTGGTATTCCGTCTGGCCCGTTGGCCTTTCTCTTTTGTAGGGAGCTTGCCGCTGTTTGCAGCTCTTCGGGGGATATCGTTCTTGTTTATGCTGAACTCTCTGTTTATTTTTGCCGGGTGCATTGGGAATAGTGCGTGCACTGTGTTGTCCATGGTGGTTGTGTCCATGGTCTCCGGCGAAGGGCCAGCACCTAGTTTCTTGGTGACTAGTTTGTATCCTAGTCCCAAAAGGTCTTTATCCACGTCCTGCAGTAGCTCCCCCCATTTTTCGGGTTTGCTTTTAGCAATCGCCTTTCTTAGTTTTTTCTTCGCCTGCTTGTATGCCCCGGTCTTCTCGTTTGCCTTGGCGTTCATCTTGGCGCGCTGGACTTGGCGTTTGAGACGAAGGCATTCCCTACTCAGGTCTGCTATCTCCTCATTCCACCAATACACGGGCCTTCGGTTGGGGAGATTTGCTTTGCGTGGCATCGAGGCGTTACACGCTTGTATAATCACCTCAATCGTTCTGTCCACTAGCTTGTCCAAGTTGCTGTCGTCCGTCTGGTTGGCCACTTCTTCTAGTGCGTCTTTTGTCTTGTCGATTTCCGTTTCAAATGTTGTTTCGTCCATTTTGTCGGTGTTCCAAGTTTTGCATGTCCTGTGGTATTTCCGAGGGCTGCTTGCCGCGAGCGAGAACGTTATGTATTGATGGTCACTTCCGGTGTAGTCGTCGATGACTCTCCAGTCTCTTATTTTTGCGGACAGTTTTTTATGTTGCCAGTGAGATGTTTGGGATGGTCCCTATGCAGCCTGGTCTCGTAAAAGTCGCTTTGTTGCCCGTGCTCAGAACGATTAGGTTAAGTCGCGCTGCCATTTCGAGGATGAGTCTCCCTCTGGTGTTTGTGTAGGGCATTCCCCACTCCAGGGCCTTATCATTGAAATTTCCAGCAACTAGAACTTCGCCTTGCATGATCAGTAAGGTAGGTTCAAGAAGGTGAAGGTTTTTTTCGAAGCCTTTGATCCGTTGGTTTGGGGTGAAGTAGCAGCTGACGAAAGTGATACTTCTGCATCTTATCCAAGCGTAGCCTGCTCCGGCTCCCTGCCCTTTCACGTTCGTGCTGCGGGGTTCAGGTCTCCAAATTGCTGCTGTGCCCAGAGTGTCTGTTGTCCATTGTCACTCGTCCATGTTGTTGTACTGTTCACTGATCAGCACGATGTCGACCTTTTCCTCGAAGGCAATTTGCCGGAGATCATTTGCCGCCTTGCTTTGGTTTAAATTAGCCTGTAGAACCCGCACCATTCATTCTTCGAATCACCCTTTGTCTTCTTTAAAGCGTCCCTGAATGCTGCGCAGACTCCGAACCTGTGTGATGCGAGAACTTGGATTTGCCTGGCTTGCACATAGTATGCATTTCGCTGCGGCTTTCAGTCTGCTGCTTTGTGGCCTTTCTCGCCACATCTATAGCAGATACCTGCTCTGTTGGGCCCCGTGCATTCTCAGGTGAAATGGCCATATCCCAGGCATTGATAGCAGCGAGTAACCGTCAGCCGTTGTATGCTGCAGATGATCCATCCCACTTTAATCTCCCCAGCCTTTAGGAGAGTTTTGGCATCGTTCTCATCTAGTTCCACAACAGCGTACTTCTGTTGTTTGGTGTTAGCCTTCGAAAGGGAGACGAGGGCTTCCCTTTTCAGCTGCGGGATCGCCTGTCTTACTGCGTTCTCTACTTCTTCTTTTGTTGTGAGGACGTCTAGGTCCCGAATTTCGAGGGTGATTCGCGGCACGCCGCTCCTCACCGATCCAGTTTCCCCGAGTGCGGCCGTCAGCGCTTCTCTAAAATTTTTCCCGTTTTGAGCATCTTTGCCCAATTCGATGACCACATTGCCCGATCCGGTCTTTCGGATTGCCCGAATCTCGGTTTGCGTGTCCTCCGGGTTAACTTCCTCTTTCAGCTAGGAGACCACTTCGGCGTATTGCACTCCCTCAGCGGGTTTGACAAACACCTCTTCAGGGAGGTTCTTGCCTCCCTTTCTCCTGGTTTGGTCGCGGTTTTTTGTCTTATTTTCGCGCACCACCTTTCCGTTGTTACCCTGAGATGGCCCATTCTTTTTCTTTTGGATCAGAATCCAGTCTCCCTTCTCTTGCCCCTCAGTTTCCTGGGGAACATCGTCTGCGGCTTCATTAGCGGTCATCTGGGGACCAACGGCGGTTTCAGCGCCACAAGGGTCTCCTGTGTGGGCGTGGGCACCACGTTCAGTATTTTCCCTCTGGCTTCTCAGCTCCAGTGTGCTCTCTAGCATTTCCTCCAGTTGCAGGAGGCCGTTTTTAAACAGTATCACGGTATTTTTGGATACGGCGTCCTGCATGATTTTTACCAGCCTCTGCATGTTTAAGAGGGCCTCCTCTTCTTTACTTCGCTGCTCTAGCGTGGACTGGGGCAGCGACGAGTCTCTCGGGTTTTGTTCCTCCTCGCTCCGGTTTGTATTCCCCGCCGCGACATGTGCGCTCTCGCGCTCGTTCACATCCTGGTCGCTGGACAGCACTGCGCGCGCTTCGTCCTTTGCGGGTTCACCGCTAGTTGCCGGCATCGTCACGAAGACAAATATCAAATGGCGGCCTGAAGGACCGCTTCAAAGTCCGTCTCAAGGACGTGGCGAATCCCCGCGATATTACATCTGCGGTGTGTCGCCGGAGCTCACGCTTATCTCTGCTGAATCTATGCGCTAAATGTGATCGAGTCTCACATACCTTGCATTAATTGTTGAGATTGCACCATCAGAGAACTTCGAAAATTGCAGGAGCACACGCCGACACAAGGACACAGCACTGACCAGTTCTACCAACCCCCCAATAATAACAACAACAACAATAATAATAATAATAATAATAATAATAATAATAATAATAATAATAATAATGCATATAGACTTACAGAAAGAATCAAGCAAAGTGTCTCTAGAAATTAATTGAAATTACAGTACGTTAATTATGTTTTTTAAACTACATTCACTTACAGTAATAATTCAAATTGTTAACTTGATAAATATCACGATTAATAATTATATATAATTATTAATAATATACATAATTATTAATAATGTAATTTATCAAGTAAACAATTTGTATATAATTATATACATTATTCAATCGGACATGCATACCTGTATAATTAAAAATCATTGCATACGTAGATACCTATGTAATTAAAAATGTTGACGATTAATAATCTCTACACTCCAGATATTAAATATTGTTTAATGTTCTATAAATAACATAATTGTGATTTTAATGGATTATGGTATCCTTTAATTATAGGTAATATATAATCAAAGGACAGAATAACTCCTTAAATACAAACAGCCGGACACAGAAAAAACCTTGCATAATTGTAATTATTTAAATTGAGTCTGAAACCTAATTCATGTTGAAGGGGTGCAATCCTCAAAGAGAATTATACTCCTTGACAATCTCTGCTACTCTGAATTTCCTTTTTATACTTGAATTACATGTTCAAAATTCTATTGTATTCTGATTTTCTTTTCAGATAGAGACAGTGAAGTTTGGCTATTTTAGGTGCAGATAACAATGGATATAATAAATTCAATAAGTTCATTAAAAGGTTCCGCATCAAGTCTTTTCCATCACTTGGTCACAGAATAATGTCTCATCAAGTCTATATTGGACAAATAGGACAATATCTTAAAAAAGGCTATACTAACACAAATATGATATGGAGAAAGACTCTCATTCTTGTGCATTTGCTCCACTTACTAAATCAACTGGCCATTCCTTTAAATTGAATGCTTCCCAGAATTTGGACAGGAGTCAGTTATTAAAAAAGATTTATTAAAGAAATGATTCCCATCAATAAATACAACACCTGCGACAAAAAGACAGACACAAATAATTTCAGCAAAATGTATGGCAACCTCATTAATAGACAAAACTGTCCCTATTGACGTAATTTTAAATAACTTCTTTAATATTGACATTAATACTACTCTAATGATTTGCAACAACCCCAGAACGCGCAGATCCCGAAAGCAAAAATTTATTTCATCAGATAGACATTAAACTACAGAAGAAACAATAAACAACGACGACGCGGACATATAATTTTCAGAAATTAGCGGAAAACGCGAAAAGCGTGAAAGGGCAATATAAACAATGGTCAGAACAGAATTTCAGGAAAAATCTAAAGCGAAAATCAGGAAAATCGAACCGCGAGTTAAGAAGATACAAGAAACGGTACAAATTGCATGCAGAACGTTTAGAAACGTAGAAAATGGAACTCATTGTTGTTAAAGCAAAAGTATTTATAAAACCAGTTTTCATAAATATCTCGAGAACGCCTTGATGAAATGACTTCAAACTTTCTGGAATTGTAGAGTATAATATCTGGATCATGACAAAATTAGTCACGGCACGGGAAAATTAACACGGGACTTAGATAAATAACTATTTGGATTTATTACGTGAGGGATTAGTGAAAACAAACGACGCGCCGCCTGACGTAGTGGGGTGACGTCATCATGGATCAATAACACGAAAATAATTATTTTAAAGAAAGGGAAAAAAGGAGAAGAAATATAACGATGTGACAATTCTTAACTAAAGATTAGACAATTTATGAAACTAGTAATGAGACGCAAGACGCCCGTATAACGTAGAACTATGAACATATTCCGATATGTTTTTGCAGTGATGGGCAGGTGTTTTATAAAAAGTTTCCGACTTCTGGACCAACAATGCCAAATAGAGGACAGTTCAGTGTGAGTTGAGCTCTTGCAGCGTACGCAACACCCGTATCAGAGTGATAGGAAATTCGAATTTTTTGCGTAATTAGTTAGTGAAAGTTTATGCGGGAACGCTATTAATTAGATAAAGACATTTTAATATCATGGAAGTGAAATTTAATTTATCTGCGAACAGTTAATGGACAAAATTGCAAAAACAGTAATTCGCGTAAGTTAGGACGCGAAAACGATCGAACATTTTTATGGAACTTGATGAGTTCGTGCGAGGTGCATCGTAATAGTTTTGAACGGGGACTTTGATGGTGATTCGTGGACTTCAAGAACTGGTAGAGGCTGATTTGATGGAGTTGGGTACACGAGCTGTGTACAAAAACATTGGTCGACGACGGGCGATGGCAGTGTGTGTCGCCGTATATTAGCAGCACCAGGAAAGTGGCATGAACAAATATATATGTATATAGTATATATACACAGGGTGAGTCACGTAACTTTAGCACCTCCTGTAACTTTTGAACGGTTGAAGATATTGAAATGCAGTTTTCACGGAAGTGCATGAGAAAATAGGGCTAACTGATACGTGTGTTTATTTCTATTTTATCACTTGTATTTTACGAGATATTTGAGGTAACTTTGTTTTTCAAATGAAACTATACATTTTTTTCAGTCTATCATAAAGAGGCGAATCCAATGATATACATATTGTCATATGTTAGATAAGGATTTTTTTGAGAAATTTTAATTCTTTTGCGACCAGTTCCTAACGGATATTTTGAATGTAACCGACCGCCACAGGTCACGCAGCGCTCCAGCAGCAAGCGCGCGCTCGGGGAAGGGAAGGGATCTTCGTATTTGTTATAGTTCTTGTATATTGATCCTGGAAAGTACCAATGGGGGACTTTTCTGCAAATTATTGTTTCTTTGATCATTGTATTTTATTTTGAATTATCATATTTACTTATTATTTCGAAATGAAATATATTGTAAATTTTCATTGTGTAAATAAAAAAAGATGCAAAACATCCCAAATATTTACAAAACTGTTGTAGTTTTTTTTCCTGAACTCTGCTTTCCATCCTTTCCCATTTCCAGATGATTTTTAAGGAAGAGAAAGATTAAAAATGAGGATTTATCGTAAGTATGTATTGTAATAAAATTGTTTATTACTTCAACTCCAGTTAATGGGGTTTTATATCACAGGATATTAATGGGATCTTGAAACAAAACATAATAAGAATAAATACAGACTAAGAATAAGATAAAGAATATTGCATATACTGAGCAAACAATAATAATAAGCGTAGAATAATAACACAGGGATAGAAACATCCATTAAGATAAAAATTAATCACTAAAATAAAAATATATTCCCAAAATATAGTAAACAATAGTAAAAAAAGGTAATCACTAGAGACGGACAAAAATGCATTCAGTCTCTCGTATCTCGTCCGACCTGTGAATCATTCTCGCTGGCCAAAGAAGGGAGAAGGGTCGTGGAGGGGGTAGCACCCAGCCAAGGCCAAGGGAGTGCACTGACGAAGGAGATTCTCTTTCTCTGCGGGAGGCAACGAGACAACGAGATTCTCGTATCTCGTAAGGACAGAGTATTCTTCTAAGCAGTCCAAGCCGGCCGAAGCTCGGAAGAGACTCATGATCAAAACTGCTTAGCGTAGAGCAATGATTTCTTCCTAATTAATTGATTTAAAATAAATACTCTCTAGCATAATAATGGAACGTTTCCTTTTGCTTTCATAATATTGATGTATTACATGTCGTTCACAAGAAAAGTAATAAATAAATAAACAAATAAATTAATTAATAAAAGTAAAAGGATATGGCTCACAGCAACAACTGTATTAAAGTGTATTCTTATTATTGTAAATGTTTTGTGCAACGGTGTTTACTTTTTGCATACTTTGTATGTAAATGAAAACCGTACACAATTCGTAAAAATTGAATTATGAAATAATAATTCCATTGAAGAGAACCTTTCCTTAAGCTGGCTTTACACTTGCAAGAAAATGGCGAGCAATATTATTTCGCAAGGAAAGTTGCCAATGTAAGCACTGCGGCAATAAATATTTTTGATGTTGGCAATACTTCTTGCTAGTTGTTGCGGGCGTAGTGTAAACTCGTGTGTTTCCGTCTTGGGAACTATATTGCCGGATGTTGCTGGGAGTAGAATTGAATTGAAGTCCGAGCAAGATATTGCTGGAAGAAACCAATCATGATGGATACTCCCACGTGCGCGGGAACCACAAAGGTAAGGTTAAAGTAGGTGCATACACATTATTTTGCATTGAAATATGCGTCTTTTTCGTAAAAGGGATGTGTGGTAAAGGTTTAATGCAATAATAGATGTAGTAGGAAAATTTTTGTTTGTTATATTATTGAAATTGGAAATTTTTTATTACATTATGCACCTGTATTCACAAAAAGTATTATGAGGAACATTTCAGACCAATGTGTCTGCTTCTTCAGGTACATCAGTTAAAATAAATAGTAACAATAAAACTGTATTGAGAAACTATGTGAGAAAATTGCATTCTATCTTTGTATCGAGTCTACACGTGTCTTTGTTCATGTTCATATGCTCGCGAATCTGTTGTTTTAAATGCCTTTTTGGTTGACTAATTAAAAAAATCTTGCAGTATAGACAAGATATACTACCCATTTGATGCACTATAGAACTATATATATTTATATTTTAGCTAATGTACCTGAAGATGCAGACTCAGCAGTCTGTGAAGCATTGTTCTGTAATACTATGTCATACTTTTTGTAAATATTAATGTTTAATCTAATAAACATATTATGCCTACCTTTTACAGTATGTAGTAATTGATTATACAGTGTACTGTAAGTGCTGATATGGCAATGATATTTAAATAGTTAATGAACTACCACAAAATTGATAATTCATATTTGTTCTTAAAACTAAATTGAAAATGCATTTTTATATGTTCCTTTTGTAAATTTCATGAAGGATAATTTTTATCCTATTGGTAATCGAATCACCATGTTATGTTCTTTTTTGAATTAGTTGAGGATGTTAATGTGCAAGTAATTTGATAATAAATACATATAAAAAGTGATTGAATATATGTAAATCGATATTGTTTATTTGATTTAGGAAATTAGGAACTTTTTTGAATTTGATTTAGGAAAGTGAACATAATAATTTCACTTCATGAATACCTTTTACAGATGGAGAACTGGAGTATGGAGAGGGTTCTGCAATTCTTAGCAGAAGTGGAGGGCCACAGATGTCTGTGGGATGTTAATTCCCCAGACTACAAGAATAAGTTATTAAAAACAAATTCATGGAATACTGTAGCTTCAAACTTTCATGTTACTCCACCAGAAGCAGCAATAAAGTTGAAGAACTTAAGAACACAATTCAGCCATGAGCTGAAAAGCATGCAGAAGCCTGGACCAAGTGGTTCAGGCTATTGTAAACGAAGTAAATGGGCCTATTTTGAGCCCATGAAATTTATGGAAGGGTCTATTATGAAGAGGCCATCCTTGAACACAACTGTAAGTATAGATTTTATCGCATCAATCTTTTTGTTTTTAATTTTCTTTCACATTATTGCAATGATGTATCAAACATTGACATTGCTATGTGGATATGAAAAAAAGGACATGCATAGGTGCGGAACACAGAGGACATGGTAATGTGAAAAAATAACTATTCACAAAAATTATTTTTATTTAACTTATATTAATCTTATAGCTTACAAAAAAAATACAAATATTTGAGTAAATATAACTTTCTCATATGAATTTGTACTGCCAAGGAACTTCCCCTTCACTAGAAATAAAATATTCTTTGAACTCTTCCCTGATCTCTCTTGGAGTTCTGGCACTATTATTATTTAGTCCCCTCTGAAGAGGAAAATATGTTCCTTCAATAACTTCCTCACTTCTCCATGAACCACCTCTTAATTCATGCGTATCACTATCTTCAGTGTCAAAATCAGTGCATGAACTTCTTTCCCGCAAAAAGTTGTGGAGAACACAGATTGCAGTTACTATGTAGTCTGCAGTGTGTGGTCCCACCATCAGAGGTTTCCTTAACCCTTTAAGCGCTACGTTGTTGTGGCATCAGCGCCTCCCCGGGCCCTGAGTCACCCGGCCCGCTGGGGTCGCCTGTGGCCTGCATTCTTTTCGGGCGCGCCCCCTTTGTAGGGGGCGCGGCGCGGGGAAAAAACTGCTTATATTTCCCATCCTTCTTTTTGATCTGGGCTTTGGAGCGGCACTGGCGAAGTTAGAAATATTTTTTAAAAATTTATTTATTTATTTTATTTTTTTAAATTTTTTTTTCAAAAAAAAATTAAGGCAGTAAGTGATTTAAAATGTATACACACGACGTTTTGCCATGATACAATATCCGCAAATCAAAACGCCGAAATACAAAGCCGAAAATCGAGATAAAATATTATATAATAAGCCGTAATGCAGAATCCAGTGTCAAAAATCGTGTCCAGAAGAGAAGCCAGAGTTCAAATATATAGGTGAAATAAGAAAATAACAGAAATCCAGAGAATGCAACCAAAATCAAAGCCCAAGTCGAATGTAATAATACTTCAGAAAAACGCGAACGCACAGCAAGAAATCTCAACACAAAGTGAGGCACAAAAACCAGGATGGGTAGATTTTGCACAGAGATTTTTATTGCCCCAGCACCCTCCTTGGTGGAGGGTGCTGGAGCCATATAATTTCGCATGTTTTGACCTGCGCGCGGTCCAAGTACCGAGCGACTCCCTTTGTCAGTCAACGCCGGCCGGCCGCCGGCCTCCGCCGCGCACGACGGGCAGATGAATTCGGCTTAAACACTCCTTATGCTCCCTCTATTGGTCAAAAAAAATACTACAGCTACTTAGTACTTTTAGGAAGCTGTAGATGTCGTCCCAAGCCAATAGCTTGTACTGCTCCCTAGGAATAAAATCAGAAAGCAGACGAAACATCCTGCGCCGGATATATCCGGCATTAGCACTCATGGCACGACCGACCCGCGCCGGATATATCCGGCATTAGCACTCGTGGCACAAAAGTCTTGCGCCGGATATATCCGGCATTAGCACTCGTGGCACAAAAGTCTTGCACCGGATATATCCGGCATTAGCACTGAAAGGGTTAAAACCCTAAATCTTTGCGCTATGTGCCCAAAGAAATTTTCTACAATTCGACGAGCTCTACAAATTCTATAATTAAAAATTCTTTGGGCACCAGACACACCAGTTGCTGGATATGGCTTCATTAGCGTTTCACTTAATGCAAACGCATCATCTGCAACCATAACAAATGGTGTTTCTCTCTGTCGCCCTGCTAGTGGTGAAGCCCTTGGTAGATTCAAACTTGCGTTTTGTATCTGTTCATGAAGTGAACACTGTCTAAAGATTCCTCCATCTGAAATTCTTCCATTGGCACCCACATCAGCATATATGACTCTGTATTTTGCATCTACAAGTGCCATCAGCACTATGCTGTGTGTATGTTTATAATTGAAATAGAAACTTCCGCTGTTGGAAGGGGCTTGCATAACTATATGCTTGCCATCTAAAGCACCTATGCAATGGGGAAATTTCCATAGTTTGCTGAAATCATCAGCTACAATCTTCCATTCTTCAGGTATAGATGGTAGCTGAAAATGAAAGAAGTAATTTTTAACCATGCACACATACACATTTGCAGCTAATTACATATTTTTGTTTTTCATTACCGGGACAAACAATTGCTGATGTTGCAGAAGTGTCGGATACCCCAACCCCAACCCTGACCCCAACCCTGACCCCAACCCCAACCCAAACCCCAACCCAAACCACCACCCCCACTGTTAAAAGAAAGAGAGGGCCAACTCAGGAAATTATTGATAAGGCTCAGGCAATATTGAACTCGGGCAATGATGAATGCCAAATTTTTGGCGATTACATCGCCATGGAGTTGAGAAAATTGGAAGAGAAGCACAGGACAGAACTGAAGCGGAGGGTCCTTATAAATTTATTAGAGGTTCAAGACCTACAAAAAAAGGATTCCGAACACGGTAGAATTTGTTTCATGGTCTACATCTAGTTACGATTTGAAATGCATAGTGATTATTTTCAATACCACTAATAACTCGTTTATATTTCAGGTTCCTCCACGTTCTCTGAAAGAACAATAATTGAACCTGATCAAGAGATCTTGGCAATGTTATCAGATTAAATAAATTTTCTTTATTATAAATTATTAAAATGAAGCCTTATTGCATTTATTTCAACAAAAAACCGTTCCTTGATAGCAAGAACATTTCCATTCCAGTTACCATTACCTTCCAAATTTTAATACATAAAGTGCTATCCACTACAGGTGACTAGGAAAGATGAGGGTTTAATGTCATAAGTAAATGAAATGTGAAGGGACGCCAGCCTACAACTGCACATATGTGGATCTGTGTGTCAATGTATACATTGAATCCACACTTAATTGCCACAGCATAGTTACAAGATGCTATTATTTTCTTGAAGGAGTAGCTTCCCGTAGTAATTATCTTTATGAATTGATTCCTCAGTCCAGCAATAGCTTTGCACACCTCCGGAATCAAGTGACAGAGTACTGTCTGCAATTCGAAATTCATACATACATTCAAACATACAAATTCATACAAGGATCTGTAACTGTCACCTGAAAAAAAAATTTAAAAAACCTGCACGATTTAGAAAAGTACTTTTAAAAAACCTGCACGATTTAGAAACCCTTAAATAAATAGCATCCACGTACAGCAAATACATATGATTGAACTATGTGAATAAACGATCAGTGGATGTATAGAATAGGCAGTGTGGAATTATCATGCTTTATTACTGATATAAAGTAACAACACAAACTTTTATTAAGCAAGACGAAAGTGAAAAGACTGGCAAGTTTTTTTTGAAATTTTGTACTTTTTAAGTTATTGATTATTAGGTATACAATTGAAAATACATAATTTTAAAAATTCTTACCTGTTGCCAAAAAACGAAGAGTTACAATCAAACGTTCTTTAGCCGATATAGCGTCCCTGAATTTTGTATTGTTTTTGGTGATCTGTGGGCCAATTAAATTCAACAATGTCTCACATTCTGTGACACTGAGTCGACAGTAATTTTGGAAACCCGGTGGGTCTTCTGCAATCAACTCCTGGATCAAAGTCGCAAAAGCACCCTTTTCCTTCCTTCTCAGTATCCATTCACGCGCCCACAAAGATCGTCGGCGTTTCTTCTGTTCTTCATTTAGTACAATAAGTGCGGCTGCGACTCGCATCTTTTGCCTTCTGCTCGCCATGCCGGATCGGAAAGTGAGCTCTAACCTCACTAATTCACGCGCCTTTACATCGTGACGTCACCAGACATAACAACGGAAAGTCCTAGTGTAAAACGATCGGCAATATCTTGCCGGAAATATGTTGCTCAGATCTCTTTGGCAACAAATTGCCCTGTCTTGCTCTTGCTAATGTAAAGATGACAGCAAGAAACAGCAACACATTGCTGAAAGATATTGCGGAAACCTATTGCTAGTGTAAAGCCAGCATTAGTGTCCTTCATCGAGCTATCTCCCATTTGACCTGAGAGATGACCTAAGCCTATCTTCGTATTTCGCACGTGGAGAGGCTGTCAACGTATGCGCCGCGCCGTAGGCGTAGGACCGTTTCTTCCCTCCCTGACCCCTCCTACGGTGAACCGAGGAAGCTTTGACACTTCGATATGATAGGAGCGTTCAGAATATTTGGGATGTTTTGTATCTTGAAATACGAAGACCCCTTCCCTTCCCCGAGCGCGCGCTTGCTGCTGGAGCGCTGCGTGACCTTCTGTGGCGGTCGGTTACATTCAAAATATCCGTTAAGAACTGGTCGCAAAAGAATCAAAATTTCTCAAAAAATCCTTATGTAACATATGACAATATGTATATCATTGGATTCGTCTTTTTACGATAGATTCGTCTTTCTACGACGTCTCTTTATGATAGACTGAAAAATATGTATAGTTCCATTTGAAAAAACAAAGTTACCTCAAATATCTCGTAAAATACAAGTGATAAAATATAAATAAATACACGTATCAGTTAGCCCTATTTTCTCATGCACTTCCGTGAAAACTGCATTTCAATATCTTCAACCGTTCAAAAGTTACAGGAGGTGCTAAAGTTACGTGACTCACCCTGTATATATATATATATATATATATATATATATATATATATATATATATATATATATATTGTAACTCCAACGGTTGGTCGCACCTACCTGGGCTCGTGTTGCCGGCTAGCTCTGGAGGCGAGTAGAGCCTGAAATTTAGATGTTGGACGGACGTGGCGTGATAGAGGTCAATTGAAAGAAAATTTAAAGAAAAAATAAATTTAATGAGAAATTTTAAAAAATAGAAAAATTAGTAGAGATAATTTGTTATAATTTTCTAAGCTCAGTTTCAAACCCTTGCTTTTTACCATGCAGTCTTAAAACTAATACAATTAAATCTTATGATTATTGCTTGGAACAAATAAAGCAAAAATTAAACAGAGATAGGCTTACAAAATTACAATAAAAGGGCCAAATTCGCAGCCAGCGTTTTCTGAATATTGAATATAGTCCAGGTAAGCCTGAAGGGCGTGATAAATGTTCGTTTTGTTTGTCGGAGCTCGACAAATAACTAAAATCACCATGTGCGGCAGAGGAATTCGCTGGGGTGAACGGCCTCCAAACAAGCAAAATAGCTGGGCTCCTTTTCTTCTGGACAGCATGTCCCTTGGGTGACGGAGAAGGGTTTCTTCTCGTAGCCTGCTTCCCATTCAGGAGAGCAAAACCACGTCTGCGGCAGCGGTGACGACGTTATCGGTGACGACAGTTTATAAGTCCGAGCATCAGAATAAAACACGATACTCGTCGGGAGAATTATCACCGACTTCACTAATTATCGTAGTCTCGTAACTTGCGACAATTGGCGCGGGCGTAAACGAGCAGAGATAAAAAAGAATAACAAAATTGAATAAAGTTCCTTTTTATCTATCTAACACTCGGTGTGTTAATAACACCTCTGCGCTTTTATCGCGCTACCCTAGCGCCCACACACTTCTGCCTCACACGGCTCTGTGCGGCCCTTCCGTCCGGCGACCTGAATGCTTCTGCTCTGCACGACTCTAGCGCCTCCGCGCTTCTGATTCTCCTCCCCGCTTCACGGTGCCCACACACTCCCCCCCCCCAATTTCTAGGAATGTTCTAGAACTTTCTGCTGAATTTTTAGAAGGCGTGACGTTACTGGGCGAAAGTTACTATGCCGTACATGATTTTACACGAATCAGATTACGCTTTTCTCAAGTAATTTTGATGGAATTTTCCAGAGACAGCCGAAAGCGCTCTTTCTCGCACACTTCCTATAAACAAACCTGGGCGGTCTTCTAAAATTCCTCCGAGCAGCGTGGTCGATGGTCCCCTGGGGAGATCCCAAGGCGCGTGTCACAAACATTGTGCCCCTCGCTCGTCCGAGGCGACGCCAATAAGTCGCGTTTGCAGCTCCGCGGAACTAATTGACCCTTTCACTGCCTACGGGAGGCACACCCGGTTGCAACACACATACTGCGGAGAAGTTATTACAAAATAAATGTGTTTATTTCCGAATCTGATTTGGTTACGTCACAATATATATATATATATATTGTATATATGTATATATATATATATATATATATATATATATATATATATATATATGACAAGTAAAGAGGGGGAATAAATTTTGAAGATTCTGTCGAAGACCAAGTCATGCTAATTATGTTAAGAGTAAAATAACAATATAAAGTCATGACAGAATGCGCATTCCGGTATGAATGTTTATTTTATGTTCTTTAAGTATGAATGATTTTTGTATTTGTTTATGTTTTAAATCCAGTGTATTTATATCATTGTGTAAAATTTTGCATGCCATAAAAGGGGCAATTCACATAAAAGGGGTGTCAAATAGCTTCCTTGACAACTTGTTAATGGAGAGGTAAAGCAAATAAATGAATGAACGCTCATTGCGGCTCATGCATACCTAGATTATGAGTACTGTTTTGTATTTAGCTAGAAACTGACCCAGGCACGAGCGTGCAGATACACCGTTTCAATTCCGTATGGAATGATCACAGTAGTCACGCCCAGGCGAGGCTCTATTTGTATATGCTAGCTGAGGTACGGGCAACAGGTGAGTTTGCCAGAGAATGACAACGAAACCAGGCGCTCAACCAAGCGAAGAAGATTTTATGAAGTATAGGATTATGATATAAAATTAGTGAGGAGAGATCGGGAGAGATCGCTTCCAGTGGGGGTGCGTAAATGAATAGAGCAGGGAGGATATAGACAGAAGCAATCATTACAGTGGCGCCCCAACGTGTGGGCGTGAATATAAGACAGGAAACGATTACAATGGCGCCCAACGTGGG